>CM037778.1:47305008-47339122 GCA_021229015.1 Solen grandis | reverse complement strand
CATCAAATAGCTAAAGATAAGAAAATATTCAATACAACAAATATTTTCTATGAAGAGATAAAACAAGTTTAAGTGTTGAAGAATTGTCTGGAAACTTGAAATCACCTATAAGGCAGAAAATACGTGACCTGTGATGCAGAGAACCATCTTTTGGTAGAATAAAACGCCTGAAGCACAGGCTAAGGAATAAACAAATTGGGCAGAACGTGCTGGTGTGGTGGTACATAGGTCACAGTCATAATCCAAAAGGTGCATTTATTAACATATCAGTATTTGTTTTTCACTTACTGTTTTCACTTATTAAAATATATAACATACATTGTGTTAGGTTATTTCAAACTTGTTTATTTTTCGTCGATTAGGAAACAAGTTTTTAAATATAAACTTATTCCTGTCGCAGGTTTGCGCCTTGGAAAATCATAAAAAATCCTTGCAACAACGAGGGTTAAACACACAACCTTCGGTTCTGCAGTCGGGTATGTAACCGCTAGACCACGTCGCCCTTCATAGTACCATACTATGGTCCTAAAACGTGACTTTAGTTGGGGATCATTTAATTTTTTCGCTCTTCGGCTAACGATCTAGCCTAATCTAGCTTGAAGTTCGCTTTCTTCCGAAGTTTCTCCTGATTCGCTATTTTCTATATATATTTTTAGCTGGACTTATATTTCACTATATAAAAAAGTCTATATGTAAAATCTCCAAGAGTGTGATAAATATGGTAAATCGAGTATTAATTACATAATTCTCCAAGCATGTGAACCATCAAGTTTGAAAATTCATTAAATAATTTAAAACAACTTTAATTCTGTGTCTTGAAGGCAAGCTGGAATATGATGACCTTGAAATACTTGTGTAACTTAGTTGTTGTTGCCATAAAGATGACTTGTTGACAGTTTAGTTTATTTCTGACATGTTATAGTCTAAATCGGACGCCATTGTCCAATGAAAATAGTACACAAAAATAAATTCTGGTGACATTTGTTCGACATTGTATTTCATCTGACACCTTTAACTCCCAAAAATGTATATGTATGCTTTACTTTATTTATAAATCGACTTTCAGAAAATATCAGTATAACAATATTTTGTGTTTATAAACTAAGTCACCTATATAATTTGATAAGAATTACATTCATTTGATTCTATGTCTTTCTGACGTTGTTTACGTTGGTCATAACTTTTTTTGACTGACTGATATCATTTAAATAAAGACCTTTTATTTGCATTCAAAATTAACCGAAATGTTATAAAACTATCCATATTTCATGATATTTGTTTTAAAAAAAATCAATATCCCACCTTCAACTATCTCTGATCGCGATCGGCGTCCCTTGTTGCCAGAGGACCTTGGAACTTTATCACTTATTCATTGGTTACATTACGAAGGAGAGACGATAACGTATTTCTTAAAATTGCGTCTTTCTTGAAGAAAGGGCTTAATATATATCTTTGGCCTTCGAAACCTTTAGTGAATAGACTTGACAAAAAGAACATCGGTCCTACTTCTGTTCAGATTACATAATCTAAAGAAATGCAATCTAACAAGATGCATCAGAACAATAGAGAGAGAGAGAGAGAGAGAGAGAGAGAGAGCGATCCCTTGAGTGAACTGAAAAGCAGAGACATAAATCTATAGAATGTCGGTGGGTAAAAAAATAAATATCGACTATAGACATAGATGAGGGAAAATCAGAAATATAGTTAAAGATTTAGTTTCTTTTTTGTAATAATTCTGAATAATTCTAACGTCTTTCTAGCATGTTCTTCTTATATTGAGATAAGATATGTTTCTGGCTTCGCTATAGATTTCTCCTGAAATTTATCGCTTTTTAAGTTTCTTTTTTCTTTAATTCAAATGCAGACGAGTGACAAAACTATGATTTTCTTAGCTGGCGAATTTATAAAATAGATTTCATACCATATTAATTCTAAACTAGAGTACCAATTTACATAAGGTTAAGTTCTGATTTTGTCACTGCTACTGCGGAAAGTTTCAATCAATCAATCAATCAATCAATCAATCAACCAATCAATCAATCATTTTCATTGGCAAAATCTGCATTGTACTTTTGGCCATTTACAAGAAGCATATACACATGGCCAAGACTTGTAAATATACAAATAAAAAATTATTATACATACATACATACATACATATAATATGAATCGTATAGTCAGAAAAATCACAGCGGTTAAAATAACACGGTCATGTTTTATGTTTTCAAGAATTATTTATTAATTTGCATAAGTTAACTATTCATGAAGCAGCATTTTTCAATGATTCGTCCTGTCTTAATTTAAATATGTCAATGATAGTTTTATGATTCTGGCAGCTTAATAATTTATTAAAAATAAGCATGTTAGGCCAGCTGGACTGAATACTATTATTTGCCCTGTGTTCTCTGTAAATGAACAGCATAATAAGAAGTGAAATTCAGATTCAACAACGTTTAGGTTACATCATTAGACAAGAGGCCCAAGGGCCATAAACGCTCACCAGTGTAAATCAGCATATTCAAGATGATTTTTTCTATAAGGAAATCAAATGAGAGGGCCTTTTTTAGTTACACGATGTGATAGTTTGAAAGACACAGGGCTTTTTGTATGGGAAGAAAATGAAAGCAGTTCGTTAAAATGGTTGATTTAACTTTTACATAACATGATTAAACTTTTAAATAACAATCTGTAACAAAATATTTCGAAAATTCTTTAATATCGTTTCAGATTCCTTTTATTTACAAGTTGTCAAAAGAGAAAGTAAATCCGCGAAAACTGATGACATTTAGAAATGCAAAGCTTTTTTGGTTATTAATTTTATTTACATGGTCAGAGAAAGTTGTGAATCTATTTTGCAAAATACTAAAAGTACTCTCCAAATTACCTACAGTGTGTCTTTTTAGCTTTTATCCACAAAACAATGCATCTCTACATTAAAATATTTTCGTAACAAAATCGGCAATTTGCGTACGTGACATCGCCATGAATCATTTCAAGTTTTTTCCTCTCTCTTTTTAGTTCAATTTAGATTACCAGGCAGATTACCAGTTACATGAGAAAAAACAAAACAAATTCAGAAGGAGAAGTGTGTAAAATGCGGTTGAGGAAAAATATATACTTTTACGGATGGGAATGGGGCCAAATTTCGGCCCCATATTGGCCTTTGCACAGAAGAAGAATTTTGATGTTTTCTATATAGAGTATATAAGGGAATTCCCCCCGGGCCTTTTTTTAATTAATTTTTTTTTGGGGAACATTTGGGCCAAAGGAAATTAAAGGTTAAAAAAAAGTATTTTGATTTTCTATATAGAGTATATAAGGAAATTAGCCAACCCCCTAGGGGCCTCATTTTTCAAGGGATCAACTTTATTTTAGCAATTATGGTAAACATTCATGAGGTGACTATTTGTGCCAAAGGAAAATAAATTCTGACCATTTCTTTCAGAGGAGATGATTTTCAAAGTTTTCAATTATTTTTTCTATTTGTTGCCATGGCAACCAGAGTTCTTCATGGATCAACTTTATTTGAGCAATTTTTGTAGAGGCCACCAAGGATCATACATGCCAAGTTTTATCAAATTCTGTCCAGCGGTTTCAGAGGAGATGATTTTCAAAGTTTTCAATTAGTTTTTCTCTTTGTTGCCATGGCAACCAGAGTTCTTCATGGATCAACTTTATTTGAGCAATTTTTGTAGAGGCCCACCCAAGGATCATACATGCCAAGTTTTATCAAATTCTGTCCAGCGGTTTCAGAGGAGATGTCTTTTAAAGCAAATTGTTGACGACGGACGACAGACGACGGACGACGGATTACGACGGACGAAGGGTGATCCCAATAGCTCACCCTGAGCACTTCGTGCTCTGGTGAGCTAAAAATGGACCTCTTAAATGACTTGACCACCATTTTATTAGCTGTATAAGCAACCACTTATCATCGCATTCCTCAACCCGTAGTATTGCAAACCCAAAAAGACATCAGGTCTAGAGCACAATTTCTTAGAAAATATGAACTGAAATAGTAGCTCACCTATTTGCAGTACTAAAGTTACTGAGATGGTACAAAATAGCAGAAACGAAGAATTCACCAGTCATTATTCATCTTAATTAAACTGTGAAAGCTATTTTTATTAATACCCCCCAATGTCCATCTTATATAGTTCTGGTGACAAACTTTATTGAAAGAGAGAAAAGGATAATTATCAATGACTAAAAGTAATTATAAAATGATTCTCTTTCATGAAAATAAATAAGGTATACAAACATTTCAGCAAAGAGTACAATTAATCATTATGAAAACGAGAAAAAAGAATACAAATTAAGAAGAGAAAAAACACTATTTACTATATTACGGCAAAGTGACGCCTGAACGGAAAAACCTATCTGTCTCCATTAATACAAGTTTTTCTTTTATAAACATTTCAAAGCTTTGCATAAATGATGCATTTAAGATGAAAAATTTAATAACAAATTTGTTCAAGATAATATTAAATTCACTAATAACGAAGTAGGACTTAATAAAATACGTTTCGTTGCTGAAGAGAAAACTCTAGCATCTCATACAAAATTCATTATGAGAACATCTAGACCAATTAAAATATATTCAAAGTTGCCCAATCTTTTGGTAAGATCGGGAGGGTTTTATCCAGGAATGGTAATCCCCACGAAAACCTGTCTTTTTATCAGCCGTCAATATAATAATCGATGAATTCTAATTAATTCCTATTCAAAGTTAAAAGAGCCAAAGCTCTATAGGCTTATCACCTTATTCAGTGGTTTGGGAACATCCCTTACATCTGAATTTATCCCAGACGACTAACCAAAGCCTTCGATACAAATGATATTTTGGTTAGATATCAAACAGCTTTAAAAGATTTATGCCTTATGATGAGGTCTGGTGTAAAGATCTATGCTATCACATTTTTTATAATTTTTCTATTAATATAAGTCAATAATAATAATCTTCAGTCAATATCAACAAAACGAAAGTAGTTATAGTAATTACTGGAGACAAAAAGGCTATAAATTTTAACTTCAAAGGAGGTGATCAGCTTTTTTGGAGTAACAGAATTATGGCATTACTTTAATTAATTAATTTTCCCCTAATGCCAGGAGATACTAAAGAACATAAAGTATGGAAACTGATGCGATGTATTAATTATTTACCAAGATATATGAATCTCTCCATACAGTTAACGTTCAAATTGTTTGTTCATTATATTCAACCTATAGTTGAAAATATGGCTGCATGGTATTCTCAAAAACATTACAAAAATAATAAAAAATAGTTTTACAATCAACTAGAATTATAATTTTGTATGAAGTGTCAATAGATTTTTTTTTACCAAACTCAAGTGGCATTCTTCCTCCTTAGGACAAGTTTCATGATATGAAATAGATCAACGGGTATGCTTTATCCTGCAGTGCATTTACTTTATCTGCGTGAAGCTTTGAACTCAAAAGTTGCTCACAGTTTGTCTGATTGTGTCGTTGTGGCATTGAAATACTGACTCTCGTTTAAATAAACATGGCAACGCACTTTTGAAATACAAAACGTAACTATCGGCTTGATACCCTGAGTTTTAGCTTCAATTTTCGTGACCCTCTTGTTGGTGACGGCTTGAGTTAATTCTTTTCGTTCATGTTCATTTTTCTTAAACTGTATAACATATTTACTTCAAACTAGGAAAACGTGTTTACTATCAAAAAGCGGGCGGATAAACTTAAATCCATTTTGACATAGTTGTGCCTTTTTTTCGAATTATGAATTTCGGTATATGTCAAGTTTGTGTTTATGTGTGAAAAAAAATTGTTTAAAAAAATAACAACCATATCAATAGGACAGATTACTTCTGAGTTAATTCATTTTAGCACAATTGTACCCTTTTTCAACTTCAGATTCCCTTGAAACTTGAACTATTTTAGTTTCCATCTAAGTTCTTATTTCAGTAAGTACGGTACATACTAATGCTAGGGGATTGAATCTTCCCAACATAGTTTGGGTTCAAACATTATGTCACGTGTTTTTCATGTTATACATAAAATTTATTCGTTTTATCTTAAATTAGTCTTAATACTTAAAGTATGCCATACATTATTTTTACAATGAACTTATCTCATCATTGCATAATTATAGTTTTAACATTTCCGTTGAGCACACTGACGATACTGTAAATGTAACAAGGCAATATTCCTGACAACCCTATGTAAGTAAGCATAGCTGTTTACTAAAATGTACTGCAATGAAGAAAATGACATACACACATGAAATTCATTTGCACACTAAACGATATTAAGCAAAATTTCTAAGTTCAAAAATGTGCAATAAAGTGAGTTATCAAAACCTGATTGTGGGATGCCCTTGGACAAATTTATTCTGTTCGATCCCATAACTGATAACTCAGATGTAAGCATGATAGAAAGTTGCATGCAAAACTTAATCCAAAATGTATAAATTTGTCCAAAATTGGCCATAATTTGCATTTCATTTGGTCAGATGTGCTTGCTTAATGCCCCCAGAAGACATCAGTGAAGTATTAAATCGATGCTCATAGCTGGTTTCTGAGATATATGCATGACAGTAAATACACATACCTTGTTTTGAATAAAGTTCTGATCTATTCAGCTCAACTGTTTGTCTTCCCACCGGAAGCACCATTTGTTTGGAGTCGATGTCTGTTTAAGAGAGATGAAATGGCTTCTTGAGCTGATTTTGTTTAAAACAATTTGTATGAACATATAATGATAATATATAATAGTAAAAAGAATAACTCTAGTACAGATTGGATCCCAATTAATATTGAATTATTCATCATTTAAAACTATAATCACTCATGATCACATTCAGGTTGAAATTGGAGGAAGTAGACTTACTACTTATATATTTACCCGTTTATGCTATGTCATCACGTTAAGGTTTATAAAGATTTGCCTCCAGATGTTTTCTGGAGACGTACAGTTTACAAAAAAAAGAAGAAAAAAAATCAACAACTCAACAACAGCGCAATTATGTTACTTTATTTGTTGTGTTCAACGTCACAACGACAGTCAGTCATTTGGATACCATGCTATACTGTATGCCGTTAACATGTGGCATAATTCGATACTTAGTCACATTGCTATTTTTACAACTTTTATATGTCGCAGTGGGAATTGAACCCACGTCCTCCAGTTCCTGGGGCGACAATTGTATACAGTTTACGCTTATCGCTGATGTTGAACTTGACCATAGAGGCACTTGGTACAACACATTTAACACAGTTAACGTGTCATCTTGCAAATATATACGAACATTGTCGTTGAAATATATTTTCCAAACCTTACGACGATGCCGAAAGAGGAGAGAAATTGTCCGCATTTGTCGATATGTCGATCGAAAAAGTGAAATGCAGTTAGCACGAAAGTATCATATTGCAATACACTGGTGTCAAATGGTCTTCTCACCCTTTCTGCTAATGAAATAATCAGAAGCTCGATAGGATATTTGATCAAAATGGAAAATGCGACTTTTAATAATGGAACCCGAGTATGCCATTGTATCGAATGCCTGTGTATCAAGGGTTGACGTACTACAAACGACCAAATTCATTATGGAGATGGAACAATGTATTTAAAAAGGTAACGAACCTGACTGTTTCCAAGGCTGAAAGGGATGTCGAGTATTTTAAGAAGTATCATGAAATGACACATTCATTATACTGCAACTACTCCGACTCTACTAAGCGTTATGAAAGACTAATGGAATTGCAAGTGTTGCTTATTGGTAAATCTTCACAGATTACTGAACGTACTTCTGTTCGTTGGCTGTCATGAGAGGCTGCTGTAAAGACAATATTTTCCAACTTAGAGCCAGTATACCAGTCACTAGAGAGTGATAAGTCAGCTGGGAAAGCTGGTGGTCTCTTGAAATCCATTGCAAGTGTAAAAATTTTACTCTCACTGCATTGCTCAATTATGTTTTAAAAGTTGTTGGCATGCATACTCAGTTTATCCTTACAGAATGATTTGTTCAATGTTACTAACATCAGTCACCGTGTATCTGTTTCAAAAGATACACTGATATCACGTCTGAACCAGTTAAGCAGATGCTAAATGAAAAAGGACTGTTCCTATTTATGGGACATAAGATGCATTTAAAGGTCTTGATGTAAAGGAAACCAACATATTAGAAATTAGTTAAATAATCTGAGGCAAACATAATAAGTAACAAATTGTTTCAAAATGTTCTGAAAATATTACTTCGATATGTAATTATTATATTTAAATGCAATCTTTCTAATTGTTTGATGCTTTCATTTAAAAAAAAATAGCGGACAGTGATGTTTTACCATAAGCAAAATCTCTAAAACGACCCCCATTTTTAATTCAAATATCTTATAGCTACAGCATATAGTCAAATAATCAGAAGTCTACCCTGCATTTCCCATTTCCACATAGTAAAGTATATAGAAAGAGACATGTTAGATTTATTGTTTTTATTCACTGCATTTCTCCTAGTCAAAATCTATACATATTTAAAGCTTCATTGACACTAAGAGTGATTTTCTATCTAACTGAAAGTTCAGTGTTCTGAGGATGTCAATTCGAGACCATGCTTTTTCAGTTATTATATATTTATATGTCTTTGAGATAATGAAGAACATTCACTTGACAGAATGATGCCCAGATGTTTGTGACCGGATATTTCACACAATAAGTGTTTTTGTTTATTTTTATTTATTTTATTTTCATTTTTTATTTTATTTTTTTTATACACGGAGGAGGAGAACTTGGGTTCAGCAGATTTCTTAGAGATTATCATTGATTTAAGTTCCTTTGGGAGATTAAAAGAAACCAGCCATGGTTTAGTCCAATTATCAATTATTTAGATTAAATCTTTAAGCTTATTTAATTATTTAATCTTGGTATATTCTGTCAAGTGATTGTTTTGGGTTACCCCAAAGACATATAAAATATATAACTTGTCTGAAAAGGCATGGTCTCGAATCAAAAACATATTATTAAGTTCAGGTAAGAAACTCCTGTAATAGCAAGTGGAAAATATGTGAGAGCACACAAGAGATCACAGAATATTGCAAATTTTAAAAAAGTATGGAAAAATCACAAAGAAAAATGTAACCAAGGAATTATTTTTAAATCATATTTTTATTATTAAACTCCACCAGTGTAGCAGAAAAACAACACATTTTGCAATCTTGCAGGTGCTTTTATATTTTACATAAAATATTTTATTTCTTGACTTATTTGATACATTATATACATGTACATAAGGTATCTTTTTATGGTACTGTTATGTTCTATTGTTGAATACAATTTTCTATCACCTAATTTCTATAGAAAGGGAGATATTTGATAAGTCAGCTGGGAAAGCTGGTGGTCTCTTGAAATCCATTGCAAGTGTAAAAATTTTACTCTCACTGCATTGCTCAATTATGTTTTAAAAGTTGTTGGCATGCATACTCAGTTTATCCTTACAGAATGATTTGTTCAATGTTACTAACATCAGTCACCGTGTATCTGTTTCAAAAGATACACTGACATCACGTCTGAAACAGTTAAGCAGATGCTAAATGAAAAAGGACTGTTCCTATTTATGGGACATAAGATGCATTTAAAGGTCTTGATGTAAAGGAAACCAACATATTAGAAATTAGTTAAATAATCTGAGGCAAACATTCATTGATAGAATTGTCCAGAACTTAGATGCTAGATTCCCCGAGGAACAACACCAAATGCTCGAATGTTTAGACATTTTGTTAAAGGCGTATTTCACAAAAGCCGTATTTTAATATATAAACTCAGAAGGAAAATCAAAACTAGCGAACAAATTTTTTTTTTAAAACTTGGCATGATTATAGAGAATCACACTAGAAACAAATTTATAGGATAGAAAGTGGGTGTCTCCACGCTACCTTTTGAGGTATCTGTTCCTGGATGTGAGTTTTTTTTTGCTTTATTCTCTGTCATTTCCAAGGGCAGATAACTCAAAATCAAACATACTGATACCTTATTTTATTTCAAATTATTGTTTGCTGATTTACTCTTAGTCATTATGCAAAGTTTTAAACAATTCCATTCAATTGATTTCTCACAATGTTTCAGCAAATAGACATACTGCGGGGTTTTTTTTAAACTATTTTAGAATAAATCTTTATATTCGCGTTTGCGACTAACGTGTAAAATCTGTTGCATAGAATCTCTACAACTTTTACACAGTGACAAGGTATATAGTGTCAAACATCGAGTTGAAATTAAATGAAGTGTTGCTAGTCCATGATATTGAGTTATATGCCCTTTAAATTCACAGAAAAATCTAAAATCTCACTTTCATGGGCAGATAACTCAAAAAGTAGCGTGGAGACCCCACCTTTTATCCCAAATATTTGTTTCTAGTGTGCTTCTTTATAATCATGCCAAGTTAAAAAAATGTTCATTAGTATTGGTTTTCCTTCTTTGTCTATATAGTAAAAAAACTGATATTTTGAAATACACCCTTAAACCCCAAACAGTACCCAGACTAAACAGGTGACCTAACCACATATAGTATAGAGCAGCTTGTCTCTGTATTAACCTTGTTGATGGTTGGATGGATGGATGGATGGATGGATTGATGGATTTATCACAGTTTAAGAGGATGGGTTACTAATAAAATTATTAGTAGAAATAATACCTTGAGAATGTTACGTAATAAACCATGTCAATTGCATCAATATCAAGGATAACATGAAATAGTGAAAATCCCTTATTTCCATCATGGTCCTTATGATTGATGACCTGACATAGAGAGGCATGAATATGTCATTAAACTGCCCTATTAATAAATAATGATATGACAAGAATAGTCATATAACAGATGTCAAAAACGATCATTAGTAATCACAATCTTTTATGAAAGTATTTGTAATGTTTAACACAATTCAAATTACCAATAATTTATAAAAGATAAAATAGTACTGTTTATGACATAAAAAAACATTTACCTTATCGGCATGAAACAGCTACCTGTTATGTACTATAAAATTAATGCATCGATGAATAAAACATCAAATCAATGGTAGAACAAAAAGGTTCACTCTTGCAGGTTCGTAATTTCAATATGGCAGTTATCCAAACTGAAACTATTCTTATTACAAGTTCTACATTTTTTACAGAATGTATTCATGTATCTTCCTGTACTAATAGGTATCCGAAAAAAACATACACCATGATATTATGCAATAGTAATCCTTGTATATTGTGTTTTGTTACAGAATAAAAAGCAAAGCACCTTTGGTTAAATAGCAATATTCAGAGTTAAAAAATTTAAATAAGAGTCGATTTCAGAGTTAAATTATGACAGCAATTAAAACAGTGTTATTTTATTTTTTTAATTTACCTTTTTTTAAATATTTTTTTAAAAATTTTTGTTTTTTTTTTTTTTCATTTCATGTCTTTTCTAATAACGTGAATAATTTTTTGATTATGGCACATTCCATTGATATATTTTGAGCGTTTCACATGCTTGATGTAATGATAACATTCAAATGAATAAAATGCCAATGGAATTTCGTGGAACTGAGATTATATTTATATTAATCGTTCACATAAACTCTGCAATCTTTGTCTTCAAACATATAGAGAATATTATGTGAGTGGATATGGAACATATTTCATCTCAAAGAGATGCAACTTGATATTTTCACAAGAGAGTAATATTAAATTGTTTCAATTGTGAGTTATATTCCGTATCCACTCAAACCAAACATTTTTTTTTATTTTATGCTAACTTCTGGCAAGAGACTATTTTGTTTACTCAATCCTGTTAGGATGTAACACGTGGGCGAATCCATTTTAAAGAAAACGAAAATAGACAATTAGTTAATACTAGAGTGCTACATACCCATAAATACCCCCTTTAAAGTAAAACAAGAGCTGTCAGAGGACAGTACGCTCAACTGACAGTATTTTTGAATCCTTAAGGACGTTTCAGCGGGTTAAAATTGATTTTATTTATTTATTTATTTATTTATTTATTTATTTATTTATTTATTTATTTATTTATTTATTTATTTATTTTATTTTTTTTGAAAATGATTTTTTTTTCAGTACAATGTTAAAGGAAACCCCAAATTTTAAGAATTATGTATTAAAATATGATCAAAAGTTTATTTGCCAAATATAAAATTTTTTGTTTTTTAAATTTGGAAAAAAAAAAAAAAAAAAAAAAAAAAAATGGGGATTTTTTTTTACATTTTCAGAGGAATGAATCTGCAAAAAGTCAAGAAAATATGTCGGTTATTTTTTTATGAAGAAAAAATAAATATATATGTAACTTTATAGCTTTTGGGTAGTTTTTGTATACATTTTGGTCCTGACGCAATGCCAGTATTCGCTCGTTTTGTATTTTATACAAATTATGCATGTTTGACTGTATTTTCACCTGAAACTTATTAAACACATAATAATAATAAATTGTTTCAAAATGTTCTGAAAATATTACTTCGATATGTAATTATTATATTTAAATGCAATCTTTCTAATTGTTTGATGCTTTCATTTAAAAAAAAATAACAGACAGTGATGTTTTACCATAAGCAAAATCTCTAAAACGACCCCCATTTTTAATTCAAATATCTTATAGCTACAGCATATAGTCAAATAATCAGAAGTCTACCCTGCATTTCCCATTTCCACATAGTAAAGTATATAGAAAGAGACATGTTAGATTTATTGTTTTTATTCACTGCATTTCTCCTAGTCAAAATCTATACATATTTAAAGCTTCATTGACACTAAGAGTGATTTTCTATCTAACTGAAAGTTCAGTGTTCTGAGGATGTCAATTCGAGACCATGCTTTTTCAGTTATTATATATTTATATGTCTTTGAGATAATGAAGAACATTCACTTGACAGAATGATGTCCAGATGTTTGTGACCGGATATTTCACACAATAAGTGTTTTTGTTTATTTTTATTTATTTTATTTTCATTTTTTATTTTCTTTTTTTATACACGGAGGAGGAGAACTTGGGTTCAGCAGATTTCTTAGAGATTATCATTGATTTAAGTTCCTTTGGGAGATTAAAAGAAACCAGCCATGATTTAGTCCAATTATCAATTATTTAGATTAAATCTTTAAGCTTATTTAATTATTTAATCTTGGTATCATTCTGTCAAGTGATTGTTTTGGGTTATCCCAAAGACATATAAAATATATAACTTGTCTGAAAAGGCATGGTCTCGAATCAAAAACATATTATTAAGTTCAGGTAGGAAACTCCTGTAATAGCAAGTGGAAAATATGTGAGAGCACACAAGAGATCACAGAATATTGCAAATTTTAAAAAAGTATGGAAAAATCACAAAGAAAAATGTAACCAAGGAATTATTTTTAAATCATATTTTTATTATTAAACTCCACCAGTGTAGCAGAAAAACAACACATTTTGCAATCTTGCAGGTGCTTTTATATTTTACATAAAATATTTTATTTCTTGACTTATTTGATACATTATATACATGTACATAAGGTATCTTTTTATGGTACTGTTATGTTCTATTGTTGAATACAATTTTCTATCACCTAATTTCTATAGAAAGGGAGATATTTGAAAACGTGTTTTTGCGAGAATTGGACAATTTTTTACGTGTTTTTGTGAGATTTAGTCTAGTTGCCAATCGTTGTTTAATAGGTCTTTGTCTCGAATTGGCATCCTCAGAACACTGACGTTTCAGTATTACTTAGTAGTGTTGGTGGAATTCGAGCCTGTATAAAACACCAATAGAACAATCGCATCGCTCAAATCAAGGAGAAAAACATATTTCTGATTCGGTCGCGATAAGAGATTAGATTTGATAGACACTGCCGAATCGTCTTTCCTAGCAGTAAATCGTCAGTCTATCTGGTCATATACAACTCAATATGGTCCTTCGTTGTCGGTCAAAACCTTTCAACGGTTCAATGAATAAGAAGGCCCCGCTCTTATTTTGGCATAATGCGGTGGAGAAAGTGCTAAAATACAACTTAAGTGGTGGTAGTTGAGTGCACGCTGACCGATTTATGACCACAAACATCCCGACAGACGTGAAACGCCTCGTTTATTCACGTAAAATGAAGCTGTATATCGGGATGAATTCAACGTATTGGTCATTTATTCTGGCATGTGAATGTAATGTTATTTGTTTCTTAGATAAAGTGGGTCATACATTAGTTAAAACGAAGAAATACACAATCCAGGGGCCACTAATGAATATTTTAGCGTCATAGGTAATGGCTCATTTTAATATCGACCACTTTAATTTTCGACAGTCATTTCATAAGTTGTTTTTTTCTGTTACATAACACGATGACTAAAATAAAATACCGAAAGTGACACATTTTATGTATAAATTACCAGAATCATTAAAAAGCTTATGCCTCGAAAATCAAATGGATATTATGACTATGCTGCGTTTTCTTTGTTGAATCGAATTCTATATTGAAAACTGCATTATACTCTAAACTTTATGAAAGTTCAAATAAACCACAATTAGTTTTTTTCCTTTTGTTTTCTTGATAGTTAGGAACATACGAAATTTAAAATGCACTGTTGTCAATGAAATGACAATATTTACAATATGTTATAATTCCAACAAAAATCACTTTTGTTAATTTATCATTTTTTGTTATTTCTTTTACGTCAATCACGCTGATCACTTGTAGTAAGAAATAATACAACCTGTTGTTTGTGTTTGTTTGCTTTGATTTTAGACATTTGTACATGGAATGGTTCCATTTAAAGAAAGAAAATCCACCATGACTAATTGAAGATGGAGCATCACTAAATTGTGTTTTTATGCTAACAGGCATTCATACAAGTATATTATTCCAATACAAATTGGATTGAGTTCATCTATTGTGTTAGATGACGATATATATTATCCAAAATACAGAAATATTGTCATTGAAAACATGATTAATATTTCAATGACAGTATTATTTTATCTAAAGGAGCTTGCTCACAGATGGTCATTGACCATATTGACTATATTATTATATGTTAGTATTACGTCTATTAATACTTTACAGACGCATGGAGTGAAATGGAACCATCCATGGTTGTAAAAAAAATTATTGGTTCCCCAACATAGGCAATACCGCCACAGACGGCATTGAAACTATAAATTAATATTAATTAAACCAAATATTTTCATTTGCCGTCACTTGGCTGATTACATTTACTCTTCGCGCATGCGCTAACTTCATAGGCTGATCTTAGGAAATCGCTACCCTAATGGGATGAAGACGCCATGTTGTGTAAAGTGTCTCTTGGTACCACAAGTACCAGCTTCGATATAACCGCATTCATCAAAGTTGCGTTAACAAAAATAGCGCTTTTCCGTGTAATGTGACCTATACTTGCCGAAAGGAAAAGACATCACCAACATTAACGAGGGAGAGTAGATTTTTTTAAAATTCTACTGACAATCTGTGAACGAGCTGCTATACATGTACCGACTTGTATAAGACATATAAGGTGACATGATGTGTCGCACTAAGTTTTTTTCTTCAGGTTTCACATTATATTTGTCAACATTAGATTAACACTCACTTTCCAGACGTAAACATAGAATCCAAAATAGCAACATAATAATTCTTGTAGTCAAGTTCTATCTGGCTTATTAGTTCACTGACATTTACATTGTTCAGTTAAAGAGGACAAACGTGATTCGATACCAATAAATATTAACCAGTGCCCTTTAAGTGACTGTATATGGTAGCAAGCACTGTCTTTCATTAATGGAAAACTTATGTATGTGCAATTAGGAGAACACAAATGCTGTCAGACAAGGTGTCTGTGAAAATGTATATTCAATTAATAATGTAAATATGGAAAGACAATTTATTAACGAGGTTCATTTTTTTCTAGCCCACATATAATAAAGGTTAGTTATAGTGGTAACAGTTGTGGGTATTGTTACGGTAAAAGATTTTATGTTAGGATCGATCGTGGGAACCTGAATACCGGATATCCAAATCCAGTGCCCTCTAGCGATCAAGCAATACGTGCACCTGTTTGCTCGTACCTTCATTATACAATAGATACATATGCTTGCATGACGAGCTCCAGTTTAGGCGAGTGACAATTTTTATACATATCTTACATGAAGAAAATGTGCTAAATCTTCTTTATATGATTTTTATCATTTAATTACAGAAGTTGTCATGGCACATAACGAACGAGAACTCTGCAGTGATGCGCAAGCTCGAAAAAATATAAATGAAAATACTATTGATGAAATTGTGTAACGTAAACCAATGTCGCGCTGTACAATTCTCAGACCTCTGGCCTGAAATATTTCCACAGTTAATCAAATAGGTATTTCAATGAAAAACATTAGAACTCTCAGTCCTTTGATTGATATTTTAGTCTCTGAGAATGTAGATAATTTTTACGGTAGATTGAATAAATGGATGTGTTTATGTATGCGTGTGAAACATACATATTAATATACAAGTTACCATATGAAATCATATATATATATATATATATATATATATATATATATATATATATAAGCATATAATGTAAACATTATACATGTTTACAATTTTACATCTAAAGATAAAAGCTGAAATAGGTGATGTTAACTTTCAGTGGCGTAGCTTGGCTTCACTGATTGTATAGGCACGCTGGGACCTGTCCGGGACTTTTGGATGTTTGCAGAACCTAGGGAACAATTTGGTTGGTTTTGAGGCTTTCTTTTCAATGGAAAAATCCATTTGTGTGATTTTTAAGTAATACTTGTTACATACAAACCGACCATACTCTTACAGTAGTCTTTACACTGTAGTATTTAAATTCATGACACTCACTCATAACGTTCTGAGAATGAGCTAACATCTAGGTATATCGTATCTAAGCACTTATTTTTTAGACTTCGTATTAATGTTTCTTGTGTGTTTGAAACATACGCAGGTCTGGCATTAAAATTTTACATCCTGTTATCGTATTCACTTCTGGGCAATTATATGCGCTTAACTGCACTATCAACTTTTGATTTGTGTTTATATTAATATTGCACAAGACTCCAAGTTCCCGATCGGAATCTTACTTTTCTCACAGCAAAAATGGGTAAAATGTATAATTTAAACAGTAAAACCTATGCCCCTTTGGATTTCCTGCTGACGATCTCCCTATAAAAAGGTAGATTTTAATAGCAAAAATAGACAATTTACGCTCTTGAGCATCGTCATATCAATGCATATTTTACAGAAGAGGAATATAAAGTTTCATGCATGAACGTATGTTTATTAGAAAAGAACTGAAAACTGTGAGGCAATGCACATTAACACGTTTTAGGCCTGTTTTAGGTCTGAAACTGACTATAGCTTAAATTATTTATTTCCTAATTCGCCACTCTCAACCGTAAATAATGCATTTTCCCCTAACCTTTCTCGCATCCATAGGAGGAAAGGAAATGTATTTTGCCTCTGTCTTTAAATCAAAATACCTTAAACACAATAATCCTAAGGCGTGTCTTTATCAGGAATGAGGTAACCATTTTATTTTTATATATATATACATAATTCATGTACGGTACAGTGTGGCGCCCTTACAAATAGTATATAATAGTATTGGCAATAATTTACGAATGTATGAAGATTGCATAATTATGCGTGAATTGCACTTAAGGATTTCCTACTCTAATAATCTTCGTCTTATTACGCCTTATTTAGTACTAATATTCTTCAGTGTAAAGAAATTAAAAAACTTAGTTATGTTTTTAGCATTTGTGTTTTTTTCTTCTTTTTCCAAAGCCCACCCGCAACATATATTTTGTTTTAACACCGGTATACTATGTCTGGTGAATATTATGTGTATATATTTGTTTTGTACGATTAAAAAGCAACTCACAGGTACAAGTTTTGTTTTATTATTTTATTTTTTATAAGGAAAAATACTTATATTTGTCTGATATGGTGCTCGGACTTTTTGGTCAATTTGGCGATCAAGGGTTGTAAACTTCAATTTTGAATAAAATTTGAATCAGACGGTAAATCTGGCTGAAAATTTGAAAATAAGTGAGTTACAGTGCGGCTCGCGTTCAAGTTGGCATTTTTAGCGTGTAACGTGCGTGTAACGTGCGTTCCGTGTCCGTGTAATGTGCGTGTAACGTGCGTGCGTGTACCGTGTAACCGTGTAACATTCTCAACGTGTGGTCCGTGTAGCATCGTTTATATCGTGTGTAACGTGTTAACCGTTCAGCTGTTAAAAACTTCTGTCCGAGATGGACATAAACATATAGATTTCTAAACTGTAACATGTCACGGTGTAAAATCATTCGGCTTATTGTACTAGAACCCTGATGGAAATGAGTCTTGATCGAGGTAAAAAAACACATATTATCATGTGTGTTTGCGTCCTGCTTTATGCATGAAAAAAAAAAAACTGCTTACATGTGCATCTGGTGTGAAATGATACAACTTATGCTGTTGGATATACCATATTTCATAATGCACATTGCTTTAACTTTATATAAATTAATAAATACGACTTACCGATTTCCTAGGTCTCCTCAGTCCTCTCGAATATTATAACCACTATTTATTCCATTTACAGGTAAAATGTAACTCAAAATTTGCTGGCTCGGAATTTATACTCTATCGTGCTGGTGGCACATTGTATCGTTTAGCAGGGACTTCCTGTGTATTCCAGTTTGACACGATACACAATCTATGCACAGGAAATATTTAATTTTGACACCCAAGACCAAGAGTACATTTGAGGAAGTTAGGTGTCAGACTGGGTAGCTGGACTCGGATTATACGTAAATCGTCACCTTGGCCTGGTACATGTAACTTAACGTTTGACGACTTATGTGTAATTCTCTCTCTCCGCCATCTCTCTCTCTCTCTCTCTCTCTCTCTCTCATTAGCCTAGATGTGATATATATATACAATGAATTTAAAACTTCAACTATCATGCTCATTATTAACTAATTAAATTTAATTTTCACGTTGTAACCGCAACGAATACATCCAAGACTTAAACCTTTCATCTACCTAAGGAAGCACTCGATAGGATAAACTTATTTAAATGATTGCGTTTTTAAAAATGATTAGGAATTAATTGCCGAAAGCATAATTATAACTACTCGCTTTCATCTATCTAAGGAATAACTCAATAAGATGAACTTATTGATCGATTGCGTTTTTTGAATTTATTCGATAAACTGATAGGAAATTAGGAATTAATTGCCGAAAGCATAATTTTAAATACTCGCTTTTCCATACATATCCTGGTGATGGTACAGATAATTATAAAGATAAAATGGGCTCGATTTTTCCACTCCTAGAACTATTGAATGTTTTTATCCGTCTTTTGAAAATCATTTGGGGTTGGTTGTTTTGTCTGTCTTCCAATAATGAGTAATCATACATTGTATACACAGATTCGTATAATCGTCAATTCTATTCGTTTTCTTATTAAAAGAATTAGAAAAAAAAAGATTGATAAGTGTCTATGGACGAAAACAACTACAGCTAGTATATGTGGCTAAAATTATAGATTACCAACAATACGATACGATTTTTTTAATTCTGTGTTCAGTCTTGTTTCGGTAAATGGCCAGATCGGTAATTAATTAAATAAAAAGGTAACTCCTTTGATGTTTCATTTATTGATTATATATGGAATTTTGTTCCCAAACTTTAATGATAGTGTGAAAAATAGATCATACGCATTGAATGGAGTATGCAGTCATACATTTTACATGAACGTGATCATATAAGAATAAAAAAGTAATCATTTCTTTCAGATTTTCGACGTATCTAAAAGAACAAACATGAAATATAAAGTTTACTTGCAATTACATGTAGTTATTATAAATCTAAAACGAGAATTTAATACGATCGCTTGTCTCTTGATTCCTTCTTTAGTTCTCTTATTAACTAATGACGCATAGAGAAGTAGTCTATGGATGAAAACAACCGAGTTGACCGAATAAGCCGGCAGCGTTTGCATCGTGCATCGTGTATATGAACCAAACGTGTAACGTACGTGCACCGTGTAACGTGCGTGTAACGTGCGTTCCGTGTCCGTGTAACGTGCGTGTAACGTGCGTTCCGTGTGTCAACTTGAACGCGAGCACATACTTGCTAGAAATAATAACCATTTGCTGTTTCAAAGACATCACTATTAGAGTCGGAATACCTTAAGTTTTGCAGTAAATGTTACATTATCTTTGTGGCAATATAGTTTGTTGTTTTGTCAGTTCATTTCATTGGAAGACCAAATTTCAGTATTTTCAATAAAATTGGATAACGGTTTAGACGTTCACACAAAACCACGACTAACAACGTTAGTCACCAGATAAGATTTTAACAACTATTCGTTCATTTTATGAAAAATATTCAGTATTTGATATTCGTATCATCACATAGAACCTTAGGAATATACAGTTCACTTAAAGTAATGAACAGAACTAAAATACATAAGTTCTGTCAATCTTTATTATCTTAACGAAATCGGTTAGTACATAAATTTATGATCTAATGCTTGAAGCAAGACGGTATTTAATCACGGTATTCTGACATTAACTATTATTTGTTCGATTAACGACTTTAATATGCATTACGACTCCAAGTTCATTTTTTCTAATTATTTTTCGTATTAATATTAGACATTCTTGGCACCTTTTGGTACATAATAGGGTTTAAAGAATGAAGAGGTGAAGAAAGCAATGGAAAGTGTGGCCTATTTATGTACGGAGAAACCTGCGCAACCGTGAGGTTAATTTCAATATAGACAAAGAAGAAAAATTAAAACTATCCATGAGAATTTTCTAAAACTTTCCATGATTATCAAGAATTACACTAGAAACTAATTTATGGAAAAAATGGGGGTCACCACTCTTCTTTTTCAGTTATCTGCCCCTGAAAGCGAGTTTTTTGTTGTTGCTATTTTCAGTCATTGTCAAGGGCAGATAACTCAATATTATGGGCTAGCAACACTTCATTTAATTTCAACTCGTTGTTTGGTACTGTATTCTCTGTCAGTGTGTAAAAGTTTTAGAAATTCTATGCAACATATGTTCTGCTATAGTCGCATACAAGAATATATCAATTTTCTTTTTCTTTTCTAAAAAAAAAGCAGTATGTTTATTTGCTGAAGCATAGTGAAAAAACTATTGAACAGAGTTGTTTTACATTTTACATAATGACTGGACATGGAAGAACAAATAATAATGTGAAATATAATAAGGTATCGATGGGCTTCATTTTGAGTTATCTACCCTTGAAATGACACAAAATGACACAAACCGGTAAATTTGAACACACGCTATGACACTTACTTGCAGATTAGTTCATGTGGCTACACTTTCCAGTACATAAATTAAAATATTGTGGATCCTTTCTTTCTTTAATCATTTTGATAACTTAGACAACATTAGATGTAGGCTATGTTAAATTATACTCGCGAGGAAAAAACTCATCAAATATTGACGTTTATTTTATTACCAAATTTTAATTCGGGAATAAACGTCAGAAACGTCCATGTACTCTAAGAAACAAATCCTAACAACCGAAACAATACACGTAACTGTGCACGATTTTTTACCGCAGTCCGTGCTTGGCAGCAATGTGGTTTTATCACAAGCACATGACACAGGTACCAATGCACACACAAATACTAATTCTTTTTACTATAATATCTACAAGGTTTATTCCGCCCGATTGGTCCGGAACATCACTGAGGTGTCTTTTTGTTTCCCGTCAAGCTCATCGATATTTGTGTATAATGAAAATGCGATGGCATTGCTAAGTAACAACGTATTTGAATAGCAAACACATTTTGCCTTTGAATACTAGAACTTTCCCGTTCTTTTATGCTAACGCTTCGATTTCACTACTGTGCGAAAATCGGAAACAACATGGCGAACTGAATGGAAAAATGAGATACAGACATACAATTTTGGTCTGGAATTTGTCCCGACGATAAATCAACAGGCTTCTTGCAGGTACAAAATAATGATTTGTACTTACCTGTTCGTCAATGTCTGCCTCTTATACAGCTAAAAATATCAACTGATAATGTGCAATTTACTTAGGATTTCGCATAAAAACATGATTTTTTAGGAAAATAATATTTATTTGGACGTTTCGCAAGTTGTTTGTTTATTTATTTCCAGTTATGTTCCGGACCAATCGGGATGAAATTAACCTTATAGATATTATTGTAAAAGGAATGTGTTGGTTACCTCTGACGCCCTGTAAGTCGGTAAGGAACGGGGATTTTTACGCAATGTCATCGTAAGAACCGCAACCATCGCGGCCAGATTAGTGACGAATCACGATTCAACTTGTCGAACGCCGACAGATGTGCATGCCTACAAATGTAGTTCGTGACAGAACCCTTGGTCAGCGTGCTGACCTGACTGTAATCCGATTGAACACACAAGGGTAAGGGCGGTGGTTACGCAAAGATAACGGCAGTCTGCGAACGCCAAGGAACTGAAAGCAGTGCTGCACACTGAGTGGTCCAGAATTACTTATACGCGTTCTTATGCGGTTCTTATTGTGTTGCAATTAAAACAAGTCACTTTCTTCAAATTTGATTTTGATCAAACAACTGAAATTCAAGACTTGAACTTGAAATACTGTGACTACTAAGTGATGTCTTATTATTTATTTCTTCTCTTATATAAGAAAATATGCGATTAGAACTTTTCTTTTGTAATTTTGCAAGACATTTATCATCATAGTGTACAATGAGTTAAAATACAGTCACTGTCTGTCTTTTTCTCGTCAATATATACTGAATAAAGCTTAACATCCCCCGACGCATGTTTTGAGATATTGTGGTACATGTAACACTTTAAGCAAAATGATAACATGTGAGGATAATCATACAATTTTTATTCCTTTTATTGATAATATAACGACTAGAATTTAAAAAAGACACATTCATACTCAACGTCACACAATTCATCTAAAGGCGTATTTTCACAAGTTTTTTTACTATATAAACTAAGAAGGAAAATTAAAACTGGCGGAGAGAGAATCACACTAGGAACAAATTTAGGGGAAATAACTGGGGGTTTCCAATCTACTTTTAAGTTATCTGCCCCTGAAAGTGAGTTTTATTTGCTAGTTTCTGTCCTTTTCAAGGGCAGATAACTCAAAATCAAGACCATCGATACCTTAATTTTTTTCACATTATTATTATTTTTTTTTCATTTCAAGTCATTATGCAAAGTTTAAAACAATTCTATCAAAAATACTTTTCACTATGTTTCATCAAATTAATAATATTGAGTTATCTGCCCCTGAAAATGACATAAAAGAGCAAAAAACTCTCTTTCAGGGGCAGATTACTCAAACAGTAAAACGGAGACCACTATTTTTTACCATAAATTTATTTCTAGTGTGATTCTCTATAATCATGCAAGGTTTAAAAAAAAATTATCTTCGCTAGTTTTGATTTTCTATCATTGTCTATATAATAAAAAATGTTATTGTGAAATACGCCTTTAACTAATAAGTCTGTAAATATCTCTGAGTTCTTCAAGATAAAGTTAATGGCTAAATAATAAGGAGGCGTCAAAAACATATTAACCCCCATTTTTTAAATACATAAAAACACTTCGAATAAAATGATGAATGCATCAAGTTGTTATATCAGACATTCTTCCTAGTATGTGATCGATGAGATTTCTAGTTTCAATGATATGATCAGCTTTCGTATTGGCGAAAAACACATTCAGACAAATATCAATCAGTAACTTTAACGGAATTATCGGCAACAGAGTTATCCACTGAATTTATATTATCGATCCATGTACTTTTAAACACTATATAAAAACCATTAACACATATACAAATTGTTATGTTCGAAAATACCAATTCTTTCTAAAAGTAAAAAAAATCTTATATTGCTATTTCAAAGTGTTATTTAATTTTACAATATTGTTAAACGGTGAACAGTGCATAAATATATAATACACTATTCACGGCCCATTACCATTGTTTATTCTTTTTCTCATTTCTTCTCCTCATTTGAAAATTGCATTATTCCTTCACTTAGTACGATGTTTATAAAGAGCGCCGGGGGACTGATCAGATCAACACGTGATCTTTTGCCAATGACATGGTGAGACACCGTGGCAACAGTTAGCGAATTATTGAGGAACATATTTTGACAATTCACTGTTCGTATCGAAAACTATCAAATTTTTCACACCAAACACTATCAGAACTTTCGTATCAAAATATAAAACTTTCGTATCGAACATTATCAAACCTTCTGTATCGAACACTATCAAATCCATTGTATCAAACACTATTAAACCTTTCGTATCAAACTCTATTAAACCATTCGTATCAAACTCTATCAAAACCTTTCGTAACCTTTCGAATCGAACATTGTCAAACCTTTCGTATCGAACTTTATCAAACCATTCGTATCGAACATTATCAAACCTTTCGTATCGAACATTATCAAACCTTTCGTATCGAATTCTTTCAAACCTTTCGTATCGAACTCTATCAAACTTTTCGTTTCGAACATTATCAAACCATTCGTATCGAACATTATCAAACCTTTCGTATCGAGCTCTATCAAACCTTTCGTATCGAACATTATCAAACCTTTCGTATCGAACTATCAAACCTTTCGTAACATTTCGTATCGAATATTATCCAACCTTTCGTATCGAACTCTATCAAACCTTTCGTATCGAATATTATCCAACCTTTCGCATCGAATATTATCCAACCTTTCGTATCGAATATTAGCCAACCTTTCGTATCGAACTCTATCAAACCTTTCGTATCGAACTCTATCAAACCTTTCGTTTCGAACATTATCAAACCTTTCGTATCGAACATTATCAAACCTTTCGTATCGAGCTCTATCAAACCTTTCGTATCGAACATTATCAAACCTTTCGTATCGAACATTATCAAACCTTTCGTATCGAACATTATCAAATCTTTCGTATCGAACTCTATCAAACCTTTCGTAACATTTCGTATCGAATATTATCCAACCTTTCGCATCGAATATTATCCAACCTTTCGTATCGAATATAAGCCAACCTTTCGTATCGAACTCTATCAAACCTTTCGTATCGAATATTATCCAACCTTTCGTATCGAATATTATCCAACCTTTCGCATCGAATATTATCCAACCTTTCGTATCGAATATTATCCAACCTTTCGTATCGAACTCTATCAAACCTTTCGTATTGAATATTATCAAACCTTTCGTATCGAATATTAGCCAACTTTTCGTATCGAACATTAGCCAACCTTCTGTATCGAACACTATTAAAACTTTCGTAATCTTTCGTATCGAACTCTATCAAACCTTTCGTATCGAACATTATCAAACCTTCTGTATCGAACACTATTTAACCTTTCGTTTCGAACAGAATGAAACTTTTCGTGATGAACACTTTCAAACTGTTCGTGATGCACACTTCTAAACCTTTCATGTCGATCATAAATAATAATATTATCAAAATATGTTTCCAAATTATTACGCAATCATTGTACGTTTATTTAAAGTTTAACTTGACTTTGACTTTTGGTTGTATGAAATGTTGAACTGGCAGTTTCTAGCATCTCTAAAACCATGCCTGAGGCGCATGAAATAAGCGTCCGTACTCGACCAGCAACTAGTCTATACCGTTAACACACCGAGAATATTCATACCCCGTTCCATGTTTGCTATCTATTCTTGCATATCATAAACCTACAAGTACGTCTAGGCCCTAACCGCAACTGGTGAATTACCACAAGTTATCCTCTCTGATACACGTATGCATAGATATTGTTATTTTATTAAACAAGTCATATGTGATAGGCTGAACATGAAGTCGTTATTATGAAGTCTTTACATGCGTGTTTTGAATAACGATAACATATCCCAAAGATATTTAGGTATACGGATTCATTCAGAACATATCTTAAACTGTAACATCATAGGTCTATTTTTTTAGGTCAGATTTTTATTCGTCTTAGCATCAGCAGGAAACATCATCATGAGATTTATAATATTAACTCGTCTAAGTGTGCTTAAGCTCAAATCCCTGTAAGGTGCAGCGACATCAAAGGGTTTAATCAATCCCCTTTCAAGTCCAGATTTCGCAGTGGAATCTAAGACATTAACATAATAAACTTTTCTAGAGATATGACTTAAGTTTGCTATTTTCTATTAGTGGTGTATTATTGATCAAAAACATATTTTGTACAATTAAAGTATGCTACATAAAATTAGATATTCAAGCTGAAAACAAACAGACACTCAATAAACAGAGTTGTGCAGGTTTATATGGTTTAATTGATGATCATTTGAAACAGCAACAGGCACTAGAGTCAAATGATGTGCAAGTGTTGCACTAAATTACCCTGGAAATATGGTGCACAGGCACTACAGAGATGTTCTACATTTGATGTTTCCCTTATTTCTTTGTGAGGATATGGGCTATTTGCATTTCCATTACATTAACAACAACAACATCATTCTGTTATTGAACAGCAGTCATTAGTAATTAACACTGAATAGATACAAATGTGTGCGATATGATATTTATTAGGTATTTGATCAAAAAGGTCCCGTACTGCTTTACTGCATTGATGTCACTGGCCTATGTCATGTCTAGGACCTTGATATAGAATTCTCGACTTATCACGTGATTAACAAGAATACTGCAACGCAACACACTGCAAAGCACGTATCACGGGCTGCATAACAAATTTCAAATTTCTTTATCAGGGATTTCCCATACTAACTTTGTATAGGTAAAAGCTGCAAAGAGCAGTTACTCCTCAAAGAAATATGTAAGCATAAAATTCTCTTCTCACGCAAAACTACATATGCAAGTAAGTATATTGGGTCAGTTTGAAACAAATCCATGCAGTAAAGAGACATTGCAGTCACATGATTATGCCTACAGAACAATGTAATAAAAGGAAAAATAATAAATGGCCATAAATCAAGATATGAATGTGTGAGCGTTTAATTTTGTTTTCTTGCAGAGCAACATATAAAGTGGAACTGATAAGTTCAAATCCCACCAAAAGATGTATTGTATAATAATGAGTATTGTTGGTAAGTTGGATCATATCTCATTTGTAGTGTTAGAGCAGTTGTGTTCACAAGGTTCTGCTTGTATAATTCTATATTAGAAAACGTAATAAAGGGCCATAATTCTGAAAATGTCCATATGATCACAAAACCCAGCCTTCATGTACAAGATCATATGAAGGCAAATATTGCAGGTAAGTTTGAAACCCCCCCCCCCCCCCCCCCCCAACAAAAAAAAAAGAGTAAAATTTGTTGTGTTCACAATGTTCTACTGCGTATCTGCTAATAGGAAAAGGTGAGCATCGTGGAAAAGTTTGAACCAAAATAAGAGTGGTTGCGACCATTAAGTTCTGCTAACAAATGGACAGACGGGCGGACAGGCGGGCGATTGAGCTCATAGAATAATACGACCTTTCGACTGTTTTAAAAGGCATGTCCGTGTCAATAGCTTGTCAGAACCCTAAAAGCGATGACAGTGACATCTGGGGTCAAATTCATTGACTTATTGTTATTGATGTAGTGCCATACACACACATTTAGAATATACTTAATCTGAAAATAAATTGTCTTAAAGTAAACAGCGATTATCCTACAGATACATCATCCATTTCATGGACAGGACATTACTGCCACTAAAAGGCATGCATATGCTCAAATGTCATACATTTCCTTTTATATCATGTTTGTTTCGATGACAAATATTTGCATATAAACAAGAACATCTTCAGAAGATTAAGTAAACTCAATGTATATTCCTGATAATTGCAATTAATGCGCAAAACTATAAAGTTTGCCTTTGTCCTATGAAAATAAAACATTTTGCTAGATAAATTTATATTCTAGTATTACATTTCTTACGTAGTAACATTGATATCCCGATACCTTATCTGAATATAGCCATTATTAAAATGCTCCCCAAAAGGTTAATTTTAACAATTGAAACTGTATCAGCGGCCATCTGTATTAAGCTGTAAACCTCCATTTAACGATTTTTTTTCAATATAACCAATTTTTTTATGTTTAACTCGCATTTAGCGACCATCTCCTTTAAGCGGTCTCTTTTACTTGTTCCATGAATGTCATTGACTGCTTAAGACAAGGTGTAATTGTATATCATACGCATTTTCTTACGTTACATTGTAAGCATGTTGCATCACAGGTAAACCTTTATTATTTTTCATGGTGTTAAATAAAGTGTTTGTTTGCACATGACATTTTAAAAATAATGTACATTTCATCTATAGCTTCAAGGAAAATGCGATTTTAAGATGTTACAAACTTCATTTATTAGAAAGTAAGCACTTTGTTTACAGCACTCTATGTCCGTCGTAAAAACAATATCAAACTCTTTACTGACTTACGGAAAAAAAATAAGGATAGATGATTATTTCTTTTTATTATTCACTTTGTCCCTGAACTTTTTATGTATGCATTGTCTCCCTGTAACCTGTCTTAAGCGGTCAATAAACGAAACAAGAATAAGAGGCAGCTTAACGGAGGTAGCCGTTAAATGAGGGTTAATCATATAACAAAATGTTAATTTGTTTATATTAACTGACCGTTCAAAAACATTGAATCAACGAAGATAAAAAAAATCAGCTATAAACGATTAATTATTTCCTTTTCAATTAACAGCAGCATTTGTATAATAAATGAAAATATTGTAATTATCCCACACATATTCATATATATTTATATACATCGGGAATTGATGTTACAATAATATGACAAACATGTTTATGCTTTTAAACAAATTACCACTTTTTGCTAGCTATTGCAACGGCGTTCTGTTAGATACATTTAGCTCCAATCTTTAAGATAATTCTAATCTCGTAACGAGATGATGTTTTGTGTACGCACGTATCAGTGGTTGCCACTTAACAATTTTCATCAGAATAGAAAAAGTACAATGATGGAGAAATGTTAAACAAGTGGTCCTGTTGGGAATAGCGAGTGTATCAGTTTTAACAGTGGGGAACGATAACAGCCAAACAGGTATGAGACAAAAAGAGAAAATAAAAGAGCAAAAAATTATAGGAGTGAATATAGAAGTACAAGGTTTTCAACTAATACCGTCGAATTCGATTGTTCATTGCTTATTGTTTGTTTGTTTGTTTGTTGGGTTTAACGTCCTGCCGGCAGTATTTCAGTCATTTGAAGACTATTTCTACCCGAAACAGATAAATATATTATTTCGAACTTTCTCAAACATGTCATTTAATTCAATGATTTTCATGAATGTTACAAATTTTAAAATAGAATAAAGCCATTCTTATTTGCAGTTAAACTTAAGAGGCGATGATAATCTAATCTATTTTTGAGATAGAGAAGACTTTAGAGAATGTATGTGGCAACATCAGCATATAAAACGAATGTTGTCGGTCTCCTACTATACCTGTATCTTTATTGGGTTAGACATGCACTTTATTAGAACATACCTAGTTCGTCGAGTTGAGTATGTTTCATAGTTAATGTACTTGGACAGTTGACCTAGAGCTCTAGGTCGAAACTTGTAAAAAGGACAACGTTGGTATTAGCTTCTTAATAATTTTGATTGCAAGTGTTTTATAAATCATTTCTTATATGTTGTTGTATTACATGCAGATGAATCGGCTATTCTAGTAGCAGGTAAAGATAAGGCTGATCTTGTTAAAACTGAAAGTATTCTGTTTGGTCCAAAACCAAGGCTAAAGAAGGAAGGGAACAAAAATTAAACAAACTGACTCTGTTAAGTATTTAGGTGCAACAATGGATAAGTCCTTGGGTTTTGAATTCATGGCTAATTTTGATATAAGTAAAGCTAATGCAAGACTTAAATTTTTATATAGGAAAATATTTTTTTAAATCATTTTATACAAAGAAACGTTTAGTTATGTCATTGAGCCAATGTCACTTTGATTATGCTTGCGCAGTATAGTACTAAGGAATTTCTAAAAAAAACAACAACCTTAAAACAGGCTTCAGGTTACCCAGAATAAAATTATTAGATTTGTTTAAAGCATTGGTCAAAGAAGTCATATATACCCTGAACACTTCATGAAGTTGGTTGGTTATCTATTGAAAAAAGAGTTGAGCAGATTACTCTCAGTCACGTTTTCAAAATTCATACATGTTCCGCTCCTCATTATCTACAAGAAAATTTCATTTTGGCCAGTTCTGTACACAGGTATAACACTAAATTTAGTAAAGGATTTTGCTTAAGTATCCCCAAGGTTAAAGGTTTTAGTTTAAAATCTTGTTCATATAATGGCTGTTCTCTCTGGAATAAATTACCTCTAAATATTAAGGACTCCACTTATATATATATAAATTCAAATCTGCTGTAAAGAAACATCTTTTAATTTCTATGTGATACTGGTATTATTGAGCTTAATGTTATATAACATATCTGTGATATCTTTTTATGATTCTAAGGAAAGTCTACGGAGAAATTCTAAGTGTTTTATGTAGGCTTATAAAAGTAATCTTTGTCATACGTTTAATTCAGCATAGTGACAACATGTCTTAGTTTTATTTACCTTTTAAAGAACATATTATTTCTTATTGTTAGTTATAAACTGTGTAATATATATATTGTCCTTTTATATTTACATATACTTATTTTGTTATAAACCATATTATGCTTATCTTTACTGATATATATATATATATCGTTGTTGTAAGATGATTTTCTCCAGAGTTACTGAATGATCAGCGCATATACACCCGGAATCGAGTGTAGGTGACGTCACTAGCGTAGGTAAAGTCCAATCTGCTAAATGCTGGTTATTATGTAAGTTATTACCCGTACATCTTCTATTGCTCATTGAAGATTAAAACACTAACAAGGCTAGATTATCAAGGGAATAATTAAGCTGTTTGATCATAAGCAGCGATATGGAATATTATGATGATAAAGCAGTTATTAAAACCATACAGATGCTAATGAGATTCGCGCTTCAATCCTTTCCCTCATATATGCTCATTTTGACGCACTCAATAGATACCACATAAAGCCTGATCTGCAGAAAACCACAGTTAAACTTACCAAATTTAATTACAAAATCCTCATTTCTAGATCACTGAGGAGCAGCGAACAGCATAAAACCTGATCAGCCTGCGAGTCACTCGCAGGCTGATCTGGTTTTATGTTGTTTGCATAGGTCTTTTCATGGTTTCCTCTATGAGGGAAAGGGTTAAATAATAACCATTTCAGATAAATTGACATTGACTTATAATTCAATAACATATTTTACAAGAACAGTTAAATATTATCTTATTCCAATCATCTGTCAAGACAAAACATAACATGGATCATCTAATCACAAAAACACCAGAGAATTATCGTTAATTTATTCCTTCCTTTCCCCTGGGGAAATAACATAATGGTGTGCACATTTTCTTATGAAAATTTGTAAGCTTACGGAAGTTTTCCTCATAAATCCCTTGTTTTGTCCAAAAAAAAGAGTTAGTCATTGACGATTAGACTATAAAATAAGTATTGTTTCATGTTTTTTGTATTGTTATATCATAAATCATTTTCATATTTATGTTCTAACAAAATATGCACACATCACATAAATGTTTCCCACAATGCATCTTAAATACTAAAATGTGCCTTTCTTGAACTAAAATAATAGTCTTTATTTCTGCAATGAAATCGAATATTCAAGATTCGTATTATAAAAAACTAAAGTTCAGCGTAATTTATCTGATTAATTTACAGTCATATTTGCAGGTGTACCTTAATTATTTTACAATTATTTTTTTTACATAATCTAGGAGATAATTGTCTGAAGAGTAATGCCTTCTTTCTGAATGATAGAAAGCTGCAGATGTTTCATGACAATCCGCTTCATCACCCTAGTATATCCCAACAAAATGATAAGCATTTCCTAAAGCTCCGGAAGATACTTCGCCGATATCAGACACGCCGTCTAACATATCAACCCCATCTGACAAGATGTTAATAAAAATCCTTCATTGGATCTGACATTCTAAGACTTGTTTTTCATGCATTATTGTTAATGGTGAACCAATGTAATGAGATTATAACGTAACATGAATTTGAACCGACCGCACCTGTTTCGTCATACATAGCGCATTGTTTATGTGCTGGGAGGCTTCTTTATCTTTCAGTGATTACTTTATCAATATAACAAGCTGCTTTTAGGTCGTTTCAGGCGATATTTGATTAATGAAATCGAAGCTGCTAAGAGCGGATGATATCACCCCGACATATGGCAGACTTGTGAAAATACACGTACTATGGTGGCATATTTCTGCCAGCCACTTATCCACTTAGCTATGTTGAAACTTTTCTGAAAAATTGTCATATATTCAGTTAGTATCTGGCAAGTAGCAAATTTTCAAGATATCTACTTAGGTATCTTAACAGGACTTAACTGTCTGTTAGTGCCCACTACTGCCAATCACATATTCACTTATTTTAATTGGATATCATGCCTTTTTCCAGATAATTATGTGAAAAAATGCTTGTTATCCACATAATTTAACTGACTAACTTGAAAAAAGGCGAGATAACCAGTTATCTTAAGTGAATATATGGCTGGCAGTAGTGGGCACTAACAATAGTTTTGTTCTGTTAAGATACCTAAGAGGATAACACGAAAGTTTTCTACTTGCCAGATACTAACTGACTTTGTGACATTTTTTCAGAAAAGTTTCGACATAGCTAAGTGGATAAGTGGCTGGCAGAAATATGCCACCATAACGTACTACTGTATTGCACACTTACATTTTTAAGGATTCTCGATTAAAATTAAAAAAGGTTACGTCACGTAGGAAGCTACAAAGAGTGCTATGGATATGTGGGATGGGAATTCGATCCTACTCAGGGCGAGACTTAGCCAAAAGTATGATCAGGTGTATATGTACTGGGCCCATGTCACACAAGTTCATTCCAATAAATTTAATCTTAGATGTAAGAAAGTTGTCCAATACAGAATCTACAATTTTCTTATTTGCACAATATAACGTAGAAAAATGTGATCCATTTTATAGCATTATATAACTTTATCACTTTTTGTGAGAAAAAAAATCACAGAAAAAATGTTATCTATGTCTGTGAATTTATTCTTTAAAAAGATAGTTTTTCGTACAAAATTAAGTGACCTCTGGTCCATTGCAGGAACCGCCGGGATGTAGACACGTATTTCCCAAACAATATAACAGAGTAAGATGAAATCATATGCATGTACATGATTCGTATAAACACATGATTGATTTCCAAGCTTTTGATAACGGCTATTTCTTTGGATCTGTTCCACCGTATAGTATAAATCTGAAACCTAATTCACTTTTAGTTTACGAGTATGTAAGTATGACATGATTAGAGCGGTAGCTTGAAGCATTTCAGCAATATTTCTTTATTCGAAGAGATCTAAGTTAAAAGTACCACTTGCACATTGTTTTCATTGATCTCTCTCATAGATTTATCTAAGTATGATAGAGTTGATAAAATGATTTACTGGAATTTTAATCATTTCGAAGCACCCTCTGTTGTTCACTTACAAACATACAACAGACTGTATCATAGCATGACCATGTTTTTTTGTTTGTTGTTTGTTTTTTTTTTGTTTTTTTTTTGTATTTTCAAAATCTGTGCTATCCTTTATGAAAGCATTCCCTCAACCAATAAAGGTATAATCCTGGTGGACTACGTATAAGATGAATTTGAACTGCATGTTTGTAAAATTTGTATTCCTAAGTTCAAGAAGTCGCTTTATCTAATCACAGTAGCTAAATTTATAAAATTCTACTAATAGACAATTTTTTATGAGTAAATCGTTTCAGATGATAAAAGTGTATTATATGCACTTAAGATACTCTCTTGGAGTTTCGTTCAATGAAAAACATGTAAAAATGTGCAATTCTGTAAAAGAAATGTCCCTCTATAAGATGTAATGCATTATGTCAAAATTAAATGCTCAGCTATAAAATGTAATTTATATGAAAAAAGTAAATGCACCTGACTGTTTCAGGCAATGCGTCTGTCTTTAATAATCTGTCATTTTCAGAAATATTAAACAGAATGTGTATTTAAAAAAAATGTGTATT
>CM037778.1:47281385-47304908 GCA_021229015.1 Solen grandis | reverse complement strand
GTATTGAAAGGGCCACCATATAAATCTGTTCCATCAACCAGTATTTCTCGTACTGGCCAATATATTTGATAAAGATTGATATCATAGTTGTTTCTTTTTAATGTCTCATTAATATATATTATATATAAATATATATGACTTAATATCACATTTGATTTTTTATGTTATACTGTGTCTGTTTCCAAAGCCAAGTGAAATGTTTTCCGTGTGTGTGTGTGTATATTAACAGTTATTAACTGCTGTGAGGTAGTTTACTTGTGAAATATTCAAAGTATCAAATACTAAACCGGCCATGTTTAATATTAGAATTCATGTTGTCTATCAGAGATGCAGTTGTGCATCGTCTCCCTGACTGTTTGTAATGGCTATTCCATTTTTATTTTGCATACATAATTGTCAAAGATATGGCATTATATCAAAATCTTGATCTGTTTTGTGTTCACTGACAATGTAAAAGACGCAGTGGTGATGGGATTTTGTGACATTGTACATAGTAGATATGAGACATGATGTATTTAATCTACACCCAGGCTTCATCCTAGGAAAAAGCGCGAAAGAAAATGCATTTGGAAATATATTTTTTGAAACAGTTGTGTTAAATAAGAAATTTACAAGCTGTATTGGTTTAAAAAAGAAATCAAAAGACTTGTCATTAAAAGTCAGTAACTTGGAATGTCTAAAATTATTGAATTTAGGTGATGGTAGTTCTTAAAGGCAGTATGCTTTTAATTTGTGCATAATGCTATTCCTCTTTGCTGTTTAGTCCTATTTACTGTGGATGAAGGCTGAGTGCGGGTTTGATTTTAATAAGTGTAAGGATTGTTCTCTAATAAGCATTTAGGGGTAACAAAATAAGATTTTCAAAATGTTGGTTCACCCACAGGAGAAGGATCCTGTTTTCCGTATAAAGCCACCGTCAAACTGCCAGTGCTTTCTGGACTTCCTTTTTAGCAACTTGCCGTCTGTTTTAAAGTTGTTGTTTTTTCTTGTTCCATCAGTATAAGAAATGCAGCTTATTTTAAAACCCATTCTTTTTTTTTCTATTTGAAAAATGAAATTAAGAAATGTTAGTGCCAAAGACATCACATAATTCATATTGTATACAGAGGAGCCAATGAGTGTGAAGTGACACGGTGTTTACCATTGTTATTAAATGTGAAAGTATTGGATTTTACAAAATACATTAAAATGGTTGCAATCCTTTGAATCTCCCCACCTTTTGTAAAAAAAAAAAATAAAAAAAAATGAGTTGACTATAGATACATTCCACCACTATTTGTTCTCATTTTTAATAACCATGCACTGCTGTTATGCAGGCCAGGTTATGTTCCAAAGTGCCATGTAGTACAGAATAACAAATTGGCAAATTTGGCAGGGCAGTTTTTTTTTATATTTGTCGTGTGCTGATGTTGGGGAATTACATCCTATGACTGTTAACCCTTTGATTGCTTTTTATTGTCAAGTGAGGACTTCATTCAACAACAAAAAAAGAGAGAAAAGTGATCGTATTTTTGGGGGGGCAATTTTAGTTAAATTTTGACATTGAAATATGAAATGATTACATGTACTGAAATATTTCAGGAAAAAAAAAAATGTGGCAGAATAAGGGTTAGCATTTTTTTTCGGAAGTATTATGTGTAATGTATCTCAAGTGTATAATTTTCTGGTTGTTTTTTATGTTCATGCTCTTTCTTCTTTCTTTATGAAAGTGCTAATATGTATTCAAAAGAGGAGATTTTAATAATCAGATATTAATGTGCTCAAAAATACCCACATTGTAGGGTTTTCAATATAACTCTTGTATTCCTTTGTTGAATTGGGATGATCAGCTTTAGTTTAAAGTATGGCAGTCGAATTACACAAATTTGTAGATTTTGTATTATCATGTGCAATTTTCTTTGGTTTATTTTCATATAGAGTTGTGTTTAATTTTCTTGTAATTATTAAGATGTCTCAAAAATGATCCCTACTTTAATTTATGCAAATTATTACTCATTGGTTAATACTTTTTTTTTTTTTTTTTTTTTTCAGAACAAAGAATGTTATGTGGGTACCTAATATTAAAGGATGAAAGATACTTATAATAAGACAAATTATGAAACCAAAGCTCTAAATCTTTGACAGAAATCTTTATACATGTTTAAAAATGATTTTTTTTAATCAGTGCTATATACAGTCCGACTCGGAATTGAATAGAAAATTCATTTTTTATTAAAATCTGGAAACCAACTATCAAGAAGATTTCTATGAGAATCGGCCTTTAAACAATAGCTTATCATCCTTGCATAAAGTTGACCATCTTGTATTTTTGCCATAGTTTATTATTATTATTATTATTGTCAATTCACAACCATCTAAGCCAAAGGTAACAGTTTCATAACTATTTATTCCATTTTGACCTTCAAATAATGTATTTTTTCAATACAATCATGTGATATTTTGTTGTATAGTGAATGACTTGTTTGGTGCTCAGTCTCGGTCTTAACCAGAGTTATCACTGGCCGTATTGTACCTTGGTATTGCAATATAGAAATATAAACAGTGGTTTGATATTATTGGGGGAAAATTACCAAATGACAATAGAATCTCTTGTATGTTAATATATATATTGATACTACTTAATATTCATGTTTAAAAAAGAAATTTAAAAAAAATGGCAGGAGGGTTCTGTGTGTTAAATGATTGGCCACTGTAAATCTATTTTGCCTTAGTTTCAGGTGACGGACTCAGCAGCATATTTCTGTCTGTGATTTTAGCGCATTTGTATTATCAAATCCGATTTTAATTTATTTTGTGTAGTAAACCATTATTCCAACTGAGCAAGAAACAATCTTTACTGCAGGTTATTTATTAGCATTCATCGGTATTGTTTTTGCTGATTTGTGTGACATTGTGATTATGATTCCATGTGTTCATAATAACCATCTGTGCTCCTGGTGTTTTCTGAGATTTTGAAAATTTTAATTTTTGTATGTACCCTATTTTATGCTTACTTTTTTTTTTCTCCGACGATGTTGAAATACAGCATTTGAGAGTGTCAGTCCCAAAGGCTTGCCAGTGGGTGGGGCGATACTTTGTGATATTTATAAATACCATATTTGCCTCAGACTCGCTCATTTTCAAAATCAGTATTTTTAAGTTTCTCACTGAAAAAAGTCCTCTTGCTCTGCTTTAATGTGTTCCAGCATTTACCAGGAAGGTTTTAATCAGGGAAGAGGTCTGATCTTACCTAGTCCCGTGCGGGGAATCTTAACATTGTGATAATTTAAAAGATCTTCCTTCGAGAACCATCCATTTCCATCCAGATAAATACGGTGTTGTTGATATTAAGGAGCTTTATATGAGATTGGTGCCTTTACTCCCGAGCTACATGTTTTAATATTGCACATCATTATTCAAAGATTTCACCTATTGCATTTTCTAGTCCCATCGAATAGAAAGGATCTGATGATTCTTTCAGGATATCAGCACAGGTTGGTCACTGGACCCAAATCTGAGTCTGATAGCTGCTGCCAGTTGTGACAGGCTGTCTGTTCAGCAAATATCCACTCTGATCTCTCTCTTGTTCAGATTTAACAATGAACTGCTCATTTGTAATGTTATGACAAAAGTACTGTCCCTGAGAACTGTGCAAAACATTGGAAACAACGAATTTGAGACCAAAAACAATGGTTAATTTCTGGTAATTAAATGTAAACTTCAGCAGCTATGTTGAGAGAAGCTACAAACTGCTGTATATTGGAGTCTGCTGAGTGGAGTCTGTTCATAATACACTGCAGGTTTTGAATATGAGCGAGTGGGGAATACTCCAATCTATGTCATTTTTTGTCATAATACATATATATATACATATATATATATATTATACTTGTGACTATGGACTTTGCTGTCAACATAGAGTTGTTGACCATAGCAGGAAAAATTGTCTTTGTATCATATTCATAATTCTGGACGATTCTCACAAATTTGTGCAAGAGGGGATGAGAGGGGATGCTTTTTTCTGACTTCGAATTTCCATTTCTCATTGTCCTTGCCAAAAGTATTTACTGAACCACAATTATGAGACATGAAGAAATGGGCTGAAGAAGAAAATGGGTGTTTTCGGGTGAAAATTAACAGCTGTTATTACTTAAATTTTATCAAGCGTTTCCTTGTACAAGTTTGGGTGAATTGTTACTCCTATTAATAGTATGTATTGTCTGTTTATATATGTATGAACATTCTCAAAGCATAAATGAAGTTAGACCTTGTGATGATTTGTTGATGACAATTTATTGGTTCAACATTGATATACTTTAATGTATTTAATGGTGTTTTCAACTTAATTGCTAATATGCATAGGCAAACAAATAAGAAAATGTTGTTGGAACACGTTTTTCAGTATCTTTTACTGTTTTACAGTATTAATGTTTAGATTTTAAGCAGACTGCATTTATAGGTTTGAATCTTTCTAATATGAAATTGTCCTTTTATACTGAAGAGAGTTGGTGGTAATTATGATAGATATGTATAAACAATAAGTGGTTGGATCATGATTGAAAAAGGCACTTGAGGGTTTAATATGTATTATTTGTAGTTGTTACATTTTTGCAATTTAGAATTTATTTTTAAGCAGATATATGGGAAATTATGTTTTAATGAAATGTTGACATTTTGTATTTAATGTTTTAGATCCTCAAACAGTCTTGCAATCGTAATACAAACCACTGAGCCATCAAAGAAAAACCTGGTTACTGGAAAACGTGTTACAAAAACGACCAAAAAAAAATATCAAGAAAAAAAAATCATTAAGTATGTGTAGTTTTGTCAATGTATAGATAAGCCATTTAAGGAAGATGTGGTTGGTTTGATATGTTTCTGTGATGACTTTTCCCATGGCACATCTGCCACATCCATTCTCGTTCTACTTGAGAATATGTTATAAGAAGCCATGAATCCTTGTCCACGATAGTGAGGGTACAGTCTGAATGCTCATCGGACAGTTCAGCCTGACCATGTTGGCTATACCCACCCACTTTCCTTTATATTGATAGATCTTGTTTACTGTTGGTGATGTCCTTTGGATAAATATTAGTAATGTTAATTGGATAGTTTTAACCAGAAATAAGAATGTTCAATTTGCCTGCTCATTTTTAATCTTGTTCATTATTTATTGGTATGTTTCATTATCTCTTTTTGTTCATGCTAAAACCTCAACAGTACTTCTTTCCTTTAAAGGAGTGCCAGAATGAAACTGTCTTTAATAACTTCAATGTGCACTACATTATATATTCAGCTATACCTGATCCATTTTGTACATACAGGTTGTGCTCTCACTGTTCAGTACTTGAATATTGTGACCAATGTTATAGAAATCACACCTTTGCCAAAGCACCTGCAGTTTACAAACATTCCTTCAATATATCTGGACATGACAAGGTTTTGTCCTGTAGACGGTACAATGGTGTTAGCACAAACTATGAAGGCGTGTACTGTACAGATTTGATGACACGGATGATCTGACTAAATGCTCTGACATTTGCCAATTACACAAGCATATCATTTTAACAAGGGGTGAATTCAATGCATGCTGGAGTTGTGGGTTAGTGCAGTTTTGCGTACAATCAAGATGTATTGAAGCAATTGTTGTAAAGTGGTAATAACGGTAGTTCAGTAGGATTGGGCAGCTTATCAATCGTTGTGGTTTCCGTGATACAAATATTAATGTTGACATGACATGTATATTGTGCTCGTAGCATTGCTTTGGATTTGTATTAAGAATAAATCTTTACCTCAGCACATTCAATTCTGGTTTTTCTTTTTCAACCATGGCCAATTCAGTATATATATTTAGCCCACTAGAGCACAGTGTGCTAAGGTGAGCTAATTTTGCTCTTTGTTGGTTGTTCGTCAGGAAGCGTCATTTATTTTTAGCTCACGAGCATGTGCTCTGGATGAGCTATTAGGATCGTTAAATGTCTGTCGTCCACAATTAGTTTCCATTCTAGCATCTTCATTTCTTAAGCAATAATCTTCAAACTATGACAACGTTTATGACTATGATCTCTCGGTCAAGTTTGATTATGGATGATATTAACCAATTGGGTCAGGAGTTTTGCCCTTTTTAAAATAAAGAATCCCAAATTTCATTTTAACACTAGCATCTTCATTTCTTAAGCAATCCTCGTCAAATTTAATGAATATTTCTGACTATAATCTCTTGGCCGGCCAAGTTTGATTATGGCTGTTACAGGCCAATCTGGTCAGGACGTCTGGGCCTTGAATTAAAAAAAAAAAAAAATTCTTCTGTTTACACTCTAGCATCTGCAATTATTAAGTGATTATCATTTAACTTCTAAACGATTATGGCAAATAGATCTCCAATAAATTTTTAGGCCAATGACATCGCTGATTGTTCCTTACTGTTTTATGTATGTGTGTATATCTCAGCTTTTATCATTTTCATTGTATAATGCCATTGAATATGTATTTTATATGTAGAAAAAGCCGTTTAACCAAATCTGTAAGTTTCAAGGTCAGGCCCTTTAAATATCAGAACATCACATATTTGCCATTTTTACACTCATAACATCATCATTTCGTAGGCAATGAAGGCAAGGCAATGTTTTTCAGGTGAGTGGCATGAATGATCTTTGAGTGGTTGGGTGGCCCTTCACAAAAATTGCTAAAATAAACTTGATCCATGCTGAACTCTGCTTGCCATTGCAATTAACATAATTTTGTCTTTTCATCTGAAACCAATGATCAAAATTTAAATTCATTCTCCACAGATGGTCTCCTCATATGGCCCTCTATCATAAAGAATATCCCTTGAACAAAATGGCCAGAATACATAAGCTTATTTAAAACACATTCAACCATTCAATTTATGTGGTTACTTTCAGCAGCGAGATTCAAGTTTCGGATGAAAAGAATTCTTATGTATGTATCATCTAATGGTAGACATGAGGTGATCATTTGTGCCAAAATATATTTATTTCTAATCATTAATTTCATAAAGCATTTGAAATTTTCAGCATAGAGTATAAAAGAAATCTCTCCGATCCCCAATTTTTAAACTCATTTTTCAGGAGATTAACTTTTGGAATAATGGTAGACAACCATGAGGTGACCATTAATTTTTTGTGCTAAATGAATTTGATACTGATCATTGGTTTCACAGAAGAATTTCAAAATCTTCTATATAGATTATTTAAGTAAGCTAGCTTACACCTAGGACCTCATTTTTCAAGGGATCAACTTAATTTGAGCAATTATGATGGACCACCATGTAACCATTTATGCTAAATGAAATTAATTTTGTCCCATTGGCTTCATATACTAGATGAAAGATATAAGTACTCCGACTAAAGTTTTGCCTATGGCATTTGTTGTAGCATTTGTTGTATGCAAAATAACAGATTTTGGGTTTTCTATAGCTTTCCATGAAAATTGGTTTCACATTATGATTATGCGTCAAAATTTTTCAAACAGACAACAGATTGAGCCAATGCACATTGTAATATTTACTGGGCATGTGTTTCAGAAAATATATCTTCTCTACAAGTATGAAATCAGAGTACTTACAAGTTTCGTTAAGTGTATATGAAGTTAAGAATTTTTTTAAATTTTCTATGTAGAGCTTAATAAGAAAACCAGTAGCCCCCCTATGGGCCATATTTTTCAAGGGATCAACTTTATTTTGGCAATTATGGTAAACAGAAAAGGTAAAAAGAAAGTTGTATATACATTATTGGGTTTTTGAGACTATTTGGTGCAAATGTGCGGTTGGTATACAATGGAGATCTTGGCAAGGGAGAATACAGCTACAAGTAACCATAAATGCCTTGGGATGTCATATCCCCTACACCTGTAGGTTGTGTCTCTAGTCAAAGTATTATTTCTGAAAGAAAGGGAGCTTCTAAATTTTAAATAGGGTGCACCTTATCTGGTAAAATTAGTTAAAGTATTTACAGTCCCTGGCCTAGATAAGATCACTGGACCTTCCTGGGCTCTATGGGTGCCATGCTACAGTAATGGTGTACATTTATGATTTCAAGACCGAAAAGTGCACCAAATAGCATCGAAACCCTGAATAAAATACTTATGGGATGGTTTGTGAGATGCAGACCTGGCCCCGTGTTCTCGAAAAATTTGTTGGACTCCCCCCCCCCCCTCCAAATGTTCAAGCTTCTCAAACACAAAATTAACAAGTGACAGGAATTGTCACAAAACCAGATTTTCTTTTCGCAATGTTTCGTCACAGTACAGATTATTTGTATCTGTCAAATAATTTTGTGCTCAATGTCTATTAAATCTAATGCAATTCTGTATAAAGCAAACATACATACCGGTAATATGTGCAACATGTGTTATTGAAAAAATAACCAAGGGCCATAGCTCCATCAAAAATGGTCAAACTGCAAAACCAATCATTACTATATATTTTAAAAATTAAGGAGTTATGCTCCATATCAGGAAGTTTTACGAAGGGGCACACATGTAACTCCAAAATTATGAACCACAGAGTGAGGTTCCTATGCACTGCATTCCGCCTCAATGAGATGTATGCACCTATAAAGTTTCAAGTCAATACCTCTTATAATGTAGGAGTTATGCTTCGGACAAGGAATTTTATCAAAGGGGCATAACTCCATCCAAAAAGGTCAAACTGCAAAACACAGGTAATATTCTCCAGGGCGACTTAGTGAAAGTACTTCTGTTAAAGTATGGACAAAATTTATTAAGAAATGTAGAAGTTGTGCACGAAATAATATTTCCCTTTATATTACATCCGTTAAAGAGCAAAGGGCCATAACTGCATCAAAAATAGTTGAACCACAAAACCATGACAATATGGGCCAGGTCACTATGTAATAATGCTTCTGTAAAAGTTTGGGCCAAATCCGTTGAAAAATATAGGAGGAGTTACACACAGAAGAATATTTCCCTAAATATTACATATGTGAAAAAATAACAAAGGGCCATAACTGCATCAAAAATAGTCAAACCACAAAACCCTGACAATATGCGCCAGGCCACTATGTAATAATGCTTCTGTAAAAGTTTGGGCCAAATCCGTTGAAAAATGTAGGAGGAGTTGCGCACAGAAGAAATTGTTTACACCCGCCAGCCGACATACCCCAATGTAATAACCAGAGTTTTCCTTCAGAAAACCTGGTTAAAAACGATCTTAAACGAACTTGCCCCATTTTACACTTGTGTTTATTCTCTAGGTTCTATATTGAAACTGGCCAGTGGTGGTATCCGACTATGTGTAATGTATCCAGAATAATGAGGAGAGATGGGCGTGAATGCATGTGAAAGGAATCCATGCTTACAAGTTTTTCTAGTACATGTAGTATCCAATAGCATAGCAATGTTGCTGTGCACATATATAAACCATAATGAAGACCTGCCCTACATTCGGTTACCAGTAACAAGACAGTGCTGTGCTATCATTGTCGTTTGCATTTGTTATATTGTAGCCTAAATAATGAAAGCAGGTTAAAAAATCCTTAACAGTTGCTAACAGTTCCAAGCATTATCCTTAGCTAAATGCAACAGCAAGTGAAGGTCAAAAACGTTAGGAAGACTAAACAAACCACTGTGTTGTGATCACCTTCCCCTTCCCCACATGTTTAACTAGTTCACCCTTTATCACATTTAGAAGTCACATTTGTGGTCAATCAGCCGTGAAATTAAAACTGATCAGCAATTAACAGTAGAACTTCTATTTTTTGAACTTTGATGAGTTGAATTTCTTGATGTCTTGAAGTTAAAAGAAAGTCCGACTTTTTCCCCTATCTAGTGCTCAAAGATTTGACAGTTTGACTGTTGATATAGCCCATACATAAGTCGAAGTCTCGAAGACTTTAACTTTTTAGGTTAGTCCCTTCAACTTCGACCTATCGAAGTTCTATTGTATTTTAATAATAGATTCAGATGCTTAATAGATAAATCTATTTGACAAAATCAAGTGTTTCATAAATTTAGAATCTCTCCAGACAATACATGCCAACACTTGCTAAGGTCTTCCATTGCCTACAGAAATGTCTTTCGAGATCCTATCTATACATACAACTTTTTTTGACACATTTGCAAACAGAGCAGTCCCAGATAAGACACTTCCTGGGTCTCCTCTGTTTGCTTGCGTAACATTTTAGCTCAGAAAATAATATTCATCAAGCTATATATTTGAAAATGAATATTCATGAGGTAAAGGTATAGGTAAACTATAGGTAAAAAATGAGAACCAACCCAGGTATACAGAGTATAGCTGTACTTTTATTATTTTCACATCTCAAGAATGTACTACTACATCAAAACAGACCACTCAGACAACAGACAGGGTCATGTTAAAAATCAACCTACTTGTGTGCACAATCCACCTACATGTACAACCTTTTATCCAGGGCCCTTAGAATGAAACCTCTTATACATCATCAGAACATATTGGTTGATGAGTCCTCTCGAAATACATTCTCTACACACACATTGGCGATGTTTTGTAGCTACAGAAATGGATGTGAGAGCTCTAGTTCTCATGAAATTTGCAATAACTTGCAATTTTTTTTTCATCCATATAGTTGGTATATAGATGTAAGAGATTATATAAAACTACATACAAAGTTCTATGTACATCATATCAACTGTTATGAAACCGCAAGTGCAAAATGATTAACAAAAAATGAACTTAAATGTTTCATATTTATATGTGTATTCTTCCATCGATGGAATGGACATACTTTAAGAAACAAAAACATTTCTAGGTATTGACTAAACCATGCTGAAATAATGTAGAAAAAAAATTTGTCCACCACATCTGACAGCATACTATAAAAATGTTTTTTAATGATATGAATAAAAAAAATATCAGAATTAATTCTTGAAAGGCAAAACCTATAGATTTAAGAAAAATAATCTTTATTCTTCTTTTATGTCTTTGTTGACAAAACCTTATATCTCAAATGAAACAAACTGATAATGAGCTGCTTTACACAAAAAATCTTTGTATTACAAGAAGATGAAAAAAATGTCATAACCAATGATATGGCCGTTCCCATTCAGAGATCTTCTATTACACCATATTACAGACAGCTAGAATCACACTGAGAACAATGTTAATGCTATTTTCATCTAAACTCAAACTTACTGACAAGAGGCATAAAGCATAAGCAGTATAAAGCATGATCAGTCTGAAAAAGAAGAAGAAGAAGAAAAAAAATCTGAATTTTAAACTGCTCACAAAGTAATTGTCTTGATAGCTCTCATGTGTGATAAAGGGTTAAATAATGAAATAGAATTAAAATTAGATAATGCTATTGGAATAACAAACATGACTAGAAATATAATCATTATTTTTCATTGTCTAAACGTATTAGCAGTTTGTGGTATACAATGTGTTTCAATGCTGTGTAAATGCTGGTTAAAAATGATGCGCCTTTCATTAAATTGTTGAAGTGACATTTAGTGAATATTTTCAGCCTTCAAATTAATTGCATCTATTATTATCTAGAGTACAAAACTTTGCTTTGTGAAGACAACTGTAAAACATAAATCAATTCTGATTCAGTGGTAATTTCTCCCTATGGGTGAAGCCAACCACACCCAAAACATAACCTCAAACAGAAAACTGTTCATATTTATTTTCATCAAAATATCTTCAACTACTATCTTTCAACTATTATCACATGATAACTGTAGTTAAGAGTTTCAAAATCTGCTAAAAATCATAATCAATGATCGGAAATAATCGGACAAGATATTTCGATCAATTAATAATTATGCAATCAATTTGTTTGTTAACCATCACTTATATGTAGACTGTGACTTAAAAAGAAAAAAAAAATTAGCGGGCTATTAATGCAAGATTGAAAAATAATTGGCAAAATAAGAGGGAAAACCTTTAAAAAGAATTAAGAAATTGAGTAGATCTAGTGTTAACATCGTTTCTTTTTTTTTTCCCTTTCATATTTTGGTACACATACTCTTAATTACCAGCAAAAAGAGAAATTAGAGGAATCAATTATAAAGGAACAAAATCGATGATCGCCAAACTCTGCAGCTTTCGATCAATCATTGATTATAATTGATCATTAACTAATCTCTAACTGTAGTAACAGTGATTTCTTGCAAAGTGAGCAACTGTGGAAGAATTAGGCCATAATAAGACTAAAAGAACAGAACACTACACACTAGGGCATAAAGGAACACCTCCAGCGTTGTAAGAAATCCAGTGCTAGTGTATGATACAGTTCAGACACATAAGTATCATTCACCCTTTCTTTAACAGACATGTTCTCTCTTTTTTTGTTGGCAGGATGAAAAAGAAGGACTGACTGTAGTCAGACGTCTTAATTGACCAGTTAAAGGATCAAGATGAAGTGGCTGATTAGCACAGGTGACTTCTAAATAAAAGTTAATTTCATAATGAACAAACTTAATTTTATTCATTTTTTTTTTTCAGAATGATAAAATTGGCTGCTTAAAACAGGTTGGATGCTGAGTATAGATGGCCATTTAACAAAATTTATCATCTTTCTGTTGTGTAAAACCTAGAAATGACACCTATAATGTAATGGCATCTACAATGTATCAGATTTAGGAAATCCGTCCATCATTAAATTATTATCATGGTCAATCAAGTGATCATGGCAATTTTATAGTGAATGCAACCCTTTATTGAAATACAGCAAAAGAACCTATAACTCCCAAGTCAATGGATGCTTGCATCTGCACTAATCTTTTTAAGCATTTGATAGACCATGATTACAAATAAATAATGAATGGATTGCCTTAAGATTCAGATCTTTTTTCAATTTCTTACACTACTGATAACAATTGAGACTGAAGGTACATGTTCATACTGAGCAAGTGTCACAGGGTTATCTCTTCAACTCAGTAGAATAGAAAGTGTATCGAGGCACACATTTAATGAATCAGAATTTATATTCCAAACATATTTCTATAAACAATCCTAATACCTAACTAATCTGTGCTTTTAATGAATTAACAAGAGCACTGCATGCCAACGCTCATCTGTTAATAAAAGTGTTTGAGTAATGGGCTACATTAAAGTTTTTGCATGACGACAACATGACGACAACAATGACCCAGCAATCATTATAGCAACTTTTTCTTTGAAACAGATGAGCTAAAAATAAAGGAGAAAAAAATTTGAGCATCTATCACATAAACTTTGAAATCAATTAACTAAGGAAACAAAAACAAATTGCAATCCTTACACTTCTTTATTCCCTTAAGACCATCTGTCAAATCATAGATTTCTTTAAGAGAGATAATCTAAAATAAAAAGGGTACTTCTTCATTTACAAAATAAAAATGAACAAGATCTATGATTAATACCCCCTATCCCATATTGTCCTCTAGGACAGGACAGGATGGGACAGGGCAAAGATTCCCACATAGCTCCACTTCTGTGAAGTTATAAAGTATTATAGAAGTATTATAAAACAGACTGAAACATTTATAAAATCATTATCTGACAGTTTTAAGAAATACAATAACTTTACAACTGTCACATGTCTCTCTCTCTCATGGCTGTTGTACCTTGTATATTTCTAAAAGCATACATTACACAATTATAAAAGGCCTGCTTATCAGTGAATGTACAGAATTAAGTACGAAAGCTAAATACCTGTATATGTAATTCTATGATTAAACTTAAACCTATAAACAAAATCATTCAATAAAGGAAAAACAAGCAAATTTTCAACAGAAGTACTTGACAATAAAACATAGTAAGAAATAATACAAAATGAAGAAAAAATATGCAAAAAGGAAGCTACTGCGAGATATATATCATGACAGAAGCAAAAATAAACTACTGATATACAAAAAACATTTTCTAAAATCACTATACTTAAGATCAACATCTCAAAATATTCATTTTTCTAAAACATTATACATGAAAGTGGAACATTTTAACTCCATACAAGAGCTGTCAGAGGACAGCACGCTCGACTATTCAAAATGCTTGTTGGTAAATCAAATGAAATCTATTTCAATTCTTGCCCTTTCACATACCCTGTACATAATAATAGTCAAAAATGATATACCTTGATAGACTGATACCCCTTAATATTTTTATGATGTCTAAAATCAATCCCATGCCTAGTTACTGAGACATAAGCAAATAACACTGTGCATGTAAAACTTTAACCAAAAATCCAAGTTAGAAAAGGGCCCTAATTTGTATAAAATTCAGTCCAAAAGTTATCCTCCTTAGTTTTCTGATGCCCCTGAAGACACTCCTTAACTTTCTAGTCAATTCCACAAACAATTTCTGAGATATATGCTGGATAGAAGCTTGAATGCAAAATTTAACCAAATTTCTAAGTTAAAAAGGGGTCATAATTTTTAATATATTTCATCAAGTGTTATCTTCCTTTATAGTATGATACCCTAAACATATTAAAGATGTTTAAAATCAATCCCATGCCTGGAGATATTAGCATGAAAGTACCTTGCATGCAAAACTTTAACCAAAATTTTTAAGTTAAAAAGGGGCCATAATTTGTAACATATTCTATCAAGAGTTATCTACCATGAAAGTATGATACCCTTAAACATATTGAAGATGTTTCAAATCAATCGCATGCCTGGATACTGAGATATTAGCATGAAAGTAACTTTCATGCAAAACTTTAACCAAAATTTCCATGTTAAAAAGGGGCAATAATTTGTAACATATTCCATCAAGAGTTATCTACCATGGTTGTCTGATGCCCCTAAACATATTCATAAACTTTCAAGTCAATACCATGAATGCTTATTGAGATACAAACTAGATAGTAGCTTGCACGCAAAAATTTAACCAAATTTTCTATTGCATGCAAAACTTTAACCAAAATTTCTAAGTTAAAAAGGGGCCATAATTCATATTAAATTCAGTCAACCTTGGTTGTCTGATGCCCCTGAACATATTTATAAACTTTCAAGTCAATACCATAAACGGTTATTAAGATATAAGGTTGATAGTAACTTTCACGCAAAACTTTAACCAAAAGCTGCAACGCCAATGCCGACGCAAGGGCAACTACAATAGCTCTCATATTCTTCGAATAGTCGAGCTAAAAATAAAAAAAATGGCAGCTTGATAAGCATACTATTCTACCATAGCTATCCTTTCCCTTCGGGTTTAAATATGGGACCACCACGACACATAAATTTATGATATACTGGAATGATCAATGATTTAAAAAAGCTATTAATGTTTTGCACCACCATTGAGGAATTATCTGTGGAGTAAAATAATGTGGCGCCAAATTGCTGCAAAATGAATACACATAGGAATTGAACCAATTAAAGACCTATATCAACAAACATTGGCAAGTAAGCAAAACCACTCAAAATCACGTGGTAGATTGTCCAGATCTCGCAGTCACATTTGCAAATTTCTGCTATTCTATTTGAGATATTTGAAAGTAATTCAGATCTTGCAATAGAACAATACATTACCTTCAAAATGATACCTAATATATTAAAATAAGTGAAGAAATAAAAAAGTTTTATGTAAAATACAGAAGCCCCTGCATGAACAGAAATATGTAGATTTTGTTTTCTGCTTTAAATCAAAATTTTAATGAATTTTCAGAATTAAACTGAAAATATTTTCTTGCAATAGAAAAATGATACATTAATAAGAAAGTTTCTCTGTGATTTTTCTATATACTTTAGACAGTTTGCAAAATTCAGTGACCTGCCATGTGACAAAATACTATTTTCCTCTGCCTGTTATAGGAGTTTCCTATCTTTGCTTAATAGGTCTTTGAACCAATATCAATATCAGTTTTCTATTTTTAGGAACAGTGACCTTGACTAGAGCTGGGAGATTTATTGGTATATCGGTACATTGTGATACAAACTATAAAATATAAATATCACGATATTTTTTCAGCATGTAAATTTAATCTGATTTTTAATGAAATTAAATATAATCATATTAATTACGATAAAAAAATGTTTTGAGGGGATTTATTATCTTTAAAAGCTGGCCAATCTTGTTTCTGGACTAACTGTACACATAACAAATCTTTTACAGTTTTGCAGTGACCCATCACCTCAAACTCTTCATATACCCTAATGATCATAAAAATGCTAAAAACAGAACAAACCTCTGGAAGTGTGGTTCCCAACAACACTTTCACCAACAAACAGTACTGTTAAGAGATCGAGTACCACGCTTATTAGAAAAATGAAAGCAAGCTAGCATGGATGAGTAATCCTCAGTTTGAGATTATTTTGGTCTGAAAAAAAAAAAAAGATGGCAGTAGTGCGGAAAATGTTGTCGTTTGTAAATTATGCAATATTTTTTATCAAATGTTTGGTCCAAACAACCCACTTGATGACTCATGTCCAACTGAATCACTAATTCATCTGTAATAATATCCTCACAATAAATTTTCAGTTGTTTCAAATATCTTATTACAAGCTTAAATAATATATAATATTTAAACCAATATATTATGTCGACATTTTTTTACTTCATGATTTTGGCCTGTGCCATTACATACAATTCTTTCCAGGTGAAAACATTGCAGCTGTACTTAAGGATGCCATCACAGAGTGGGATCTTCCAAACTCTCCATCAGTTTTGTCAGATAATGCAGCAAACATTTTGATTTTTATCAAAATATGAAGAAATTTCACTGATTTAATCATATGCATGTGACACTCAGAAACTGAATTAAATCTTGTTTTTATTGTTAAGACTTTGGATTGAATTCTATTGTGTTATTTATATTCAAATCCTAGGCTATGACTTTATAGAAATATATATTCAGCTTCAGTCATGTATTGCATCTGTTGCTTGAAATGGTAAACTTATATCAATTACCCATGTAAAATATAACTGATCAGTTCAGAATTATAGTTGTTTATTCTGACCTTTGTTTTTCATTTGTTTCTTTAAGAGTATGTGAAGTAAATGGAATCACACATATAAAGACTGTTTGTAAATTAAAACATTGATATATACAAAATAGAGAGTACATAAAAACAAGTTCACAATACATCTCAATACGTATAGCTGTATCACGATCGATAACCAGCTCTAACCTTGAACTTGACCCTACCATATACTTCACTGAACTACCTTATGGGACAGTGAGAAACTGTTGGACAAAAGACTTTTTAAAATAAGTGGTTCACAACCTTCCAAGGTGTGACGGAATGAAACATGCATAAATTCTATAAAGTTTCAACCTCAAAAAGATGAAAGTTAAGTGATGAACAAAATGTCTTGCAATAGTTTATTAGGTCACATCCAACATTGCCAGGATACCTACAAGAAGCTCAACAAAAATTACAACATAAAAGCTTGCAAATGAAGGTCAATACTGCTGCTTGTGATGATATCTTGAGATTACATGTATTACTATAGCTTGAATATCATGTGAAAAATATCTTTTTGCATGGAAAATTGAACACTGTCACAATGAAGGTTTCACCCATTCTGTAAGGTTCAGAAATACATGAATGATGAAATACATAAATGAAAAAAAAAAAAAAAAAAAAAAAAATAGAAGCCAAGATGCCGTGACTACTGTGTAGGTATGTAATGTGGTTTGAGACAGAAGTGAGTTTAACTATTCCTAACCATGATGGGATGCTGCTGCCTTTCTGAGCTCTGATGAGAAGACTGAGGTGTGTCCTGTCCATGATTTGTTTTTGTTTTTATTCCAACTAATTTTGAGAATATTTCAGTTTCCAGAAATTTATAATACTCATCTACTATCCATGTTTTTTCTTCTATTTTTCTTTCATTCTGAAAATCATATAAATCAAATTCATGTTTGAAACTCTTGTTAAAAATATGTTTAAAAACAGACATCTTCAAATTTTAACATTTGCATATTCTAATTTTGTTAACTTCATTAATTCAAGGACATTTAAATGTTACAGAAATATCAAAATCAACTCAAAAGGATCATCAAATAATTAAACTTGAAAACCAAAATATCAAGCATTGACCGTTTTTTATACCAAAAAATGTATCCATACTTTCATTGGGTTATATGTGAAACTTGCCTAACCCATTGTGAAACTATGTTACCTGCCTGCTTAACTCAGAAGAGAATATTTATTGTCAAGATAAGATGGGACCCGAGTCTTAACAGCTTTAACTGGAAAGGTCCATAAAAAAGTATCAAATAACTGAGGGTTTTTATCACTGTACATACAGAGCAAAAGGGTCCTCCTAGTCATTAACTTTTTCTATCATTTCTTTATGTATAAGTAATGAACACCTATGTTTAATTTGAACATCTATATGTCTATATTTATCTTGATACTGTAATTAAGGGAACATAAAATACTTAGTACTTAAAAGACCCAATATCTACAGAGCAGTTCTCTCACCCTTTACCACTTGGCTATATCATTCACACTATGTTAACACTTGACAATCCAGATCAGACTGGAAGTTACTCTAGATCTGAATAAGTTTGAAAGTTGTATGAATCAGTCACACATCACTGTATTGTATTAATAGATATCCAACAGACTGCAAAATCTTTGGTCCGTTTGTGCCTGTCTGCTCTGATTTTTTTTTTATCCATTTCTAATATGGCACTTGTGCTCGCCGTCAGGTGAGGTACGCCGATATCCATTTTATCCAATAGAACTTTTTGTGCAGTTTTTTTAGATATACACCACCAGAAAATAGCACCCACTGGATATATTGTAGCAAATCACTGGCATGCATTTTGTTCAAAACTTGTATGATAACTCTGTGCAACCAAGGTGCTTTGTATGCCATCTATGCACTATAACGATGCAGTCATAGTGCATTTTACGCACACACACTCTTAACACCAATCACTAGTGTTGCTCACAGCAATGGGGGTGATTTTCTATCCGTTTTACTTCCGTTAGTGCTATACAGTTTTGTGTGACTGATCCTTGGCATTTTTACCTAAGATATAAAGACAAGAGGGAAATCAATATCCTTATCAACAGGCTGTTACTTGCAGGCTGATCTGATTCAATACCAGTCACACAGAACATTCACCTGACAGTTTTCAAGTGATAAAGGATTACATGAAATTAGTGGGATATAGGATTACTAATCACGAAAAGTTTCAGAACATGAAATCCTGCTTCACCCCATTCACACTATGAAACAGATGTATCGGTAAACAAGAAAAAAGATGTTACAAAAACATGATCTGACTCAAAATATGCAAATCGTTCAATATGAACCTATTGATAATGCTGATAATGAATACAGTCAAACTCCCAGGGAAAGACATCCATTGGACCAAAAATCCTGAGGAGAAATTCATGGTGTTAAATGCTTCGATATATCAAATATATCATTATAAATGATCATGACATCATTGTCTGAGATCAAATATATCATTATGTTGACATGCCCCAATTGCTCGAACGTATTGGGTCCCATTTCATCACTCTGACAAAGTCTTAAAATTTAAGCTCAGACTCAAGCTATGCGAAATTTCAATAAGATGGTTTACTCTATCTATGAAAAAATGAATGTAAGGAAGAGAAGGCAGTGAACTTTATGTTCAAGAACATATGTATATATTTATACAGATGTATTATGATAGAAAACATGATATTTTATTTTTGAAATTAAGAAACTGAGTCTCAGTGTAAATATAGACTTTCTTGTAAAATGATTAACTTGGACCTTGCATTGAAATTTTAGGAATATTATTTGTTGTTGCCATTTTCTTGTTTGGTCATACCTGAAACACATGGTCTACTTTCAAAATATGTCATTCTTTCCAACCTCATTCAATACAAAACAGGAATTTCAATTATTAAAAAAAAATCATTTATCTATCAGCCAATCAAATTATTTTTATTTTTTACAATAATTCTAATATGAATCATAATATCATACTTCCCATTATATGTCAATAAAATGATGTGCTATGAATTAATGAATAAAAAAAAGTGTCACAATGGTTAAAGAATGGTATTAAAATGCACACTCCTAATCTACAGACAAGAAATGTTTAAAGCTTTAACGAGAATTAACACAAACAACGACCAACAATGAACAACATTCACTAGAGCATGTGGAGCAGAACTCTTAATAAATTGTTTTCCTGTAATAAAATGCAAACTCAAAATTCAAAATGAACAAAGAGAAATATTCTATGATTTTTGAACAATGAACAATAAACCTATATAGGTTAAATTTACATCAGCTCCAGCTGATTAAAAAAAGTTATTCATCTGGAAAACATGAATTGTCCATGAATGTTCAATCATGATATATTTATATGAATATGTCTTAACAGTAACTGAAACCATATTGTAATGAAACTGAGATGCAAAACTTTATTATCGCTGGCGTTTCCTTCCTTTCTCTTTGCTTGGAGCAGCTTTTTTGGGTGGTGTCACATCAACTTCTTCCTTCACCTTCTTCTTACTTGGAGAGGGTGCAACATCCTCTTCAACTGATTCATCCATCAACTTCCTTTTTCCTGCCTGTTTTGACTTGGAGCTACCTTGCTTGGAGGCCGAGGCACTTCCACCTGTCTCCACCGACGAATTAACGCCACGACTGCGACTTGGTGCCGGAATGTACCCTTCTTCTTCATCATCCGATGCTTCAGCGTAGGAAATTCGTTTGCTTCTCTTACTGTCACTTTTTGGTGCAGATTCCTGCTTTTTGGCTGGCTTGGCAGGAGTTTGTTTTTTACTTTTGACAGATTTGGTGGTTGATTTAGCAGCAGCCTTTGGGACAGACTTCTTATCTTCTTTCCCTCCCCCACGACTTTTGGTAGGTTTAGGTGTGTACTCTACAGACCCTACATTGTTGGCTTCAGGTTCTTTCTTGATCTGTTTACCATCTTTCTTAGCTTTTGCTAATGATGCTGATGAGGATCTCTTTGCTGGTGCCTTCCTGGCCGGTGCAGAAGATGTCACTGACTTTGCACGTGGCTTTGTGGCAGCTGCACGTCCTCTCTTGGTCTGGCGCGGGACATACTCCGGTTCATCATCGCTGTCAGAGTTAGCCTCCTCCTCTTCATCTTCAGACTCACCAGCAAGGATAGCAGGGGATGGCACAAAGTTCTGCAGCAGCTGGAATGAGCCAGTGGCCCCGATACCCGACAGCTGCCTGGAGAACATAAGACTCTCAAGATTAGCCTTTAGAAGTATGACAAAATAATTACAGTGTACATTTAATAATTTGAGGAGGAAAGGCAAAAATAATATCCTCAAAAAAATTGTAAGGCTTTGAAAAACAAGAGAACATATTAATAATATTTGTACATTTATTTTCATGGTAATGGTAAAGTCATGTGCTGGGTTAAGGATTATACTTTAGATTAAGCTTGCTATTTTTCATCATCTTAGCATTAACATTATTATGAATATTATCAATAATAAGACAAAGGGTTTTCCTTATGAATCAGAGTAGAAGGCTAATTTTAAATTGAAAGGGGGGGGGGGGTCCTACGTTTTCTTATGATTTTTGTTTTCAATTTCTTAATTTTTTTTTAAATATTCCCATTTTTAGCAAACTTGAGCAGTCAAATCTGTTGCCAGCTGCCTCTTAAGGAAAACTCTTAGGAAAAACTCAAGCTGTATTACTATTATTTTTTCTTTTTGATTCCTAATAAGTAAAAGCATTTAGAAATTTAATATTACACTAAAATCAATATTTAGCAAACTAAAAGGAGAAGAACAAGGACAGCCTATTACTTTGACCCTACATTATCAAACCTTTTACCTCATTAGTATTCATGTAAAAATTTTATACCTTACCTCATGAATATTCATGTACAAATTTATAGTTACTGATGGAACTATAAATGGTATATGAAGTAATGGATTCTTCTTTGCTATGCAGACTGAGAAGAATCTAAACTACATTATTGTGTGAGCAAACAGAGAAGACCTAGACAAGATAGCTCCTTTTAAGTTCTGGGTTTGCTTTGTTTGACAATGCATTGCAATGAGTTCATATGAGGTAAAGAGTTAAACAATAAACACTTGCTATTTTGCACATTTTCAAAGCAGGATTTTTACCTGATGATCCCTTTAGTGCATGCTTTCTCCAATGCATTGCGGTAAAGTTTTGGTCGATTCTCGATGTTCAGTTTGGGATGGTACTGCGTGATGTACTTCTTGATGAGACCGGCTGAGGCCTGTTTGGGGACAGTGTTGGCCACCAGGGCCTGGGCTATCTGGTCCTGTATGTCTTCACCTGTAGTGACACAAACACACAGTGTTATACTGGAACACACTGTAATTACCTGTGTATATCAACAATTAACAAAATTAGATACTGGGGATCCATTGTCATGATGGGAATAATTAAAGAAACAGCAGCAACAACATTAACAACACTGGTTTATCAGAATAATCAGATGTCTAAGCAACTTAGATGATTAATAATTCTTTGTTCCATTTTCAATCTAAATAGCAGACCCCATTTAAAAAAAAAAACTCAAATAATCCAGACAAGAAGGACACAAAAATATGCACATTAAAGAAAAACACAAAAAAAAACTAACTTGTGTTGCATGCAACACATGAGTCCCCCACCGGTAAGGTGCATAATTTTTCCATTACCATTGCAACCAGTATTTTGATCTGAGAAAAAAAACAAGAGGCCCATGATGGCCCTAAATCGCTCACCTGAGATAAATAGGTTGACCCAAGGAACATCTGTACCAATTTATTTTAAAATCTGGCCAGTAGTTTTGAAGAAGATGATTTTTAAAGTTTTCATTTTTTTTTCTTTTTGTTGCCATGGCAACCAGAGTTCTGCATGGATCAAGTTAATTTAGCAATTTTTGTGAAGGTTGACCCAAGGATCATCCCTGCCAAGTTTAATCAAATTCTGTCCAGTGGTTTCAGAGGAGATGTTGTTTAAAGGTTTCTCTATATACATATAAGGCAAATAAGCCCTTCCCCTGGCGGCCATGTTTTTTTACGGATCGGAATAATTTTAGCAACTTCGGAAGAGGTTGACCCAAGGAACATCTGTACCAAATTATTTTAAAATCTGGCCAGTAGTTTTGAAGAAGATGATTTTTAAAGTTTTCATTTTTTTATTTTTTTTGTTGCCATGGCAACCAGAGTTCTACATGGATCAAGTTTATTTTAGCAACTTTTGTGAAGGTTGACCAAAGGATCATTCCTGCCAAGTTTAATCAAATTCTGTCCAGTGGTTTCAGAGGAGATGTTGTTTAAAGGTTTCTCTATATACATATAAGGCAAATAAGCCCTGCCCCTGGCGGCCATGTTTTTTTACGGATCGGAATAATTTTAGCAACTTTGGTAGAGGTTGACCCAAGGAACATTTGTACTAAATTATTTTGAAATCTGGCCAGTAGTTTTGAAGGAGATGATTCTTAAAGTTTTCAAATTATTTTTCTTTTTGTAGCCATGGCAACCAGAGTTCTTCATGGATCAACTTTATTTTAGCAACTTTTGTAGAGCCTCACCCAAAGAACATTCCTGCCCAGTTTCATTAAATTCTGTCCAGCGGTTTCAGAGGAGATGTCGTTTAAAGCAAATTGTTGACGCCGG
>CM037778.1:47231285-47281285 GCA_021229015.1 Solen grandis | reverse complement strand
TGGGGTCAAAAAGTAGGTCACGAGGTCAAATCTTAGAAAAACCTTGTTAACACTCTAGAGGCCACATTTTTTGGCCATATCTTCATGGAACTTGGTCGGAATGTCTGTTTCCATAATATCTTGGGCAAGTTTGAAGTTGGGTCATGTGGGGTCAAAAAGTAGGTCAATATGATAAATACAATATATGTTGCTCATTTATAATCAGGTGAGCGATTCAGTGCCATCATGGCCCTCTTGTTTTCTTTTGATAAAGCTGTTGATAGATCTTCATTAGATGAAGCATGATTTCAACAAGGACAACTTCAGCAAGTATGTTACTTTTTTCCATTGAGAATTAAAACCCAGGTGATCTTCGGTGAATTTATAATGAATTTTGAATGTTTACAGATACATGTTTGTCCAAATGATAGACTTTGACCCAATGATTCCAGATGTTGTCCTTCTCAGTGAATTGTAACAACTTAGTATCCACTTTTGGAAATGATGTTCCTTATTTTATTTAATCATGTGTGAAGAGTCAATGAGAACACTAATCTTAGGTTGGCAAGGATTAAAGGCATTTCTGACAAACATAGTGTCCATTATATCTAGTTTTGCCTTCCAGTAAAATTTTCATAAGCGATACGTTTGCTTGAGCTCCGTCTAGGCTTAAATATGCCACAGAAAATCCATAAATACAAAGTTTTTTCACTGCTCTCCAGAAAATTAAGTATAGTTCCTGTGGACTGGTTTGTGTTGTAGGGTAATGGACCACAAAACAAAACAAAAAAAAACAAAAACAAAAAAACAACAAAAAAAACCGGAATACAGAGTTGCCTATTAAAAGATTGTTGTTGTTGTTGTATTGGGGTTTACCGTCGCTACGATAGTATTTCAATCATATAGCGACGTCCAGCTAATTACAGGTGGAGGAAGACCCAGAGTACACAGAGGACCCGGGTAGAACCACCGACCTACCGCAAGCCAGCTGGAAGGCAACCTCACATGAAAAGTCCGAAGTCCCTCCCTACCGGGATTCGAACCCACAGCGGTGAGGGGCTGAGAGATTTGTAGTCCACGACTGTAACCGCTCGGCCACGGCGGCCCCTCCAATTAAAAGAAGATATAACAATGTGTTGCAAGTTTCACATGGTGATGTCCGGACAGTTTATCAAATTATTCTGACTCAAGACAGCATTCAACAAAATCAGTGAGCTGAAATTAATTTCCAGTTCGCTGTAGCTGGAGGCCATCTTGAATTTACTTTTCATCAATTAAAAGGCCACCTTGTTGTCCTTCTAGGGGTATCCCGTGGAAAATTTACGTCGTTACTGAGCCCAGTATTTTAAACCATATTGTGCTTTTATCTTTGGCTAGGAGATTCAAAATCAAAAACAACTTTGCTAAGAAATCTAGTCTTTGGTGACCTGCAGTAATGGGTAAATATAGCTTTGTTATTCAGGATTCCAGCGACGACCTTTTTGGAAGTTAGAGTCACTGACTACTGAAAACACCTTAACAATATGTCAGAAGAATAAAGTTCTGTTTACTTTCAGATTCAAATGGGTCTGCCGGTCTACCACATGTTTTGGATCTTCTGACGGTGAAACTATTACTTCTGGCCCCTCCTTGTTTCCAGCCTACACCGAGATTCCTTCTTGTAACATACTTTCACCTTTACGCCATTGAACACTCGCTTCATGGCGTTTCCTATATATCTTCCACTAAATCCATACTTCACCTTCTTCTGAGTGTCTGTGAGATATACTTTGCCTTTTTCGTCTTGATTGATTTCTTTCAACCTGAAAAAAATGTTCATGTTAATCAAACGCGTTTCATAACAAACCACCTATGGTGGCATATTTCTGCCAGCCACTTAGCTATGTCGAAACTTTTCTGAAAAGTTGCCACATACTCAGTTATTATCTGGCAAGTAGAAAACTTTCGTGACATCCTCTTAGGTATCTTAACAGGACAAAACTGCCTGTTAGTGCCCACTACTGCCAGCCATATATTCACTTAAGATAACTGGATATCGCGCCTTTTTAAAGTTAGTCAGTTAAAATATGTGGATAACAAGCCTTTGTTTCACACACATGTATATATCTGGAAAAAAGCATGATATCCAGTTAACATGTGAATATTCGAATGGTAGTAGTGGGCACTAACAGACAGTTAAGTCCTGTTAAGTTACCTATGTGGATAACTTGAAAATGTTCTACTTGCCAGATACTAACTGAATATGTGACAACTTTTCAGAAAAGTTTCGACATAGCTAAGTGGCTGGCAGTAATATGCTACCAAAACAACCATTTCTCTGAATGATTTTTTTTTTCAAAAAAGATTGTCGAAATGATGTACAATGATATTATTAAAAATAGAAAACTTATATTAATCCAAAATTTTATGCTGAAGCCTCTATGGCATAGATATTTTACTGTACTAAAAAGAATTAAAGAATATTTCAAATGAAAACACACATTTGAAGTATTTCATTTATGTTCAATTTGGCCAAACAAAAAAATGACTATATGAATACGATCATAAACACTGTTCTGTAATTTACTATCATCTGAGTTATCAGATGATATTTCGTAATAACGATTTTCAAGTATTTGACCCTGTTGCATAAAGTTCCACCTTGGCGTTCACGTGATCACGTGACTTAATACCGTTGCCCCACATTGACCGTTTTGATCTACTAATCTTCAATAGTTCAGTCCAGAATCGCCATATTGTAGGTAAGTTCAGAGACTTTCATGTTCGTTTTTTCTCAAATGTTGCGATGATATTTGTGTATGCATTCAAATGAACAAATAATTAATTGTTTAATTCTATGTAGGCCATTGAATATTTTGTTTAATATTCGCTCTGTAAAGCACAGGTAATTCTGTTTTCTTGAATAAAAAATGATTTTATAAATACAGTTTGTTCCCATGTAGTATATTATTTTGCTGTATTGTACCCTTCAACATACACTCATAATTGTTAAAAACATTTTTGTTGATCTGATTAATATTTCTCTTACAGAAAATGTTGAAAGTTTTAGCAGTCCTTTCACTGTTTGCTGTTATAAATGGACAAGGTAATATTTAAATATGCTGTAGTTAGTAATATATAAAATCAATGCATTAAGTAATGTATAAAGTGTATTTTTATATAAAATGTATAGACCTGTGTATCTCAATTGTCTAAGAAGCTTCCCCCACGTTATCAACAACGGCTAAATAAACTTGACGTTTTCTGGGTCGAAACAAGATCAACATTGAGAAATGTTCCGGAAATAAGAAGTGATAAAAAAGGAATCAACCGATATGTGTAATAGGATATCGGAAAGACGTAGGTCTACATGTAGAAATATTTTGCGCAAGTTTAGTAACTCTAGTTTTAAAACCATTCAATACAAATACTTTTAACGTATGATGGTTTGCTTTAAGGTTTTAGACCTGTGTGATTGAATATCTTATTTAGTATGTTGATAAAAGCGAAACATCTCTAATGTAATGTGTTATGTATATATCTACTTTAAATTAATTGCATTTGTATTTATTCATCTTCCGCTGTTCTAGACAGTCCACGTGCTATATAATAACTTTCTGAACCTATCAGAATTAAGTTGCTTTAATGGTCCGTAGAAAATAGTTCCATATTGGTGATTAATTTGTACAATAAAACATCAGTTATACGTCTAAGATAAGGACCTCGGGTACTAGCTTGGCAGAGCCACGTTTCCGTCTCAAATCATCTCAAATCATTTGTGTGACTATTTTCAACTTTGTTAACTAATAGATTGCGCTTTTCCATTTTATGTAAACAGCATTATTTACAACTAGGCAACAGTTATTTTTTGAAGATCTATTCACCATTTTGCTTTATTATTCTGTACAAGTTGTACACAAATCTTAAACCACACACGTTTTCTGTATTTTAACCATATATACCTTGTAAATACCTTGTAAATTATGGTAACAAATAAATTACCATCATAATGCCATTAAATTTAAAAGTATTCAAGAATCTGGAGTCAAGAGACAAGACGATACCGTGATTTCGAATTATGTCACATAATGAGCATTTTGATTATTTACCCGTGATAAGTTCAAATTTGTAAAAAAAGAAGAAAAAAAAAATTGCATGTGATCTATCAGGGAATTTATTATTCTCCGAACGCAAACATCGCAAAACTTAAACAGGAAGAGACTTAAATTGTGACTATCATTTATAAATTGAAGATTTTTATACCCCTACCGTGAAATGGCCACTGGCGTGGAGTGTTACACCTTCCCACCTGTCCGTATGTTGTGTGTGTGTGGCTAGAAATCGTATCCCGGCTTTGTTATATATTGGTTGTGTTTTGATATAACAAGGCACAAGTGGTACTTAGGACAAGACGATGTGTCGCGAACAAGAACCAGGTTTCTAGCTTGGGGGTCAAGGTTGACCTTGACCTTTAAATCTTGACGCGACTGTAGCTTTGATGTGAATGGTTGTGTTTGGATATAACTTGGATGATCAAGTTACAAAACTCAGTTGACCTTAAAATTGCATACTGGCTGTAACTTTGTCGTGAAAGAACATATTTTGAAATGACTTTGCACAAATGATCCCTAGGACAAGGGGTGTATCGTAAACAAGAATCAATTTGCTAGCTTCAAGGTCACTGCAGTTAGTAAAGTGAAAGTCCTGTCCGGGCTATATCTTTATTGTGTATAGTCCTGTTTTGAACAAGGGACAATGTGTTGCGAACTAGTACCAGGTTGCTAGCTTGAAGATCAAGGTAATATCACTTGGTTGAGGTCAGGGTCACAGCGATTTTTTTAAAAATTTAAAATCATCATTTATTTCCAGTCTCTCATCACTTACAAAAAATCAATTTAATAAAAAAAATGGCGGTGGCATCCGTGTACACATTTCTAGTTAAAGTCAATTATTTATTATTATCTTTTATGGTTACAGGTCAGGTACCATGCGGTGTACCTCTGATTCCGCCAGCAACCAACCGCATTGTAGGGACCTAACTCCAAAATTTTTCACGTTCCTTTGAATTAAGTAATTTAACAGTGACATCCTGTTTGGCCCATTTATTATAAAAATGGCATTTTTAAAGTATACATTGGTACATGTAAAGTAAAATAAGTTTAAAACATACATGGTACTGTTGATTTAAGTCCAAAAATTGTTTTTTGCTTGTCAATTATTCTTTTGAAAATGAATCTTTCATTGGCCGATAAATTACATTTTACAGTTGATGATAGTAGATAACCTCGGATATATTTCCGGTTCCGGTGCAATTATTGACCAAAATATTGTCCTCACATCCGCTCAGCATTTTGAAGGGTAGGTAAAAAATGAATTAATATCACGTTCCACAAGTATGGTGAGATATTCTTATGTAGGGTCAGTATACATACATTTAGGTCGGTAAATATAGGAGAAGGAAAAGTGATCGGTGCAACAAATCAGTGACATGTATTTAGGTTTTGTACTGACCCTTCGTGGAACCTCCTCCATTCCCACCAACCCACCTCTCTCTCTCTCTCCTCTCTCTCTCTCTCTCTCTCTCTCTCACACACACACACACACACACAACACTCTTTTGGCTGAGAAAATTATGTTGTAATGAACAGAGCGCTATTAAATGTAAACTAATGGTTTCTTTGAATATCAAAACCGACGCAAATAAAATAATTTTAATCGTCTTTTATAAAAAAAGTATTCTTTATCTTTCTTTTTAATTGTTAATTTATGCGTTTGCTTACTTGATTGTTGTGTTGTTTATGTACACCTTGCCATTAAGATTGGCAATATGAAAATATATATCATTGCAATTCCAGGATCGGATACAGTGTATTTGACCTTAACCTCCACAACTACCGCCTCTATGCCGGATCATACAACATCCTGCACCCCGACCCCCACGAGAAGTTCTACCACATCCGTCGAGTCGTCATCCACCCTGGGTACAATGTGACCAGTCTGGAGAACGATGTTGCTCTTATTGAAACCGTGGAGACCATCCAGTACGTTAATAATCTTTTGTCTAAAATTGTATACTTTGAGAATATTTTTGTCTTCAAACATTTTTTCACTTCACTGATAAATATTTTTTTTACCCTTTATAAATACGTTTTGATACTACATATGTATAACAATAAATAAACCTAAAGTTGTAAAGAAAGAATGATAATTTATAATTAGTAAAATAAATTACCTTGACCTTCAGGTGGAACGACCACACCCGACCAGCCTGTCTCCCAGATGCTACCCATACATACACAGTTGGAGAAACCTGCTACCTGCCAGGCTGGGGTAGCACAGAGAGTAAGTCTCTTGACATTTATCTGCACTTCCGTTGCATAAGAGAAGTATTCGCTGCAGATGGCGTGATTGCTCTTCTGGCTGTTTAAGTCAGTAAAGTTTAATCAAGTTGAAATTTTTCATAGAAAATATTGCAACAAATAATATTCTACAATACTTTGCATGATTCATGAATATGTCTGAAACAACGACACTTTATGGCATATCCCCAAACAGAAGTTTGTTCCGTATCTAAACCATTTTGCTTATTTATCATGTTTACTTTTGTGACGAGCGCAAGGACCTAGTACAGATTTTAAACGCCTTTTCTTGCATAACCGTTAGGAATATGTCGGCTTTGAAGTATGCTATATGTGCACTGCTATTGTTAAAAAATATATAAATCTTTAGCTTATCCCTTTTGCATCTGACATACAAGATCTACAACTTACCAAGTAGCTTATTCAGTTCGACTCTAACCCAGTATATAAAACCTTTTCAGATGTGCATTTCAACAGAGATTGTTTTTTTTTATTTATTAACATGCTAAAGTAAGAAAGTAAAAAATACTTTTGCATTATTAACTTGTTTGTACCTAGTTGTGAGGGGACATTTACAACCTTAATGTTGACACTCCGAAGTTACTTTAAGACGTGCACCTCTGCACATTTTCCACATACACAAACCACGAGAGTTTCCTTCCATCAAGATATAGACAAACGATTTGTGAAAAACATTAAAATGATACACACCTTTAATATAAAAAGTATTTGAGGGCAATCGGTATTTGTATTCGGTATCTCTCGTTTTTAATGTAAAATGTCCTTTATTTGAAGCCTGTTTCGACCAAGGCGTACATTCCCTTAAGTATTACACGACTTGCACTAAGGGAAGTAACTCAGACTAATGAAACATAATTTAATGGACGAATATTGTTACAAAGTAAGCATTTAGTTCAAATAAAAGAGGTTAAAAGTAGCGAAGTGTTTTGAGCAATTGTATGACCTTTAAAATACATGAAAAGCAGTAATATCTGGCTTTGTCTGTCAATCTGGTTCACATCTAACGTTTGATATTGGCACAGTGTCTACACAGATATGATTTGAGTGCAATAACTGTAAACTTTTATTTGCATTAAATACGATTTTTGTAATATGGTTCTGAATTGCGGTTAATTAAAAAAGGATATTGTAATGTGTCTCTCCGCCCGTCTACTGTAGCAACACCAGCTGACCACTATCACTGGTATAAGTGTATATTGTATCCTTGACAATGATGTGATTGCAGCGACTGGTAACGAAGAGGTCCTGAATCAGCTCCAGTACCCCATCCTTGACGACAGCGTGTGTGCCAACCACTGGGATGACTTCCTGCCCAACACCGAGCTGTGTGCCGGTTATGAGAACCAGTTGAAGGACTTCTGTAGTGTGAGTTCTTGAAACGAGCATCTTGGTAGCCATAGGTGTATTTATTTTTAAAAAAAAATGAAATTTTGTCTCAGTTATTGATCTTTGATATAATTCATATAATTTCACATAAAATATCTGTAATTGACGGTAAATAAGTAAGTGTGTGCTGGCTCCGTGGCAGAATAGTAACAGTTGCTGACTTGCCATAAATTCACAGTTGTAAGGTTGGGTCCCAACAAGGTAACGATGGTGCTTCATTTAAGGAAGCCATCAAGCTGCGTTGTTGTTCCATCGGCTAAAGGGAGGGTGTGCTCTCTCATCCATAAACTGTTATAAGTCGGACGTTGCTCTAAGCCGAAAATATTTTTTAATAATGAAGCCACGTAAACTCCAATACGACTACATACGTCCGTCCCCGGTGGCCGAGTGGTAAGAGTGTCCGCCTCGATCCCCGGTCGCGACATACCAAAGTCGTAAAAAATGGTACTGTTATAGCTCCTTTGCTTGGCGCTCAGCAGATAAGGGAAGTTGCATGACTGGTTGGCCCGGTGTCAGGATAATGTGACTAGGTGTGGTATCATGCCTACGACGTGATACTGCAGTTTGGCAGCACTATATCTGTCTCAAGTAGACATCATCTCCAAATGACTGAAATACTGTCGGTGGGACTTTAAACCCAACAACAAACAAACAAACGACTACATACGAAAATGTACTGGCCTTAATTAATCTATCATTTGACTGTTTGAAGACTCCGACACCTTCCTTAACTCTCGTGATTTATTTTTCATGACTCATTAATTTTCACAATCATTCAAGATACCAGTAGATGTATACCAACAATGAACATTAGAAAAAAAATTAAATATGGTAGAATTTCAATTCTTTTAAATAGTAATTAAACTGATTGGTTGAGAGTTGATAATTCAGAAATAAAAGGCTGCAAAGATATCTAGATAATTTTCCCTTTGTTGATTATATAATGATGTATTTTCAAAAACAAAAGGGTTCTTCATTTGTGTTTTAATATGTTATTTGACGTTAAATATGGCATATTAAGAGAAGATTCGCCTATGTTCTAAGGATTCCTATCATTTATGGCTTTGAGAGAAATAAGAAAGTTTTAACCTCATAAGGTCTAAAACAACTGGCTTTGTTAATTTAATGTATGTAAGGAAATATTTAATAACTTCTTTCCATAGGATGATATCGGCAGTCCATTGATGTGCAAAGATCAAAGCGGAGCCTGGTACATTCAAGGTGAGTTACAGTCGTAATATACACAATATTATACAACTGACAGAATATAAACCAAATCTTAATGTTATGTACACAAAATTGTCACTCCGAAGGAACCAAAAATGTTAATATTATCCCAACTCTTCCCCATCCCGTATTCACAAACTCATGAGATTCAATAAACCAGAAAATACACCTGCCTGCGAGTAAGTATAATACAATTACTTAAAAGCTTTTACCAAATAAACTACGTTTGTTTCTATATTCAGAATTAAATGCAGTCATGTAAACTTATCACAGGTCATTAAAATCCATGTTTTGTACATTATGTTGTACATGAAAAGGGCGCAGCAAACGGTATTTCGAGATGTAAAATAAGAGTATCATCATTTTGTTGTTGTTGTTGTTGTTGTTGTGTGTGTGTGTGTGTGTGTGTGTGTGTGTGTGTGTGTGTGTGTGTGTTTAAACAATACGTTTGCTACAATGTTTGTTTCGTTTCACGACGACAGGCCTTGCATCCTCCGGCGGTAACTGCACCACAGCCGACGAGCCTGGAATCTTTGAGGACGTCACCATGTACTCCGACTGGATCAAGAAAACCATGGAGGACGCCGGATACCCTTACCAGTATTAAGACGTCAAAGTTGTTATCATGAAAAAAATTACATTGTGGTTTATATTTTTGATGAAGATAAATAACAATAAATATTGATGTACATATATATCTTTGGCGCACTTTTGCTCCTTTTTTTTTCGGCGTAGTTGTCTAACCTCACACTTGACCTACTAAGGTATGATGACGTCAGGTAATGTAAAATTGATATGAACCATAAATTTCAAAAATACTATGAAGTAATTATTTTAACAAGGGAATAGATGCTGTATCAAAACATTTTTATTAGATGAATATTTAGATCAATTTTGGAACGAACGCTTAAAATATTTGAATTATCGTATATTATAATCTATTTTCACCGTCTACGTATGATTGAATAATTTAGTTCGAAACTAAAGGTCAACAGGAAGAAATCATAACATTTTCGAGATGTTGCATACACTGATCGAAGTATCAAATTATGAGACATTTGAAATGGCCTATGAAACAATTTACTAAATTCTGAAAATGTTTTGCGCACGCACGAGGAGTAAAAAGATAGATAGATAGATAGATAGATAGATAGATAGATAGGAACAGTGCTTTTCTATGATGTTTTACTGGTGGCAAGGCAGCGATTCCATAAGCCCAATTAAATTAAATTGAATTAATTAATTAAATTAAATTGACAATAATTTACTGCTGTTTCTATATTACTTAGAAACAAAGACCCAAACACATAGTGGAACACAAAAATTCGTCTTTACCCAAAAAAGTAAGAGTTATCACAGATGGTCATATATCTGATGTGAGCACCGTTAATAAAGACTTTAACGGTCAACATTCGAACTACATGTATATATGCACTAATATAATAATAAGTATTAGTTATAGGGATAATTAAATCCAATTTAACATAATAACCATCAGATATTGTTCAAAACACTTACCGATAAAATCCATTCTGGCAGAGAAAGTATTCTACAATGCATTTTGTATCCTTTTAATTAACTTATGGTGATAATCGTAGACTTCATATATTTGTATTCATCTTATGCGCCTTGACCTCATAAATTCAATTTGATGAACGAGTTGTTAGAATGACTTTCAGCGCGTGTTGTAATTCTGAATTAATTTCAAATCGAGTGAATATTATGGTTTTATTGAATCAAGAATCATACGAGCCATAACTGACGATTTCTTTACGAGATTTGGCCAAGATTGCTAATATTTGACAAGAAGATCGACGTTTGATTAGGTAATCGTATCGTCCCACTGACACTATTTCAATCATTCTACCTACGACATATATGTATAGCGCAGTTCTTCTGCAAAATAAAAAAGTAACATGATACCAAATCCAGTCTTATTATCCTGACACTTTGGCAACAACTCTCGGAACTTGATCTTGATCTGAGTGTCAAGCAGTCATTTGGTCTACCCGCGTCATTTTAACGACTATGGAATGTCGCGACCGGAGATCGAACCCATGACATCCCGGTCACTGGGCGGAGGTTTAAATAACTGAAACTTGTGAAGATATTAAAGTTATCGACTTGCAATTTTTTTAAGATATATTGAAGTCCTTACTTCATGACCTACAAAACATCGCTTTCGTCCAAATAGTGCTTTAAAACCAATTTTATACAAACGAAAACTTCGCCAGAATAATGGTTGGTAAACGTATGAAAACATATAAAGTAGCCTTATGATTATGGAAGATAGAAACATTCCATTATTTACCTTATATACAATAATTTATTATCAAACTTAGAAATAAATGAGACAAGGTTTACTTTAAAATAAGCATGACAGAAATTAGAATCCATGATTTTCGAACCATATTTCAGATTTTCTGGTCTAATCTGACCATCTAGATCATTATGGAAATTAGCATTATTCCTAATTGTTAACGTGTTTTAATAAATGTGTGTTTGTGTTATGCATGCGAGCATAAACTCCCGTCTATAATTTATCTTTATCTTTATAATCAGATGATATTTCGCAATAAGGACTTTTCGTATTTGACCCTTTGCCTAAAATACCACGTTGACGTTATCTTCAAAAATACGCGTGATCATGTGACATCATATCGTGCTCCCCATTGAACTTTTTTATCTACTTAATCTTCAATAGTTAAGTTCAGAATCGCCATATTGTAGGTAAGTAAAACATATTTAAATTTGTCTTCCATGTTCGTATCTAACCAATCTCTGTATTTATTTCCAGATTGAAGTGCTTTGTATTTGAGTAAATGTTAGTTTAAATTATTTATGCTTCACACATATATACATTTGATTATTTATTTATTTCCAGTAATTAAGAAATTAAGATTTAACATATTGTTAAATTTTAAAAAATATTATGCACGTTATCTTTCTTGTTGAATATAAACGTCACAAGGTGCGATGATACATTTGTGTACATTTAAATGTACAAAGTGGTTAATATTTTCAAACGTATGCGTTGACGATGACTTTTCTAAACTTCGCTCTGAAAGTACAGAACAAGTTTAATGTTTAGAAATACTGTTAGATTGATTATATTATTTAATATTGCATTTGCTGTACCCTTTAAGATATATTCAAACATACCTAATGAAACTTGTACTTAAATTTATTCTATTGATATTTGTCTTGCAGGAAAATGTTGAAAATTTTAGCAGTCCTGTCGCTGTTTGTTGTCATTAATGGACAAGGTAATATTTCAATATGTTGTATTTATATAATCAAAATAAATATATGGTTTTATAGAGAAAATGTTTTCTTAAGATAAAATATATAGAAGTACATACACATTGATCTTTTACGAAGCTTATGAATAACAGTGAAATAATATCTTCATCTTTTGTAAAAGATAGAAATGTTCAGGAAATAACCGTGAAAATGGCAAGCGATAAACTTGAGGTCAGGATTAAAACCGAAATCGACTGATCGAAAAGTAAATGTAGAATAGATATCATAAAAAGAATGAATAATTTTCATGTACATATTTGGAAATTATTTTACGCAATTTAAGTTTTCCTAGTAAAACAAAAAATACCTTTTAATACAATTACATTTTGGCTTGCGGCCACGCAAACCCTATATTACTTCATTTTGTGATTCCCTGGACATCGTTCTCATAGCATTTTAGGCATGTTGCATTTGGCAGATAGCCGAGATAATCCGTTTGTGTACAAGTCATACACGGGCTTCCCAAAGTTAAAATGAATCATTTATTGTGGGAAAGAACAAACAGCAAATCAGAAACAGACAATCTATAAATAACACACACAAAGTCTATAACAGGTTCAAAGCCATTCTATGATTAGAGACTTTACGTCACTAGCTGGAGCTAGTCTTTATACTAGACCGTAGGAGTCACCTCAAAACTGCGAATTATGCATTCGTGCAAATAGACCCACGAGTAAAAGGCTCAGCTGTTTATGAATGTGATAAAAGGATAGCAACATGATTTCAACATTGGTATTTTAGATTAAGCAATTCAGGTAAATAAGAATTACTATCATACTCTTACTTTCTCATATATTTTTGGAAACTGCTGTATATGTATAACTTGTAGATACATATAAGTTTTTTTCTCTGAAAATGTTATATACAATGCAACAGAAAATATTCCACTGGCATAATAAATCGACAATAATAAATGCCGAGTGAAATCATTTTTTTACGTTACTTATTCATATATCTCTATCGTAGGAGATCTCGGTGGCCCAGCCATGATTGACCCATAATCCTTTGCGCGGATATACACAGGTCAATGACCAAACTCTGCCGCAGTAGTTACCTCCCCTTACAGTTGTAGATATCCACTGCCACCACAAGTAAAAATTAACAGAATTTAGCTATTTTTTCCAAAAATAATTATTTTATTGCGAGTGTTATTTCCCTAAGTATGTTTTCTTTAATAAACATCAAATATCGCCTCGTGGTAAAAAAAATAAATCATTTAAAAATATTTCTGTTGTTGTGACAGTTGACGGAGACGCCATTTTGTTAGTTTACCATCATCATGTGACATTTGTGACGGTAGCGATTTCTTTTTGCTTGCAAGGGAGATCACTGTGTGGAGTTTGGTCATTGATAAGTGTAAGTTGCATGAGGCGATTCGCCCCATGGACCGTCGAGCCCCTGTAATCAACAATTGAAGGCTTGTTTTGGTATACTGCTTTGATTTTTAACAAACTACATAACAGGAAACCATTATCATATTGGCTTTCACAGTTCGGTTTGTAATTTAGCAGATGCAACAATCAAAACAAACTTTTTGGAAAAAAAAGTTAATCTGTATAAAACTATTGATGCAATTTATTCATATATGACACACAGCTTGCATGCATGTGCCAACAATTTCAAACTTTTCCGGTAAGTCATTCGATGGTGCTTGGTTATTATACAGGGCTAAGACTTGAACAAAAATAGTTGTTGGTTAAGAAACACATGCTTTGGACAGACCGGCTAATAGTAAAGTCTTCCTTTTAAAGGGAAATATAATTGCGTATGAGACATGGTTTGTCTGGAGGTTTTATGTGTGTTGTAAACATAACCTTCTGAATTGCGGTTAAAATGATGATATATCTTGCAATAAAATTATTGACGCCGCGTTTCCACGCGGCGTCAGTATGGAAAAGATTTTTACTCCAATGGAGCCGCATAATCAAAAAAGGGAGCAACCACCGTCATTATTCTAAAATAAAACATGTAAACATTTTATGAATCAGTTACTTGTATTAATTGTATTAACTGATGTTAAAAAAAAATAAAAAAAAAAATAAAATAAAAAAATAACAAGATTCATAAAACGCAAGTCTTCTGTCGTTATCAAAGAGAAACTCGTTACAATTAATGGGAATCTGGTAACTTCGCCCTAAATTCGTAGGCCATGGGTACTTGGTAAACGGACTTTTCAAGCAACCAGATTCATTAAAGCTCAGAAAAAGGCCTATGGTTTGTGAAGATGATTTTTAACCTTAAAATAGTCAGATTTTTAGATACATAAAATCAACTTAAAACTCAATGAAACCGCAGTTAAATAATACACATTACAGCATAATGCAAAAGTGTAGAAAACACAAACACTAATGTATACATGGCCGTTTCGGACATGTCTAATTGACGGACCCAGGCCCAATCTGCGTTCCCAGTGTGTTATAGGGCTTGAAATAGTTAATGTAACTGAAAATTGTAGCATATGTTGTAAAGCCTTGTAAACGTATATTTATTTTCTTTACATATCATCAATACAAAAAGAATTTCATACTCCTACTATCGGGAATATTTTAAATTCCGGGATCTGTACATAAATATCGTACCAAATGAAACTTACCTGTACTAATTTGTTTTGTTATCATGTTATCACCGTCCTTTGTTGTTGCTGATGATGATGATTTTTTTTACATTGACATTAACACCCCCTTAGTAACTTACTGTCTGAAATGCCATGAATCTTGCAGACCCCTTCTCTTCCAATAATTATATAAGCAAGAATTACCGGTTAAAATTTTTTAAAAAATATAATTAAAGTATTTTTCTGTCCAATTTTGTTCTATATTTCTGAATAATTTGATAATATGAGGTTTCATCGGCCATATTATTAATTTAATGTTTGTGTTTTTTTCATGACATGTATCATTGTCTAATGGAAATATTAGACGTAGCTGCTGTTTGTAAATTATGCATGCAAATGTTATTAAAATATTCTGAAATGGCTTTGCTTTATTTAAGTCGTGCTCCAAAAACCTGCATCAAATCTGTGGTGTGGACCTGATTGACAGAGCCTCGTTCCCGCGCAATAGCAGGTGTCTTTAATACTGACGTCACTGTCAATACTGTCCATCATTGAAGGATAGCATTATCTGAAATCAGTTGTGTGATATTTTCATTTTTTTCAACCATCGGATTACGATATCCCTTCTTGATACGTTAACAATATTACTGAACATCTATAAAAAGTACTTGAGTACTTGTCTATTAGTATAGTGATATTTTGATGATGTGTTTGGGGGACTTTATTCTTCTGTACTAGTTGTAGACACTACTAGATGACTGACGTTTTCTGTAATCTTTAACTTTACATCTTACAACTTAAAGCAGAACTTTAAGCTACCATAATGCTGTCACTAGGTTTAAAATAATTCAAGATATCTCCAGTCAAAGAGACATCTAGCTCTAAATACAAAACCAACCAAGTCTGTAAAAGTCGCGTTTTGAATAAAATTTTGGTAAAACTTAACCAGGCTTGTTGATATAAGATTTGTCAATGATAAATTCAAATTCGTTGAAAAGAATGATAAATACATAAAATAAATTTATATCTATCGAGTGATCTATTTATCATTCTAGAGCTATAATCATGATATTTGCCCATGGACTTATATTTAATTTAGTTTAACTGACATAGTGTTATGTTTATTTATATCCCCCGCACAACTAAGTTGTATGAGGGGTATGCTGGATTCAGCTCGTCTTGACTGTCTGTCCGGCCGTCTGTCGGTTTTTTTTTTGTTGTCCGGACCATAACTCAACAAGTATAAAAGGTATGGGGGCAGATCTCATTGAGAGGAAGTGCTGTGGCCAAGAACCATAACTCTCTGTCGTATCATTTTGGAGTTATTGGCCTTTGTATATTTTCATACTTAATCTTTGTCAAGACTGTAACTCAAAAAGTATACAAAAAGATATCAAGATGAAACCTTATATTTGGACAGATCTCATTGAAGGAAAGTGCAGTGCCCAAAAACTGTGACACTCATTCGCGTTAGTTCTAGTTGTATTTATTGGGATAACTTCATCCTCGTACATGTCTATATTGATTGATTATTGTGAAGTGAATTGTATTTGTTATTCATATACATTGATGTGTATAACGATGTACTTTGTCTGTAAATAAAGTTTTGTCTATTTGTCTGTCATAATCAAATTAAAAAAAAAATTACAGGAACGGGGTAATGGATAATAGTATTTGTATTACCATTTTCCGTAATGGAATGTAATTGGTAATGGAATCTTTTCTATTACATGAAATGGTAATGAAATGCATTATTTAAATAAAAGAGGGTAATAGTCAATTACTTTTCCATGACTTGTCTTTGCTTATCTATATATTAAAGAAATGCATGCTTTTATAGTCTTTAAAACAAATGTTTTAATAAATAAATTTACCCCTGCTCACTATTTAGGTGTTGGGAGGTCCGTTGTTTGACCAGATATAAGGCGCGAGTACCTGGTATGAAAGATAAACTATATAACAAGTGCAATGATATATACTGGCTTGTAAATTTGGTAGAGTAGAATAAGCTCGTATGAATGATCAAAAGTCAGCCTTATACTGTACAACACAGACTATATTTACATGTCATATCATATTCTCGACTTTTATTTAATTGTTCACTTATCAGAAGATTATAAGATATCATGTAATGTATATAAATGATGTATGTTATTTTCTCTATGTATTGTGTATTATTGTGGGTATATTCTCCCGTAGCATTTGTCATTTCAAGCTACATTTTTCTTTGTCGCAAAATTTCAGGTTCCATTACTCAAAAGTATTATGTTCATTGTACTGCCCTGTCACTATAACGATTAGTATATGATTCTCATCTAGTTTGTCAGACAAGTGCTGGCTTTGAGACTTAAACTTCGAGGCTTTGCTTATAAATAAATGTAATCAAGACAGCTGAGATATTTTTCATCAAACTTTAGCATACACGTATCAGGATACATGTACAATGTACAATTAGAAGTAGTTAGTAGTTATTTGACTTGCAACTACTCTTTAAAAATCTTTAAATATAATGGTAATGCGTTACTATGTCATGTAAATTCTAATGGCATTGCATTGTATCCAAAATTATGTAATGGTAATGATAATTAGGTAAATTGTAATATAATGGTTAAAGTAATGCATTATTTAACCAAGTAAATGACCTGGTCAATGCCTGGTCAATTATTTGTTTTAATGATTTCAGGTCAGGTACCATGCGGTGTACCTCTGATTCCGCCAGCAACCAATCGCATTGTAGGAGGAACTGTTGCTAACCCAGGGTCTTGGCCATGGATGGTAATTTTTTTGCTTAATTGCTTAATTGTTGCTTACGTTCACTTAAGTAGTTATCTTGCAACTTGTTTTATTTATACAATTGATAAGATGTTTCAATGTCAATAAAATCCTGGTTGACCCGTTTAATCTGCAAAGGACGTCTTAATGGTAAAATCGTACAAGTTGTATGTCGATGTGGAATATACTTATTTTTTAACATTGTTTTAATGTGCCAATTATTCTTCAAAAATTGCTTCAATAATGGGCTGATGAATTGAATTTTACAGTTGATGATCGTAGATAACCTTGGATACATTTCCGGTTCCGGTGCTATCATTGACCAAAATATTATCCTCACTTCCGCTCAGCATTTCGAAGGGTAGGTACAAAATGAAGTTGTTCATCTCCCATAAGTTTAATGCGTCTTCAATGGTTGAATCGCGGTCACGTAGTGACACTCTAATTTCTATATAGAGTCAGTAGACATTCATGTAGGTCGGTAGAGCTGATTGCAACTTTAAAATGAAGAAAATTACAAGTATATGAGTAGGAAAAATGGTCGACGAAAACAATTACATCTACTTTATCTTCATGTAGGGTCAGCACTAACCAAATAGTCCTTATAATTTAAACATCTCTCTCTCTCTCTCTCTCTCTCTCTCTCTCTCTCTCCTGCAAATACACAGTTACTTTTACTGAGAAGATTTAAAACAAAACGCTGGTCACTTCGGATCAGTAGACAAGGAACGAACCCGTCATGTTCCATAACATTCGAATACAGTTGAATCTGTTTAAGCGGCCACCTGTATTGAGCGGTCATCCTGTGTTTAGCGGTTAGTTTTAATACGACTAAAACACCTTTTTGTTACGTGTTTAACCTTTATTCAGAGATCACCTCTGTTAAACGGTCACTTTCTCTTGTTTTCTTGACCGCTTAAGGCAGGTTTGACTGTATTTGTATTGTTATCAAGAACAGAACCTTGTTGAAATAAAAATGAAACCTTTGAATATTAATGTGACATACATTAAAAATTCAGAAACCGTCTTAAATAAATCTTCTGTTTCTTTCTGTTTGTTTATTGATGTTTGTGTTAAGCTGCTTGTTTGGTTGTTTTTATTCATTTGCCCTTAAGATTGGCAATATGAAAGCCGAACATCATTGCCATTCCAGGGTCGGATACAGTGTATTTGACCTGAACCTCCACAACTACCGCCTCTATGCCGGATCATACAACATCCTGAACCCCGACCCCCACGAGAAGTTCTACCACATCCGTCGAGTCGTCGTCCACCCTGGGTACAATGTGACTAGTCTGGAGAATGATATTGCTCTTATTGAAACCGTGGAGACCATCCAGTACGTTTATTGTCTTATGTCTGACTTAAATGATTTGAGATTTGTTCTTCTTTAAACCAATTCTAACTTCATTGATTTTGTCGTATAAATATATTGCTTTACTTTTAATGAAAGTATGTTTTGATTCAACAGTAAAAATGCTTAAGTTGTAAATGAAGAAAATATACATGTATATCCCTTAAAAGTAATTACCTTGACCTTTAGGTGGAACGACCACACCCGACCAGCCTGTCTCCCAGATGTTACCCATACATACACAGTTGGAGAAACCTGCTACCTGCCTGGCTGGGGTAGCACAGAGAGTAAGTCACTTGACCACATAAAATGCGGTTCGTAGCAAAAAAAGAAACATAAGCTGCGAATGGTGTTGGTGCTTTTTATGTTGTAACAGACGACTTTAGCCAGAAATTCATAATCAAGTCGAAGTTTTACAATAGAAAATATTGCAATAAATTGTATTCTTGGCATGATCCATGACTATATCTGACATATAAACGCTTAATGCCATATTCCCGATCAAAAGCGTCAAACAGAGGTTTTGTGCAGCTTGTTTGTTGATAATCGGTGAAAAAAGTTTTTCGTTCTCTCCATTGTTGATGTTTGTGACGTCTTTGTTATTTTTTTTTCAACAAATCTAGCACATAAAAATAGAAAAAACGCTACTTTCGTTCACACCACTTCGGGAAAATGATTAGATTACTTGAAACAGGTGCTTGTGGCACGTTCCGCAACAGGGCGTATTCACCGGCTCCGGGCTGCGAATTCGCAAGTTTAGCATTTGAAGTGAGCGCATGCGCGAATGGTGAATGTGATCAGTCATGAGACCTCACACTAAAAAAAAAAAAATTTAGTTTTTATCATTGAAGCATAGATTCAATATTTTAAGTAACGCTATTGCCTGTGGTGGAGCAACGACCCATTTTTTTCGAAAAGTTGCATTAGTTGACCAGGCGTCTGTAGATGGTATTGGCAGACCTAATACAAACAGATAGTTAAAAGTTAAAATCAGTCTTAGTCGAGCTGCTTTAAACCATTTTGCTTATTTATCATTTTTACCATTGTGACAGTGCGCAAGGCTTAGTACTGCTTCGAAACGTTTTTTCTTACATAACCGTTGGGAATATGTCGGCTATACACTGGTGTAGCTAAAAAATATTACTTTTTTATTTTATCCCCTCAGCATCTTACGTACAGGGCTAACAACTTACCAAGTAGATTTTTAAGTTTGATTCTAACCCAAGTAAATTTATCCTTTTAGATTGAAATATACCGAGACTGTTTCCTTACGACAGGTTGTCGTTTATTATTATAATTATCACTATCCGGTTTTTTGGGGGTTTTTTTTTATTTTGTTGTTGTTGTTTTGTTTTTTTCTCATTCTTTAGTAAGAAAGCACACAAATTATACTTTTACAATATATAAACTTGTTCATCATGTTTGTAGGGGACATTTGATACTCCGAAGTTACTATAAAGCATGCACGCTCTGCACGTTTTCCACATGTACAAACCACGAGAATTTCCTTCCCTGCAGATATAATCAAACGATTCGTGCAAACATCTTTAAGATAAAAAAGGGTGCTTGGTGGCAAATTATATTTTAATAGCATTCAGTATATCTGATATTGAATGCGGAATATCCTTAATTTGAATCCTGTTTAGATCAGGGTGATATTAATGCAGTACTTGTACATAATGAATTTAGTGCAATATCAATACAGAGAACGAACCTTTTTTATGCAACAAAATTTTGGTAATAAGGTTGTTTAAAGCGGTTAGAATACATAAAATAAGAATATTCCGCCCGTCTACTTTCACAACACCAGCTCACCACTATATCTGGTAAAACTGTATATAGTATTCTTGACAACGATGTGATTGCAGATACTGGTAACGAAGAGGTCCTGAATCAGCTCCAGTACCCCATCCTTGACGACAGCGTGTGTGCCAACCACTGGGACGACTTCCTGCCCAACACCGAGCTGTGTGCCGGTTATGAGAACCAGTTGAAGGACTTCTGTGGTGTGAGTTCATGAAACCAGCCACCATCGAATGACTTACCGGAAAAGTTTGAAATTGTTGGCACATGCATGCAAGCTGTGTGTCATATATGAACAAATTGCATCAATAGTTTTATACAGATTAACTTTTTTTTCCAAAACGTTTGTTTTGATTGTTGCATCTGCTAAATTACAAACCGAACTGTGAAAGCCAATATGATAATGGTTTCCTGTTAGTAGTTGTTAAAAATCAAAGCAGTATACCAAAACAAGCCTTCAATTGTTGATTACAGGGGCTCGACGGTCCATGGGGCGAATCGCCTCATGCAACTTACACTTATCAATGACCAAACTCCACACATTGATATCCCTTGCAAGCAAAAAAAATCTCTGCCGTCACAAATGTCACGTGATGATGGTAAAATAACAAATTGGTCTCTCCTTCTGCTGTCACAACAACAAAAATAATTTATTTAATTAATAAAACAAAATGATTTATTTTTTTACCACGAGGTGATATTTGATGTTTATTAAAGAAAACGTACTTAGGAAAATGACACTCGCAGTAAAATATATATATATATTTTTTAAAAAAAGCTTATCAAAATTCTATTAATGTTTACTTGTGGTGGCAGTGGTTATCTACAACTGTAAGGGGGGATAACTACTGAGACGGAGTTTGGAAACCAGCGTATTGGTAGCCTTGGCCGCATTCAAAAAACATTTTAAATAAAATTATTGAACTTTTGACTTAAGTCATAATCTACATAATATTGATGCATTGGCCCACGTATGGTACGATATTTAGCATAATCATTTCTTTCTGATAGAATGAATTTTGCTTAAAAATCTATTATTGTAGATATTCGTTCTTTTCAAACGGTAAATGAACTTTTTGGTTTGAGAGTTAATATTTCAGAAATATAGGTTTTATATATTTTTCATTGTTGATTTATAAAATGATGCCCCTAAATTGCCCAGCATCCCTTCCTCGCGTCCTGGGTTATGTATAAACAGTAGACAATTATACCCCATACATATTAACAAGATTTATAAATTGTTTTCCACTTAAACAGTACATTGTCTGTGAAACATCTCAGTCTGTATTAAACAGAGAAAGGAAACTCCTGTAAAAGTCAGTGGAAAATATTGATTAGGCACACAGTAGATCATGTAGATCATTGCATATTGCAAGCATTAAAAGAAGTAAGGAAAAAATCAGTGGAAAATGTAACCATATTATAAAATAATCATTTTGCTACTGCAAGGCATTATTTTCAGTTTGATTTATCATGAAAATATTGTATATTATGATTTAAATTTAACAAGAGTAGCAGAAGAAACAATAACACATTTTAAGTTATCATCATGCAGGTACTTTTGTATTTAAAAAAAAACAACATAATACATTTCTTGACTCATCTTCATATATTAGATATTATTTTGGTCGTAATGGAATGTTCTATTGTAAGATACAAGTAACTTCCACAAATCTTCAATAGAAAATGAGATATTTGAAAACGTGACACTTAGCGATAACTGGACATTTTTTTACCTGTTTTTTGTGAGATACAGACTAGTTGCCAATCTTTGTTTAATAAGTCTTTGATGTAACTTAGAAAATAATAAACTTCTTTTTATAGGACGACATCGGCAGTCCATTGATGTGTAAAGATCAAAGCGGAGCCTGGTACATTCAGGGTGAGTAATACTCTTATACACACAACATTATATAATTGACCGAATATATACTAAATATATATTATTTTTTGTACACAACTTTCACTTCGAACGTACCCAAAATGATTAGATCATCTTACCCCTTTCTCTCCCCGCCTTTACAAAGACTTAAGGTTCAATCCTCCACAAAGGGAAACTTATTTTAGAAAATATTTCAGATGACATAAAGTTTCCACTAATGTATCTTTTTTTTCTTGATTTATTAATGCCCGAAGAGAATTAAGTTAAGTCATTGAAACATTTCTTAAAACATAAGACATCCATGTTTTATAGAGAAGGTTACATAATTATGGGGAAAAAGTGCAGTAAATGATATTCTTAGTGGTAAAATAGGAGTTCCTATATATGTTCCTTTTATTGATTTATTCTTATTAGTGTTTATTTTCAAACAATTCGTTTGCTACAATGTTTGTTTTATTCCACGACGACAGGCCTTGCATCCTCCGGTGGTAACTGTACCACAGCCGACGAGCCTGGAATCTTTGAGGACGTCACCATGTACTCCGACTGGATCAAGAAAACCATGGAGGATGCCGGATACCCATACCAGTATTAAGACGTCAAAGTTGTTGTCATGACAACCAGTATAATGTGTTTTGCAATATATATGTAGAATAAGGATACAATAAATGTTTACCTTAAATATGTATTTCTCACACATTTACCCTGGGGTATACAGTTTTCGACAGCAGAAATTTTTGCAAGAAAAATGAACAAAACACTTACTCATATTTATATTAAATATATTCCGCCTTTATATTAAACATATTCCCGAATGCATCAATATATTCCCTATAAATATTATAAATTGCGAATGGTAATTGAAAACAAAATCTAAAAATTAACTGACCAAAATCTACAACATTAAAAAATAGTTTTTCCAAAATGGCGGTGAACTCAAAATGAGTCTCTCACGAGTATGGTGGACATAAAAAAATCTATAAACGACAGTTGCAATGAGGTTATGTGTTCTTCCTAACAGCACAGATTGTTGTGCAAAGCTTAAAATGATCTATCTGAGAAAAAGAAACCGGATCATACTCATATTGTTTTCTAACAAGGTACCCACTGAGTTTTGCATCTGGGAGCACAATTTCTGTTCTTCCAAATTTTTGTACTACTTCATATAAAGAGTCCCCCAAGAGTGAAAAAGTTTTCAAATAAGGATCAATCAATTTTGCGAATTGTCGGTGGTTTCCGTGTCAAATTATGTTAAGCTCGAGGTAAAATATCGCGTTGATGTACGTAGCTCGAGAACACAAATATGGTGAGAACTAAATTATGTGGGTTACAGGTGCATTACCTTCTTTGATAGGGATCGAAGTAACATTGTACCTCAGTGTACATTATAATAAATACAAGTATTGTCTTCCTTCCTCTTTAACACCTTTCCCCTTTTTCTCCCCCCCCCCCCCCCCCCCCCCTCTCTCTCTCTTTCCTACTTTCTTTAATCAGTGGTTGGATAATAAAGACGAAGTGAAAGATACAGGTATATGCTTTTGAATGCTTGTGTTTATCGTTTCGCTTACAGTACTTTGGTCAAAAAGGAACAAGATACAGATATTGTGTCTGCACCACTGTGATTTAACACCGAAGACAGTAACACTATTTTGACACCGAGCTAACTATAAGCGCCTTGCTAGGGATATATATATATATATATATTTTATAGTACAATTTTGTCGACTTTGACATGTTCCAACCAGGAACCGAACCCTCAATCTTTTGGTTACGGAGCTGGCTTGGCTATTATGTATAGACAGAGAGAGACAGAGAGACAAAGAAAGAGGAAGAGAGAGAGAGAGGGGGGGGGGGCACATTTTGCTGTCTAAAAAAGAATTCATTAGAGCTCCTAATTAAAAAAGACATTTAAAACGATAACAAACACGTATGAAACGAATGGGATGATTAAACTTAATTCTAGTTTTCCTTGTATAAGTAAAGGATGAGATCGTAAACTTTTAAATGACATTCCGTTAAGGAAATGTTCATGTTTTATTACCTGCAAAGAATCAAATAAAAACACTTTAATTTCTACATTAACTATAGAAGTATCATCAATCATTTTGATAGCCCTGTTACATTGTTTCAAACTGCTGAAAAGCAATTTAGTGGGCCACCTTAAACTGATTTTTAATATGATGATAACAATGATTATAATAACAATAGTGCTATTATCGCAACATTCCTTGTGGCCAACTGGTTCTATTATCCGCCTGGGCTCTGGCCGATCACCTTCATCCGACACACATTTCAAATCTTCATTACTCAGTTTTCGATCCTTTTTTTGTTTCAATTCCGTCATTTTTTCTGTTTATTCAGGGAGTTGGAATTTGGATGGGTTACACTAACAGGAGCATGTTTCAAGTTACAGTCCTGTATCAAACTTTCATCAGTATCACCAATATTTAACATGTCTTTGCCACGCTCAGGAAACTCCTGATCAGTCTAAATTCCTCTCAAAATCCTACTTACTTTAACAGAATATAATTTAATAGTTTTCTATCCATTCAGCAAAGTGGCATTGACCTTTCTATCATTATAGTTTGCATCCTTTCTTCCAGCTGCAACTACTTTTACTACTTCTGCTACATTTTGTACCTACCTACTTACATTGAAATATGCTTCATTTCAATTGAGAAATCCTATTTGTCATAAGAAGAGTGTTCATTTTTGGTTAACTGAAAGTGCCTCTTTGAATATTGAAAATAAATCTGTATAATGTCATATGTAAACTCACAGAAAAAGGCTATCTTCTTTCCTTAATTCTACTTATTGTAACAAACTAGACCCGGCCATGGATCGAACCCGGTCTGCCGGCGTGCGAATCCAATGCTCTAACCACTGAGCCAAAGAGTCGACTCCCTGACGCAGTTGTCAGAGATTGTTTTGTATACCTGTGACAACGCATCGTCACATTACTTTCACCTCCGAAAATCTCAACCCGAGACTTGGCCTGGAAAACGTGGATAAGGCAACTCCGGTCTGGCAGTTGTCATTATCCCACCGATGCCACCAATGTAACAAACTCGACCCGGTATGGGATCGAACCCAGTCCGCCGGCGTGCGAGTCCAATGCTCTAACCACTGAGAGTCGACTCCCTGACGCAGTTGTCAGAGATTGTATTTATAACTGTGACGACGCATCGTCACATTATCATATTCGAAATACCCAATTACTGATCGATACAGCTGAATAAATCCTTTTCTTTAATGCCCTTGGGTGGATTACTGCGACATACATTAAAAATAATTTTGGAAATTTTACAGTAGAAATATAAGTTCACTCTTCCTAATATGATATAAAAAGAAAACTTGTTTGGTATTTGTAGAAGATCTTATTTCATGCAGTGAGCTGTTATCTTCTATACGCATAAATATATAGCTTGCTATTACTCTCTCTCTCTCTCTCTCTATATATATATATATATATATATATATATATATATATATATATATATATATAGCCGCTAATCTTATCAAACGGATCACTTTAGTCTGACGCCCAATTCACTTTATACAAACTTGCATCTTCGATAAGTTACTATCATGGATTTGTGGTCATAAGGGTCAAAAGTAACCGTGGAAGAAATCATATGTAACACAGCTGAACAAATGTAACTTTGTAGCTGCATCCTTGTTTATCAATAGCTGTCCGTTTTTTCTTTCTTTTTTTCTGTTTTCCACCAATGAAAGATGACTTCTAAGACGGATAGAATCTATTAAGACATTTCTCCAGACAATAGAAGCCTACGCTCGTCTACACTCTCGTCGGTCTTCTATTGTTTGCAGAAAATTGTTTTAATACTCTCTATCCTAAACTTTATATGGTACATCTCTTTGCTTGTACGATATAATAACCTTTCGTCGGGCGTTAATGTTTTCTGTGGCTCGATCAATTCGTGTCCAAGAAAAGACATAGTCTTGCCTCTTCTGCTATATTAATTTGCGTTATTGATTGTTGATGTTTCTTTCGTGATATGTAATCTATGGGTTTATTTTTTTGGTGTATATCATTTTTAAAAATTTAAATTTTAAAATAAACCAAACTTCCATTATTGATAGATTATAATCTGGGGGTACATATTATTATGCAATAATAGTTATTTAAGCACGGTCGGGAGAAAAAACCACGTGGAATAATCCTATATGAGTGGTGTTTATCTGATCTGCGTACCACTAGCCCTTATTCGTATGTGAAAACCAGTGAGATAAACACATGTTGGCACACTTAACGGATATGTCTGTTGCAAAGACCATATTTCAGACCGGAACGTCCTGACCCAGCCGATAGCAATTAGGTGTCAGAAAAGTAAACTCGTAGCATATATACAGCAAAATCGAGCAGCGCTTAAAAGCGTTTCAGTGTGTGTGTGTGTGTGTGTGTGTGTGTGTTTGATCGAACGATTAAAACATAACTCTACAACTCAGGTATGATAGGATTAAGCAAAAGTGTTGAAAAAACAAACAATTTTGTTTATAAAGGAAATAGTAACGGGACACAATAATTGTCTGTGGCATAAAAAAATTCACACAAAAGAACTAATTTCACTATGATGTTGCATAACTATCATTTAACCATGCGGAGGGATATAGTTTGTTTTGATGCAAAGGTGGCTCGTAAATAATTTTGGATAGTAAAATAGCAGGTTTTGGTCATTTTATGGTGTTACAATGACCCATGTAGAAAGCTTGAAGTCTGATACAAATCCATGTAACATATTAATAATCACATCAAGCTATCGACCTCCTGGGGTTATTTGTTACACTATTAAATGACCGAAACCTTTATATCTTCTATCCGAAATCAGTTACGAGCCATCCACTAACCTTTGCATAATTACTTCAATCTATAAATATAGAGACTGTACCGACTGAAAATCTAAATCAAAGCGCTGATAGCGCTGAGAGAACAGAATTGTCGCATTTCTTTTCCTTATCTAAGTCAATCAATAAACAGGGATCAAATTTTCAAGCAATGCATATAAACCCAATGTCATAAACCCACTTTAACCTTGCAATACCAAGGTCGTTAAAAAAGATTAACACACCATTTGTTCCAATGGACTGCTAACAATTAAAACCTCGCTACTTTTATTCTCCCTATTTCAATTGCCTACAGTTAGTAAGATTTATATCAATATGCATATCTAAATCGAAAGGAAGCACATCTAAAACAACAATCTTTCATTATGATATTTAAATTTGGTATCTGGCGAAAATTAAGTTACCCAGCAGGTTTGCAGCTCATCAAACCCTCTTTCTCTTGAGACACATATAATTTCAATGCCTTCAGCGCTTTGATTTGTCTAACGGACAGATTTTTTTAAAAGTTTACACATAAGTATTTTTAGTCTATAACTAAAAGATATATGAGTTAAGAAATAGGGGTTCACCTTGCTTATTTCAGAGATTAAGCTCATGGCAAATCATCATTATTTGAAGAAAAAAAAATGTTATAAAAAAACAAAACACCAAAGCTTTAAAAAATTAACAAAAACACTGCATTCTAAATATTTTAATAACATATCAAAATGATATTTGTAGAATATTTTATCATAGTTCGTAAATTATAATGTTTTTTATAAGTTTCAGGTTAAAATACTGTCAAAAATTCATGGAAAATACTCTACGAGCAAAAATAGTCATTTTGTCCAGCTGGACCAAATTATATACAAGCACTACTCAAAAACTTTAAATTTTTAGATATACAATGTATATGTTTCATGATAAAAATATCAACGGACAAAATTCTATATTTTTTTCAGATTTAGTCCTCCAATATAAAGGTTTACTGAAAATATAAAAAAAAATGCATACCTCTCCATGCATGTTCTTTTTAGCTCACCTGAGCACTAAGCGCTCAAGGTGAGCTTTTGTGATCACCCGGCGTCCGTCGTCGTGTGTCGTCCGTCGTCAACAATTTGCTTTAAACGACATCTTCTTTGAAACCCCCTGGACAGAATTTGATATAACTTGGCAGGGATGATCCTTGGATGAACCTTCACAAAAGTTGCTAAATTAAACTTGATGCATGTAGACCTCTGGTTGCCATGGCAACGGAAAGAAAAAAATCATTAAAACTTTAAAAATCATCTCCTTCAAAACTACAGGCCAGATTTCAAAATGATTTAGTACAGATGTTCCTTTGGTGACCTACCACCAAGATTGCTAAAAATATTCCGATCGGTTAAAAAAATGACCGCAAGGGGCGGTCTCGTAAGGACGTTTCAGCGGGTTACTGCTGATTTTGGTAAAAAAATGAATTTCTGATTTATTTTAAGTAGAATGATAGAAGAAAGTCCAAAGGACAAGGTTCACGAAGGGTCAAAATCGGCCCTGTCATAGAATTAACTGAAACTGGTATATATAAGAGAACACTTAGTCAGCTGTTTGAATCCACCTTTAATTTTTGCAAAATTAAGAAAATATATGTTACCATGGCAACACAAAGCTAAGAAAAATTTTTTTATTTTAATTTTTTTAAATCAGTTAACTGGGCAAAGAGACTTACCAACATAATAAAGGTATTATGTTGTTTTAAGATACATTTAATCTTACGAGTGTTGCTATGGTAACCATACAATTTTACAAAATGTTCTTTATATACAAACCATTACCAGTTTAAACGATTTCCATGTTTAAACAATTCCTAAGAATAAATAAAGAACAAGACAAACATGTAAATATACCATTTAAGTTAGCATCATTTTCTGGTAACCATAGAAACCGAGTAACAATACCATTTAGTTACCATTATACATGCGTTAATACAGCACACATGACAAAACCACTGCCATATTTTTAAATAAAATAGAATTAATGGATTTGAAATTGAAAATGAGATTTTTGTAAGAACACAATGGATCTTAAACTTTTTTCTGGTAACTATGGCAACATCATATCACCATAGTAACTGTGGTCTAAATCTCTTTGAATAGCAACTTGATTTTTTTTTCTAAATTAATGTGATATTTATGAGTTATGAACACTATATTCACAGCAGAATAGTATTGATATAATTATGCAAATTACTTTAATATAATTTCATTATATTCAAATGATAACAAATATATCTACATAGACTAGAAACACATACACTACACATGTAACGGGGCATGTCAAACGTCAAGTTATAATAACGTCATGTAACGTCAATGTTTTCAAAATACTCGCCGTCGCAAGCAATGCGGCACTGATAACCATCTTCTCTCGCGGTCTCGCGTTCCTCCTTAAACTGTTTATGCCATTTAAACACCAGAACGCGGATTACAGTACTTTTCAGGTTTGATATCTGCAACATTTTAAATGTTTCTAATAGTGTATGGACCGCATTTTGACAAACTTATTTACCGTACGCAATTTAGCATATTCCGACGTTGCCATTTAGACGTTAAATCGTAACTACCCCTGTACATATTGTGTTGTTGTTACGCCAATCAACGGTCAAATGACGTCAAAATCCGGGATAATGTCAAGTTGTCACACGGCTACATTGTGACGCGATTTCAATCAGATGTCACCGTGTTAAGATGTTATTTTTGAAAAATATTAGTATTTTTAGGGCTGCCCCGCGAAGCCGTTGCTATGGTAATCAAAATGTGCGTATCATTGACACGTGTAAAAGCAGACAGAAAAATACTTTATTTTCTTATTATGAATCAATTGAGGAAGATCTTATGTTAAAATTGTTATGATAGTTCAATCAATACATTTCTTGTAATAAAAGTCTACGTTATTTCCAATCAACCCTCATACATGTATGCATTGGAGCTTCAGGAAATATGTTAACTTTGTACGCAAGAAATGCGATTAATTTGGGTAACAGTGACAAAGATTTATCTATGCATATATAGTTATAAACAATATATTGCATGTTAATATACCACCTGATTATAGTTCAGGTGATGGCTTTAGTACCAGTGAACAATTATCCGATCAAGGTGTATATTGACACAAAAATCAATAGAGACCTATTCATCATTTTCATAATAAACTTATGACATTTGAGTAATAGGGTCAGTTATCACTTGGACAAGGCTTGACCATAATGCTTCAGTGTCTTATACTTGTATTATCAAATGAACGTGTGCACAAATCAAGTTCGCCTCTGCATTATCATATGTCCAGTGTGTTTCTGAGCAAAGTTACTCCTCAATACCACATCCATCCGAAACTGTTGACAGTTCTGAGTCTGAACTATCAACAGTTTCAGGTATGTCAGTTACATCTTGCAGAAAAAGACCCCAGTCTTTTATACCAAAGTCGGCATGCTCCTCGTGCCTTGACATGCCTAAATACCACAACAGCGAGGCCACATGTGAACATGCACCAACTGCACGGGCCCCAGCCCTACATTTACAGTACCAGGCTTCAATGTCAGTGTTACTGTATTTTATCAACACAGTGTAAGCTTTTGATGAAATGTGTCGACTCTGTAATTTAACCCTTAAAAGTTGGTTGATTTCTTTGTGAACAGAAATAACACAGTCAGAGTCAATGTACTCCTGTATGTAACTTGGACTTAGTTTTATTTGATAAGTGCCCAAAGACTCTAGTATGATGGTCAATAACATCTTGTCTAGATATATGAGAAAACCCCAAATTCAAATCCACAAAATGTGTTACAAGAGCCTGTCTAACAGCGTTCACTGCTCTTCTAATTGAAGATTTAGAACCAGAAAATAGGGTTGACAATAGTTTGTTAGATATCCCTGACTTCAGTTTCAATAGAAATATTCTTAATGAAGTTAATGCAGTCCTTGACGGAGTGTTTCTTACAACTGGTTCAACAAACTTGAACAGATCAAAGAACTGATACATGATAAGAATATCATTAAAAGTATATTTGCCAAATTTTGAAGGTACAAAAAGTCACATTTTAGTGTTTTGGCTAAAATTTCAATAAAAAAGCAGTTTTAGCTAAAAAAACAAACCTGGTGAGGTATGTCTTTTTTTACATTTTCAGAAGCATATACCAAATGACTGACTCTGAAAAAATAAAGAAAATCTGTCCATTAATTTTTTTTTATTTAGAAAAACATATATAAAAATTCACAGTTTGGGGATAGTTTTTGTATACATTTTGGTCAGGGCAGAAATGAGATTTAGTGCCCGTTTTGTATTTTCAATGTATATTTATAGAATACATTATAAGTTACAAATGGTTATAAAAATATTTTAAAAATATCATTTTAATATGCTGTTACAGTATTCAGAATCGAAATATTTCTTATTTTTTAACGCCATGTTTGTTTTTTTCAACAAATTTTAGCAAATAATGATGCTCTTCCATAAGCTTTATCTCTAAAACAAGCATAGTGACTCCCTATTTTTAATTCATATATCTTTTAGTTAAAGTCTTAAGTACTAATATGCAAATGTGTAGAAAAATTTGTACGTTAGAAAAAAAACGCTCAAACGCCTTTAAACCGCTGGACAGAATTTGATTAAACTTGGCAGAGATGTTTCTTGGGTGAACCTTCACAAAAGTTGCTAATTTAAACTTGATCCATGTAGAACTCTGGATGCATTGGCAATGGAAAGAAATGAATTATGAAAATCATTTCTTTCAAAACTACTGGCCAGATTTCAAAATATTTTAATACAGATATTCCTTGGGTAACCCTATACCCAGGTGAGCGACCCATGGCCTCTATGACCCTCTTGTTTTAATTAAAACTTATTTTTATTGAGATTCAGACAATTTAGCATAAAAAACTGAAATGTATCTTTTTGGATTCTCACCATATGACAAAGATACTTTTAGTCATGTTTTTAATACAGTTATCTTTAAATTTGGGGTTTCCTCTAACATAATATAAATAAAAAATGAATTATAATAAATAATAATAATAAAAAACAAAAAAAAACAATGGTAACCTGTTGAAACGTCCTTAAGCACTCGCTTTCTAACTTGCAGGTCGTGGGTCTCATGCCCAGCTGCGAAACATCAAGGTCGTTATAATGGTACCTCAATTGTGCTTGGCTTGTACTAAAGTGTATTTCGGGGACTGATTGGTCCGTTGTCAGGATTATGGCTGGGTTTGGCATCATTCAACATGTCTACATGCGTGAGATCGCAGTCTCATGTTGAAATACTTCCTAAAATGATTTAGGAACTGCTAGTAGGACGTCAAATGCAATTTAGAAAACGAACAAAAGTCTTTTTCAGATTTGTATCCCCACGTTTTTATGGAGTGAACTTGTCAATCGGTCGGTCTGTAAGCTTTGTCCGACAATAACTCATGGACGGGTTGACACATTTAGATATTTTGGGTACACATCTCCATAAATGAAGGCCAAATTAAGCATTTGGCAAAATTCTTATTTTTTTTTTTTTTTTTTTTGATTTAGAATGTGCCAAAACTACATTGTCCGATCGATAACTTCGCAAAAGCTCAACAAATTTAGATATTATTAGGTACATATCTTCATTTGAATACAATAATGGCCAAGTTCGACGTTAGGCAAAATCTATATATTTCTATAACAGTTATTGCCCCTTTATGACTTGGAATTTGCCAAAAATACCTTTTCCGATCAATATATCACCTTTAGCTCAATAGATTTAGAAGTTTGGTACACATATTCATCTCACTGAAATAAAGGTCAACATTGACTTTGGACACGATCCGGATTTTTTTTAAACAGTTCTGACCCCCTTTCGACTTTGAATATATAAAAAAATATCTTGTAGTAAGATCAAATGATTTAGGTTTTTCCTGATTGATGCACATGTTCATCTCAATAAAATGGAGACTTTTTGACATTGACCCAAAATCTGGAAATTTGTATCATGTATATGGCATATTTTTACTTAGACTTTGTCAAAATACCTTGTTCAATCGATAACTCTATCATAAGCTCGAAGGATTTAGATGATATTAGCACACATGTTTATCTCAATAAAATGATGGCAAGGTTGACTTTGGAAAAAATCCGGATTATTTTTTTTAACACAGTTATGGCCCCTTTTTCTTAGAATTTGCTAAAAATAGCTTGTCTCGTCACAATCGATATACAAAGAATTCAGTTTGGATAAGTACTTATAGAGATATCAAGGAAGAAAAAGAACACCATATTTTCGCACATTCATAATGTTTTATCCTTCCTAAAATGTATCTGTAAAGGCCATCGTCAAGTGCCTGTATACGGCTGAAGCGTAACGGAAAAAGTGTGACGGACAGACGACGGAAAAGTGATCCTTATCTGTCATCTCTACTTACAGCAGTTGACGCAAAAATCACGTTTATGAGAATTTGTAATACCAAGCATTAAAATACAGAATAAGCAAAATGGGTAACCGCGATCTGTTCGAATATATCATTTGCATATAATATCACCTGGTATTACTCTTAATGAAACGTTATTTATCTATTCTTTGTAATGAAATAATAAAGCAAGGGCTAGATTTAAAGCAAAACTCTGTCTGTTTTGTAATTAAGAATACTTAAAATGATTCATTCTGAAAATTTAACTTCATAGTTCAAAAATAGCTATAATCAAATTTTAAATTTTAATTTTTATATGGTATATAGTTGTATAGAGTTGCATTTTTTGCTTATTTATGTGTTGTATAATTCCATATATATGTTCCATAACTTTTGTATATATATTGTATAATTTGATATATATGTTAAAAGACATATATATATATATTGTATAATTTCAAATACATTTAGCGTTTAAACAGTGTATAAATGTTCTATAATTGAATCATGGGAATTGTTTAACTTATTTTTTTCTCCGTTTCTTCTTCTTCTTTCCTTCATTTTAAGGGCCATATCTCGGAGGCCACCCCACCTATCTTTACAAAACTTCACACACTTGTACTCCTCGATAAGTAGCGGTGACCCCCCCCCCCCACCCCCTCCTCCGGTTTTGGTGGGGGTGTCACAAAAGCCCCATCCCGTCAGTTTTACTCCTGACATTTTTCAAAAACCATTGAGAGCCCCACCAATAAACAATATATATATTTTGCTCATCATGATCAGATAGATTGAATGCTACCTCTTTTATGTTCGCATGGGTCACCATAGGGTCAGGCCCCACCCTCTCAATTTTACTTATGACCTTAATTCTTAAACTTCGTTTGGGAGACCTAGTAACAGTTCACAATTATTACATGTTTAATCAAAGATGGCTCCTTCCATGAACTGCAAAAATGAGGCATTTTGGGGACCCCATAAATAAGACTATTCTAGACTGATAGCGAAAGAAGAGAAGTCATATGGTAGATCTTAAAAGATTTTAGGTTTTAATTTCTTATATGATAACAATGTGACAGTGTCCATAGTATAAGGCAAATTTGAAAATGTTAATTTTGGCAAAAATGATAATAATCGTACAAGAATCTCGTTGTCACAACTTCTCCAAAACGGTTCGATGGCTTTGGTTGAAACTCGATGTACCATATGTAGATGTGCGTGAAGCAAGATAATCGCCTACAGACAACGGTAAGGGGAGAAAATCAGACTTAGAAATTCTTCTTATGAAGATATATGTGGAATATAATGTTTTGACTCTGTAACCAAGTAAAACCCTACTGCTCCGAGCTGGAATCGAACTCGAGACCCTTGGGTCCCCAAAATGCCGCATTTTTGTAATTCACGGAAGGAACAATCTTTGATTAAATAACAGTCCAATGAATCTTTTGTTACAAAAGTGTAAATAAAATCCCACGATTCAATTATAGAACAACCTTTTTGAAATTATACCATAAACATATGCAACTTTATACAATATATATCTGATTATACCATATCTAAATGCATTTATACAATATATACATACAGTTATACAACACATATATATTTATTGAATATTGCAACGTCTGACATGCCATATACTTGACAGAAGACGTAAATGTGGCGGAAAAAAACAACAAAGATGTAATGTAATTTTTAAATATCAAAATCAAGTTTTATTCTCAATAAAATAAATAGTTTAATTTTCACGTAATGTCACTTTAAATGACTACAATATGTCATCATCAATACATTTTAAATTTTATTCTGTGTAACAAAATGCTGTTTTAGCAACAATTACAAAAATGACTGTATACACTTTCTGAAAATGGCAAGATTTTTTGGCATCATTACAGTATAACGCACTGATTCTGATACTCCAGTGTATATATTTCAACCCGTTGTTCCGGCTTGCCAGACATCTCAGCTGCACAGGCCGTACAGTGTTAAATATACATGTATAAACAGATAAGTGTTATGGCCTTCCATATGAAACGAATTTGCCTCTATACATGTCACTAAAGTTTTATTGTAACTCCGAGGACAAATGTAACAAGGCACTGTATAATGGCTTTCGCAAAACCCGAGAAGTTCTTAAAAAGGGGTGCAAAATAATGGGGTTCTCAGAAAGGCAGATCAGACCAAACACTACAGTTGTTCACTCACATTTACGATTCCTTTGCATACATCCTCTTTCGAAATATAAATCTGGGAAAGCACACAAATTAGCAAATATAGCAATTAGCTCGCAAGGCTGATTTTCACTGAATTCCTTGGGCAGCACATCTTGAAACTTTATGAACGTAGTCACACACTCCGTAAGTTGAGTCAAACGCCGTACCCGATGGGCAAGCCCCGGGATATTCCCTTCCTTGGACACAGTCTATATACTTGCTGCAATCGACAGGGTCGGGATGAATACCATCCAGCTTTCCGCTGCAGAAACTGCTTGCTGGCTGGGGAGGTGTTGACACGATCTTGTTTTGTTCTGGAAGGATATAAGCATGAACATATACCATAATAATCAAATGTTATATTGATCCGCAGTCATGACACTTTCCCAACGCGGAATACCCCTGGTATATGTTCCGTTATCACTCCTGAATATACCGTGGGATATCTAGTTGGCAAAACTTCGTTTTCATGAATGTTAATCAGGTACTTGCTGACCAATGAAATAACGCTTAGTATTTTGAACACTTTTCGTTAAAAAGCTGACTCATAGTTCCCAGCAAGATAAACCGCAAAGCTTCAAAAGGCGAAAAGCGTGATGTCAACTCTGGTAGAATGTTAGAACGAAGCTAACATTCAAAGTCCCACGCTGTTTCATTGGTCATATGACCAATGCTGTCGCCGTGCTTTCGAAGGCACGGATCCAATGAAATGCGTAATCAATAATTCATAAGTACAAAGTTTTGCTAACCAAGTATCCCACGGTCAACCAAGAAGCAAAGCGTATTAAAGAACGTCGGTTTTCCGACGTTGGACACTTTCCTTACTCAACCTTTTCTCTGCATAGGGTTGAATAAAGATCAAATTAAGACCTTAAACAAGTTATGTAAGATATTTTGCAAGAACAGAGGTGGACCAGCAAGCGACATAAAATGATTGATATAACGGAGATTTTCAAAAGTGTGTCAGTCAAAAAGTCGAAAACGTCTCTCATGTTCTTACGCGTTGGAGTCTTGTCTGTACTGAGAATCCTTAAAAAATACAGATGAAGGAAATATTAAAAGAACTTACGTAACCATGGCGCATCCGGTGGTGGCGCTCCCAAACTCTGAAGGGCTTTCCAGAATTCTGTTATCCAGAGAGACCAGCTGGCCCACTGTGGTGGTGCCTCCGGTGGTGGATTTGCTGGAAGTCCGATCGGCGATGGTTTTGGCGTTGTTGTCGTTGTCGTAGTGGTTGTTGTTGTTGTTGTTGTCGTGCGTTTTGTGGTGCGTCGTGAAGTTTTGATTGTTGGTACAAACGGTTTTTGAGTGAGTCTCTTTGGAGTCTTCGCAGGCCGCTTCATGGTCGTTTGTTTCTTAGCTGTCTGCTTCTTTGCTGGCGGTTTCTTTGATGAATTCTTCCGACATGTCACATTTTCAGGCCAATCACAGAAGTTGTTAATGGAGTTCCAGCGAAGTGGAGGGGCACATTTGAATTTGAATGAGAGTCCACTGGCACATATGTAATATTCTGTACACGAGGTCTCGCTCTTGATGTATGTGTTGACGCCCGCGGGACAATCAACTTCGTTTGTAAGATGGGGCATATCTAGATTACAAACAGTGTAGTTATTAAAAAAGTGATAATTGAATTGTTCATACGGACATATATAATGATGTTGGCATAGACATTTTAAGAAAACATGTTTAGTGACTGTACTTTTAATAATTTATTTTTTATTTGAATATATTGCTAGGAGTGCTACAAAGGAACAAACAATAAGTTTTAACATATCTAAAACATTCTGTATTGAAAAAAAAAATAGATCTACTAAATATATACGGTGATTTTTTTAGAATGACTTACTTAATGGTGTGGTGGTTGGCGGAGTACCTTGGGGTTGTCCCCAGTTCTGGTTCCCGACAACGTTTGGCGCTCCATTGTCCAGAATAGCTGGTCTCCATCGGGGGTTCTGGTGTTCTTGTTGCCTTGGCGACTGACCAGCAGTAGGTGTTTGACTCTTACGTGGTGGTGTCTGGTTTGACTGAACTCGGTTTCTGAACGTGCAAGATAATGTCTTTGAGTAATAAGAAAAACACAACAAGATTCAGTAGGAAAATGTAGTTATGGTCACTGTAGATTGAAAGGACAACAACTTCAACATCCATAATAACGAGAGCTGTATGTGCTTGACTATTCGATGAATTATCAAAATATGGTCAATTTAAAGACAAGATTCTAAAACTAACTTCAAATCTGAAAGGTTCATTATGAGAAAAGGTCAGATTTAGAGTAAAATATGCCAACATGGATAGCCTTTCTTGAATGTTTGGTTCCCCTACAGGTACTTCAAATATTTTAATTGTAGGCCTGAAAACTATTTGCCAACAAAACATGAATCTCAGTACAACCAAATTATTCAACCAAGGTGACCTTGACATTAAAAGTTGGCCGTATATGGGATCCATTATGGTATAATATGAGAAGTTTAATGTAGTTGATATAAAATTTATTCTATTAAAAACGAAAATAATCGAAATAGAGACTAAATATATCACTATGGTGACCTTGCCATTGGGGGGAAAGGTTGTAATACCATTTTAATGGAATGGTTCCCTCATGTTGTATTGTCCTTATATAAAGTTTAATTAAGAAAGAGTCGCAATAGCAAATATAAATTGAGATTATGAAAACTCGGCGAAAGATTTTATCACAAGAGGGGCTAAATCACTACATCCTGGTGACCCTTCTCTTTGTAAATATATGGATCAACATCCGTATATGGCTTCCATGTTTTAAAATGATTGAACCTCGTGTTACAAACACATCTTATGAAAATTAAGGTTGCAGAAAAATTTAAACTGTAACACATACTAACTGTAGCAATCCGATGCCCTTGACCTAGGAAGATTTTTGTCTCAACACCCGTATATGGTTTATTAGTGTGACAAGTTTTATTGAGACCGGATCTCAATTTTTAAAGATATATAAAGAAATAAGTTTGTCGAAACCAACACTAACTCTTGATATCGATCGACAGTGGTGGAGTTGAGTACCTCGCGTACCCTTATTCTTAAAACATGAGCGTATCAAAAAAGCAAAGTATACAGATGATTTAATAATTAGTTGTAGCATTACATCAGGTTTTACGATGTATATTAAAACATATGGTTGTACCAAATCACTCAAAAATATATAAATGCCCACGTATATATCGTACAATAACACTATTAATACCGGAAATGCACATCAAAAATATATAAACTTAATGTTACATAAACAATGTAGACACGGTGAGTATAAGATTTCCCCCAATATCAAGGAGGTATAAGTAATTGTCAAGAATGATGACGTGATCTTGTTTACATTTATTTCCGATGAAATTATTTTTGTCTTCATCTGAATTTTAATTAGAACATAAACCAGTCTGAATTTGCATGATGTCACGTGACAGTTTGGCATGAAATGAGGTGAGGGACAGGTTTTATTATTTGAACAATGACTCTATTATTAGTTTTAACACGCTTAAACAGTTTCATTGATATTCACGTCAGTGGCTTGGTGATATACAACTCAGTAAGTTCTCGGGCAAAGAATAAGCTATCAATCAAATTAAAAATTTATTGAAATATCAGTTTGTGCTGTCCAACGGTGACTTCTTTGTATGAAAGCGATGTAATAGTAGATTTGTTTGACATATTAATAAAAAATACTTTGTTGGGATACATCATTTTAAACAATTGTTTTGTGTCTATACAATATTAGGTCTTGTATGCGTGCTAAACAAAGTTAAACGTAATACAATATAATTATATCAAGGGAAGGGGTTAGACATAAATCATATCAGTAAATCTTAATAAACATTAAATAATGCATACATGATCTATCACAAAACACATCAATGCCTCATTTTCTCAGAACAAACTAACAATTGTATTTTTTATATAGTCAGTTCGAAAACATCATTTCAAAACGAAGTTTGAATTTATGCAGATTTGACAAAAACAAAATGATATTTAGATTTGACGAAAGAGATTGATTTTTTTAATATGATAATATTGCCTTGTCATTTTTGTATGTGTTTGCTTTTAATCTTTCAATATTAACTTTTTTCTGTATATCAGCTTACGTCAGCAATGTCATTAGCAATGTCATTAGCAAAGTCCTCCTTCCTCCAAACACCGCCATTGCCATTAAGTATTCAAGAAAGATAACTCATTGAGCATGTATTATGCTTTACTTACAGAACCGTACTTGGAAAGATGTCCTATATAAACTTGACCCTAACCCTCACTATGTGCCTTAACATTTGTGAACCAACTCCCAATATATAATTATGCCATCCAACTTAAAAGCATACCAACTTCGCAATAAAATTGCTTTTGAGTACAATGTACAAGTATTTTTGTGTGACCCTCTTTTAAGAAACTTACGGTCGCGACTGTACTGGAGCCAAAATGGCACTTCCTGTAAGCTCTTGATTGATCGCAGTCAGCAGAGGGTATTTGCCTTGTCCACATATATTGTTGAAGTCATCGAGGTCAAGTGCCCATAACATCACCCCGGCAAATCCATTCTGCTTCATCCATTGGACCTGAAACAAGGACAATGTAGAAAAACATTGGTAGATTATATATTTTTTTTAAATTTAATAATGTATCGAGCAACGTCTAATGAGGTTTTATGTTCAAGCGACGATATTTAAGTCATTTAAAGACTTTGTGTTCATGAGACAGATGTAGTGCTGTGATATGTGATAGATATGTGGCGAGGTACAATATACCACATCCAGTCCAATCGGTCCATTAAGTCCGGAACTACCTTAAAAAGCTGAGGGCCAAGTTTGTGAAATATACCAGTATCATTTTAAAGACGTTTGTATGGAGCGTTATAGGCACGCTATAGCTCAGTCAAAAAAATCAGTTTTGAGAATATGTACATGCATATACAGCAAATCGATTTATTATTCTCTTTAGGTGACATTTTTAACGATGATAAACGAAAGAAAAATGAAGACGCGTTTATAATTTTCGTTATGTTTTCAATATTGTCATCGTATTTCCTAATGGACCCATGATTTATGAAATGATACAGAAAAAAGGATTGTAATGAGTATCCAGACAAACGAAGTACAATACCTTGATACGGAGACTGTCAATGTCATCGTACCCCACCCACTGGTCGTGCAGAACGATGTACGGCACCTCTTGTTCCTTGATGTAGTACGATTGGCCACCTCGCCTCATCATCTCGCATATCTGAACGTTAATTAATTGATTAGTTTGAGATATATCATGCTTGCTAATTTAATAGCAGACAGTTATTTTAACATTTTGTTTATTGGTGAATTAGGTTTCAAATAAAATGTTCCTATAGTAACTGACAACTTTCTTTACTTGAATAAGGCTTCTGCAAGCTACTAACCTGAACTTTATCAATTTATATCAATATAATAAGTTGTTTGTTTATTTATCTTGTTTGCATTACCTTTTGAAATTCTTTGTTCAAAATGACATGTTTAATTTATGTACTTGTAAAATGCACTATCTTGACATATTATAGATAAAACATTGTACCTCATGGCCCAAATGAATTTCAAAATAAAATATCTGTCTGTCTGTCTGTCTGTCTGTCTGTAATGTCACCGAGGTCGAAGCAACAGTTACTATAATGTCACCGAGATGGAAACAACAGTTACCATAAAAAACAAATGCTAATCACAAATATTTAAATATGTCAAAATTTGCTGCCTGAATACAGACGTAGTTTCATCAACTTCTATAAATAACAGTTTTGAAGAGCATGAAGACCTACAATCGATTCATATACGAAACTTAGTTAAAGTTATTTACCTCATAATATGCTATAAAACCCCCTTCCCTGGTGAAGGTCCCTGGGTTTCCTTTTCCCTTAACTGGGGCCATGAGGCCATTTCTGTAAGGGTCTTTCAGCGTGAAGGATCGCCCGTATAGCCCCATACCGATCACCATCTTGTCCTTCGGGCAACCCATTTGTACCCAGTAGTTGGAGGCCCAGTCCTGGCGTAATATGAGGAGAGAAAAAAATAATGATTGAGAATGAACATGCTTTATAACAAACAAAATGCAATGTAAACATTCGTTAAAAAGTAGAGTTCAGTTTAAACTAGTTTAAGTTACGTTTTTTTTTTTTTTTAGATGGGAAACGTGTAATGATATATATAAAACTAAAAACTATTAGACATATTACGTATTCGTTGCAACAATTTTTTGTTGTTTGTTGTTTTTTGTTGAAATATTATCCCGCGGCAGAACGAAAATAATATTAATGTCTCAATTTCTGTGTAAATATCATTAATTTGCAATTTGTTTCTGCAGTTTGATGTCTTTGTCTCAGGAAAACCAGGCTCCATTGACAAAAAATCTAGTCGAACACCGAGACAGGCAATCATCAGTTGGTCAGTACAAATTAATTTAACCGACTTAAAAACGACCATTTATGCAAGATGTATTTAACTGGGATCTTGGGCGCTCCAGGCGACACTGATTACGGAGTGAGACAAAAACATGTAATAAAGACAAATATCTAGTGCATTGCAATATTGTGTGCACCAGGGAAAGGTCGTGGTTTTGGATTCAACTCAGGAAGAGTCATTAAAAAGATATAATGAAAATAGAGCTGTTGATGCAAGTCAACGTGGCGTATTTTTTCAGACACGATTGTTTTTATTATCTTCAAGATGTTAGGCACTTGTCCAAAGGCCCGGGACCTAATTCACGCACACCTAAATATTGGCTTAACTTTAGTGAAATCTTACTTTTTTTATTTTCTGATAAGAAATTTTACTTCCTTTCAAAAACAAATATTCAATATACAACCAACAAACAGACGCAGAACGTGACGTCAGTTAGTTAATCAGAAGAAAGGAACACATGTTTACTATTACTGAAACTTTATTACCGAATTTTAGGAATGACCAAGCTGAACAAAATTTGACTTTTTAAGGTTCCTTTGTAAGTAGAGACGCTGGAGTCGCTGAATGATATCATTATTTGAGCGCTTTTTTTTGTTGCTTTTTTTTATACATATATTTATTTACAGCTATATGTATATGACGAGAGCATTATTCATATACTTTATGGTAACAATCTTTTCAAAAACAATCGACTGAATATCAATTAATTATTATAAAAAATGAATATTAATAAAATTATATTTTGATGAATTCCTGCAAGAAAGGGGAAAAAGATGTACAAGTAAGGTGCGTGTGACTCGTGCATCTATCACAGGCATCATTATATCATAATTAAGGAAAATAAACATCACGTGCAGTGTCATTTAGAGTTCATACTGTGTTTTCTCTAAACCCTAAACCATTGTTTATAGTACATATCTTATGATGTGGCTGAAAAAATAAGATGTATCACAGCATTTTAAAACCTAGTTTAAATTGTATTCGTCAAGATAAACGACTTTTAAAAATGGTTAAATGCTCGATAAATAATCATGATATACATTTTAAATTAATGGCTTAACTTGATTTCAGTAGCCGCTTAATTAAATATTATGTCACATTCAACATCTGCTTGTTAGTTATAACATTGAATACATGATTTTGCAAGAAAGTAAAAATTCTTTATGACGCTCTGGCCATGTAAGTCAATCAAACATATCCAAGCAAAAATAATCAGATTTGCTTGAACTCCATTGTATAGGTTGAAAACATTTATCGACTACTCTGCATGACCCGGACTAATAAAACATTTCTTGACGTTGTTATACGGCACCTCGGAGGCATTTGATATTCCAAGTTGCAAGATGAAGTCTTTGATAAGTTAAAATGCATTTTTTTACAGAATTGAAAAATGTTTTGGTTGTAAACAACTCCCTAAAACACCAATACATGCATATCATGTATATTTAAAAACGTAAGAACTAAACGTAAGTTAATGAAAAACCAGGATGTACCCTTCCGTTTGCAAACACTTGTACCCCCTACAGACATATTTCGCCGCATTGGCTAACTCAGCAGACCCAGACCAAAGAGCTCATTTATTCCGGGAGATGGCTGATCAGGGTTTCCTCTGTTGGTTCATTAAAACATTGTGAAGAAGTAAAACACTATCCATCTAGTCATAAATTTGTACATGAGGTAAAGGGTAAAACAACAAAAGATGGGTGAACGTCCCAGTTTGACACATAATTGAACAAGAAACCCATATTTACCATATTCAGGAACCGTTCTTCCCCATATTCTCCCGAGTGAGCAAACAATGGGCTGTTGTGACCTGTACGATTCTCCCAACTGCCATGGAGGTCATACGCCATTAGACTTATGAAGTCCATGTCCCTGAAACGTAAAAACTCGGATGTAATGACATTGAATGACGATTTAAGTCATGGCGATCAAGGTTTTTCAATGAATTAGATATAACTTAAATATTTTGTAAGATATTTTTAAGGGCTGAATTATACATTTTGGTGGTTCATAGGTGTAAAAGCTACACTTTGGAGTGTTTAATGTCAGTGGAGTCCGAAAGAGTTTTGATAACCTTAATGTATTACTGTAATGTATTACTGTATAGATATAAATGTACGAGTATAATGTGACAGTCTGTCCTCAAAAATGATAAACTGAAATACCTTTAAAATTTGGACTAATATCATAATATAGTTACAATACTAGTATCCGTAAATTACCCAGTGCAAAACAGTTTTGTTTTTAAATTATATCTCGCAGTTCGATTAAAGTCAGACAGCAAGTACTTGTTACATAAAATAATGTGAATATAAAACGTATATTAGGGTCGGACTATGCTTATATGACAAACTGTTGCGTCTAAATTAATTTTATGCATCAAACACATACACACAAAAAAGAAATGATTAACAGCTTGCTTGATTAAGCAAAAGTTCCTCACATATCTTTGCCTGTGAAAATGATTTGTCTCGTATCTTATCGTTAATCTGTTTAGTCGCGGGCGCCTGTCACTTTCTTTTTTTTCTTATATATAACTTGGTTTGACACTAAAAAAGTATGCCAGTCGTCCAGAAATATGTAGGTAAGTAGGTCACAGAACTGATATTAATACAGTATCATAATGAGAAAGAATAAATCAATGAAAGAATTTTGCATCGTCATGGAAATGAAGTAAACATTGTAGACATATTAGAAGCTGGTACTGCCGACACATATTATATAAAATAATTTCTTTATTTTTATTTTTTTATTTACTTGCTTACTTACTGGTGATATAATGATATAATAAAAATACGTTTCTGGTCTAAACATCACATTACATGTATCTCAATTAAACTTGTAAATGAAACAAATTTGTCACAGTTAAAAAAATAACAGTACATGTTAAATGAGCAGAAATCCGGGGACTATCGTTCAACTTGCTAAACATTAAACTGTCTGAATTACACCTCAATCTAACTTAAATCATTGATGCATTTTAAAATGAACGAGTTTACATTTACAAAATCTTGGAAGATAGATAACAGCCTTAAGATGAAATATAATGTATGTTATGTATAGTTTCAGTTTATATCCATTACTTACGTTTTTACTTTATGTTCAGACTTATAAATAAGCGCTTTCGACTTAAATATAAATTATTCACCCAGCTGTTTAGTTTCACAATGGTAAATTTATGCAATTAAGAGTAAACTAAAGACATAAATAACATTTGTTTATATATCCTTACTACATCATGGCTGTCTGGCAATATTACGTATGGTAAGAAGGTCGTAAAAATAAAACGCATCCTTTAAAGGGTTACTTCAAATAAAGAAATATGGTTTTATGACAAAATATGGCATCCAATGATATAATTGTGTTGTATATGCTAGGTTCTCCAGTGCATTGCTGTTAATTCTGAATAAAGTGCACTTACACTACATTTCGACCACTGTCATAACGGATGACACCCTTATATATGGATCAATTTATAGCAATTCATTTCTACAAAATGTAATTTAAACGTATCATACTTTGGTATGTTTTATAAGAATGTATCTAACATCGTTTGTTTAATTTTCAGCAAAGTCATTAGGAATGTATGGCTATTTTGAATTATGTATCTTTATAAATTAAATCTTTTATGACATTTCAGTTCGCGATTATTCTTTGTATTGTCAACAGCAACAACAACAAAACTTACGTATTTAAGGCAATCGTATATAAAATTGCAGCATGACTAGACGTAAATGTAGTATGACTTGAGTGCTCAAAATAAAAATACCGGAAATTGTTTAATGAATGCCAAAAACCTCATTTGCATGTTGACTTTCTAATACGAAACCAAACACATGCGAATTCATGCCATGAGTCTTGCAGACCCTAACTCTCCCATTAATTATATAAGAAAGAAATTACCTGTTGTAAAATGTATCTCATCCGATCTATAGATTACTTAATTACTATGTCTACTATAATAAAAGTATTTTTCTGTACTTTTGTATTCTATATTTCTGAATAATTTGATAATATGAGTTTTTCATCGGACATATTCTCGATAATTTAATGATTTGTTTTCAGATTTAATAGATAAAATTGTTTGAAAAAAAAAATGGCAATTAGGCCGAAGAAACTCTTGATTTAAATGGACATTTAAAACACATTTTAGAAATCTCTGAAACAAACGACCTACAGCTGAGGATATGTGTGAAAATGACATGTATCATTGCCTAGGGGAAGTTTGTAAATGATGCATACTCATGCTATTAAAATATTCTGAAATGGCTTTGCTTTATTTAAGTCGTGCTTCAAAAACATGCGCGGCGTCTTTGATGCTTTGCATCAAAATTAATCTTATAGTTGCTTACATATCCCTTTAGTTTGCAAGAAAAGGATTTCTATAACAAACCTGCATATTTGTGGTATATCATAAGCCGTGTCGATTTTGTCTTTTCCGGCAGCAACTGCCGACGTGAGTAGTAGTGGCGGTCTTCCGGTCATCCGGGCCTCATCGTCAAAGGCACGTCTTACTTCCTGTTACATATTTTCAGACCAAATTAATATATGTGGTTTCCATAGTTACAATCAGTTAGCGGGTACCAAGTTACCACCACTAATTTTTGGCTCGAAGTATTAAAAGTAAAATCGTAAAAGGCAATTCGTTATATTTCTGACTTTATAATTTAAATTGCTTAATGAGTGTTTCGGTTAGCAAGTTTATGAACTTGAGTATATATATGTACACAGATTACGTCATAGTGCATAGAAACAACACACTTACTTGCCTAGCAAAATGGAAAAATACCTGAATGCCCGTCTTTTTTTTTTTTTTTTTTTTTTTTTTAAAAAATATTATCTATCTAAAATCACTATATTGTGATTGGAATGGAGCATTTAAATGACCGCATGCAACTGTTTAACCCTTGAATGACCCTGGCTAATCCTATTTTATTTATACAAATGCTAAACAATAAACTGCTTTTCTTGATTTTAAACAAACTCGAATTCTACAAATGGTGAACATTTAACCAAGGTTTTCATTATTTTGTGTTTTGTTACAAAGCCCTGACCATTGAAATACGACAGACTGTACAAGTTTTAGAGTAATCAAGGAACGGAGAGACTATCGGCAAGATTTACACGAAATATCTATAATTAAAAATCCAGCGTTTTAGCAGGGCTAAACTCGAGAGGCCAAGATCATATAGGACTCCATTGGAATGAAGTTTATCTGTTTTGTTTATAAATGAACTTTAGTTAGTCTTACCGCCACGAGCTGTGTGTAGCGTTCCCTGTCTTCCGGTGGACTACCTCGATTTGCGGGGTATTCCCAATCTAAATCAAGACCGTCAAAATTCCTTTCCCTAGTAACATAACGAAAAACAACTACTTTTTTAGATATATGAATTATAAGGGTTGCGTCAACGGGTATCTGCATCATCGCAATGTCGTATTTTATTAAGACGCTCAAACCGGTATGTTGGTCTTACTACGTGTGGCATCATATTTTACTTTCGTGAGAGCGATGTTAAGTTAAAACTTGACTAGAAAAAAAAAATTAAATCTTAAACATAAATTCAATAAAAAAAAAAAATAAATAAAAAAAAAAAATAAAAAAAAAAAAAAAAAAAACGGCGCTAACTTTGAAATTATGTTTGCGAAGAAGAAGGACATATATTTTGACATAGATTACACCAAATTACACTGCTCACTAAAACGTTTTTCCTGTATTAGTTGTTAATGCTGACGAATGTTTCTCACCTTAAGAAGGACACGGATGTAGTCGCGAACTCTCGTCTGCTAGCCGCGCTGGCCACGAGGGCTGTGAAGGGTTCTGACGCCATGTTCCAGCCTCCCACCGCCAGTAACGTCTTGATCTCAGGGTTCCGCATTTTAACATCATTGAACTTGGCGTACCTGGTAAACCAAGACATCGTTTTCAGTTATTAACGTAGTTCATATACGACATAAATTTATGTCAATAAATTCCAAGCTAAATGAATGTTTTACTAAACTCTTTTCAACTGTGTTGGAGGTTGTTTTTTTATTATTATCATTATTATTATTTCGAACTAGTTTTCGAGATTTTTGCGGGTACGCCTGCATGAAAATAGGTGAATATAAGACTGCAAAGTTGGTCTTAAGATATTTAGTAAAGTAAAAGAAAATGTCCATGAGACAGTTTGCCACCCCCAAACATTGTTATGTAAAGAACCTTTTTTGAATTAACTATACATCGCTTTTTTACTCTGTTAGTAAACACAATAATGAAACGTATTTAAGCCGACAGCTAATACTTGGTTTCTTACTCATGTAAATTCCTTGAGGTTAATTTTTAATGCAGCATATAAATTAAGACATCAGGATTGATGTGGTAATCCTAAATAATAGAATACTGATGATGAAAATGGTGAGATGTTTCTCTGGTAATTAAACACGCGATATTTTAATGAATTCGTTACTTTTAAAAGCGAGATGCATTTAAAAAGAAGAATGGGGTTAGTAACAAGATAATGTGGCATAAAATATCGATAGATTCTTGTGAGCCTCGGTTTGATTGATGTTGGACTGTGAGGGGGACCTAGTAATAGTAGGTCCCGATTTAATGAGATAAAAACACGGGGCGTGTTTAACAAAGAATTTGATAACTGTCACATATTCTTGTCACCATGGACAACAGTGAACGAAATAAATGTCATGTAAATTTTGAGCGGGGGTGTTTTAATATTTGCTCATGTCTTATTTTACATGTAATAACCGAACACAGTATTCAGTGACGATCACGAACTTTATGTATTTTAACCCTTAACATGCTAAATTACTTTTTCTTAATAAGACCTGTCATTACTTCATTTTTGATTGTACCATTAGTTATTTACGGGGGTGTTGTGGAAAATTTGCAATCCATGACCAGAATACACGGATGTACATGCCAATTTTAGTCTGCACTAATCGCAAAGGCAGTCAAAATTGCCAGCATCATTGGGAGGGATAAAACCGGTTCAAGCTGGCTAAGGATCGCTTTAAGGTAATCCAGCCATCATTAAAGTGTGATCATAGTCCACCATGTAATCGTGGGAATTTCATAGTAAATGCAAGCCTTTATAGACATTGAGCAAAATGGTATAACAGAGCAAATAATGAAAAACAAGTAAATCTCTTCATTGCTTACATTCCTCTCATCCATTCTGTCGACTCATCGTTCCATTCGAAAGCAACTAGCCGATTTCCATTTAGTTTTGCAAAAGCGTAGACAATATGGGAGCAGAGATTTGGATCCATGTCCTCTGGCACATATTTCCCCTCCCTCGGACGGTACTGGGCCCAGTTAGTGTAGTAACATACCCGTTTGTAAGGTCCTGTAAAACAACAATTTTTATATACATCTAGTGTTGTCTGTATACAACTTTATGATATCTCAGCATTTATAATAAAATAAAATTCACATAATATTGAATGAAAATATAGAAATTCAGACTAAGGCTCAACACCGAGTTC
>CM037778.1:47181185-47231185 GCA_021229015.1 Solen grandis | reverse complement strand
CATGACCCAAATTCGAACTTGCCTAAGATTTTATGGAGAAAAACATTCGACCAAGTTTCATGAAGATTGAGCCAAAAATGTGGCCTTTAGAGTGTTAACAAGGTTTTACTAAGATTTGACCTCGTAACCTACTTTTTGACCCCACATGACACAAATTCGAACTTGTCCAGGATTTTATGAAAGAAAACATTCTAAGTTTCATGAAGATTGGGCCAAAAATGTGGCCTCTAGAGTGTTAACAAGGTTTTTCTAAGATTTGACTTCGTGATCTACTTTTTGACCCCACATGACCCAAATTCGAACTTGTCCAAGATTTTATGGAGAAAAACATTCTGACCAAGTTTCATGAAGATTGGCTTGGAAATATGGCCTCTAGAGTGTTAACAAGCCAAATTGTTGACGACGCACGTCGCACGACGGACGCCGGACGAAGGGCGATCACAAAAGCTCACCTTGAGCACGTTGTGTTCAGGTGAGCCAAAAAGCTGAACAAGGTCGGACAAAGCATGTAAGCTTGAAAGTACAGTTGAACAACTGAATTAAATGGTTGCATTGTTCAGAGACAGTAGGCAATTACTAAAAATGGGGATTCTAGATTTTATGACGTGTTAAATTGATTTTTTCCGCTTCAAATGGGACTGTTTTATGACGTGAATCTGTATTTGGTAACTTATATTTAGCAAAACACGCGCATTAATACAGATTAAGGGTGATTGCGTCGTATCTGTCTAATGTTTCGCAAATTCTTCTCCACATCGAATTTCCAGTTCGCTTTTCAAAATAGATTTTCAGGCTGCATACACTATACGTAGCGGAAAAATTGTGTTTCATATCATGTATTTCCTACAGAAACAGTAATGAACAAAATGTACCCTTTTGCTGTTCAAGATAGCGGCTTTTGATAGCAAAATGAATGGTTCGACTGGTTCTGATTCCCCGCCCTGTTTCTTTGGGGAAGTACGACCTCGTGAAGTAGCTCTCCAAGTTGTCACTTGTCATTCGGAAGCTACTTGTGTGAGGTGGACAGTACTGAGCTGGACGACATTTGTGAGGCGGACGGTATTATGAGGTGGACGTTACTGAGGCGGCAGGTACTTGTGAAGTGGCAGGTACTTGTGAAGTGGCAGGTACTTGTGAGGCGTTGCTCGTGTATGTGTTTTAAACCATAAACAGAGATTATTTTATCTTTATCACTTATTTATTGACAGAAATTCAAACTCCTTGGTGTAAATAAATAAACATTTTCAAAACCCAGATTATTGCGTGCATTACAAATTTTGATAAAAACCGGGAAATAATTATGAAAGGGGCTAAAGGCTTAATAGTGTTGAGCCGAGTATAATTACTCTACATATAAATAATTCAGGCTTCCATTGCTTTTCCACAATTGAGCGCTATTTAAGTTTGGAGTTTTAGAAGCTGAAGCCAAAACTATTTCTAGAAGCGAGAAGAATACAAAACGTCTGAATATATTGTTGGTATGTATATAGTTTAGTCTACGCCCATTGTGTTAACTTAATCGTGATTCTATATTTTTGGGCGGAGCTGCTGAACATCTAACTTCACGCTGCCAGCAGACGAAGATTTATATATAAACTAAATCTGTCAAAAAGTTTACTTCAATCTTTCTATCAATTTTTCAAGATAAATTTTTGGTTGCTGTGCTGCTAACTTTACGCTTCCCGCAGCCGAATATTTTATTATATAAACTACAAATATAAAAAACTGCAAATATGTACATTTCAGTCATCCGTAATAAATTCCCATTTGCTTTTATCATTTAAGCGAAATCGAGTGGAATATTTTTTTTTCTATATTCAAATATGATTTTTAGCTCACCTGAGCACTTGTGAACACTCTAGAGGCCACAGTTTTGGCCCAATCTTCGTGAAACTTGGTCAGGATGTTTTTCTACTTATTGGATATCTTTGATGAATCTGAAATCGGGTCACGTGGGGTCAAAAACTATGTCAGGTCAAATCTTAGAAAAACCTTGTGAACACTCTAGAGGCCACAGCTTAACTAAATGTAACTTGGTCAGAATGTTTGTTCAAAACTGGACCACATGTGGTCAAAAAGTAGGTCACCAGGACAAATTTAGAAAAATCTTGTGAACACTCAAGAGACCATCATTTTTGTCCCAGTCTTCATTCAACTTGATAAGAATGATGACTGCATGAATTCCCAGTTGAGTGCAAATTCAGGTAGGATAAAAAAAGTCAAATGTTAGAAAAGCACTTTAGATGCCACATTTTTTGTCGTCATGCCTAACACAGCAATCTTACTTAGATGAGCGACACAGGGCCATCTTGGTCCTCTTGTTTAGTGTACGCTGCTGTGTAGATATTTTTGACTGCCATCAGACAAAACTGTTGCAGCGGGAAGGATCGAAATGTCATATAATATTTAAACTTTTTGATATTGAAACTATGTATAATATCGTCTTCTGTGGAAATTCCGCAACCATTTTTTTTTTAAATTAAACGATATAAATCTTTTGTTGCTGGACTAATTGCTTTACGATACAAGCAGTAAAACATTATATTTACTATATAGCTATATGAAATTATTGTAAATATATATATAATTTTTTTATAAATTTTAAGAGTTTCAGCATCCAAAATTCCATCAACGGGTAGAAATGATTTTATATAAAATTATAAGAATATAAAATGTTGAAATAAAAAGTTTGGAATTATTGCAATATTTAATACAGGCTTTCCTGACATTTCCTTACCCATTCTTATTAATTTGGTTATAAATTCTCGCCTGATGAGCCGCTAACTTCACGCTGCCAACTTAACGAACTAGTACGGGTTAAGTTTAAACTGGAGCGTTTCACTCACAACCCTGTAGCTATGTTTAAAATATATTAATACATATATAGTTTGAAATATTGGTCGTACTAAAATATTCTTTATGCACGGTATCCTCTGTTTGGGCAAAGTTCTATAGACCATAATATAGATATTCATCTTAGATTATCCCATTCTGGCTTCTAGGGATTTGACGATTTTTCGTTTTCCCCTTTGTGTTTCAGTCTTCGTTTCTGGGAAGATACAGAAACAGTAGATTAGTTGGCACATTAACTGTTATAATGAGTCTTGTGAAATCGTTGTCCTCAAGAAAACGAAACATCTTAAAAAACACAGTTCCTGTCTCTCAATATTATTTGTACTCATCGTGCGCAAAACATTTTCACGTGCGTTTCATCAAAATTTGGCATAAAGTTTCAAAGGCCATTTCAATATCCTCATAGTATTACTTTGACACATTGATTAGGGAAAGCAACGTCTCGATTTCTTCATGCTTGTCCGTAGTTTCTGACTATGACTGCCATTCAACTATACGTTAAAACATCAAGAGAGCCAAGAGTAATATTGCCTTCACAAGTTTCTATATTATAGCATAGTTGTACTGAATATATAATCCATGCAGATATACAGCAATATTTCAATTCCACAAACAAAAAAGTGTGTGTTGTCCAAATTTGAAGTCATAGCTAAAAGGTAGGTCAATGTCATAAAATTTCAAATTTAATGCCATACACCGAATAGTACTGTGGCCCAAATGTAAAAATTCACTGTGCCATGATCAGTGTCTTTCGAAGTTTATTTCTACACTTAAAACTGTAAATGTTGTCTAAAATTAAAGGTTTCCGCTTCCTCATATGAGTCTATGAAAAGCAGGGCCAATTTTGATCTCAGTTATGACTTGGACAAGCATGGTAAAGGACAACTAGATAATGATATAAGCTCATCGCCTTATGATTTCTTACAAAATCGGTAAATCTTGAGTGTTTAAATCACACATCTGTGTGATTTTCTGATATTTCAAAGTTCTAAACTGTAGATTTATCAGACCAATATATCAGTTATAATCGAACTCCACATTAAGTATACGTGTAAAGTAAATCTTGGCTTAACTCGATCAGTCAAGGGCCATTTCCTCCTAGCTGAGTTGGTTTTTATCACTTGAATTTGGCAAAGAGATTAAAGCCATAAATGTCATGAAATATGAAGACGACTGCGTAAGAAATGAAGCTGCAAGAGTGAATTCAAAGTATAATCCAGCATTTGATTTACAAAAATTGACCATTTCTGATATGATTGCTTCAGAAATGTTGAAGATGCTAGAGAATAAACAAAGGAAGTCTGGCTTTTTCCTATTTAAAGGGCCATAGATCCTGACATAACTTGCCGATAGCAGCCAAAATCAAACTGAGCCGAGGGATTTACCACTGTCATTCAGTTTTATTATGATTCTTAAGAAATAAAGATTCTAGAGTGTAATCAAAGTAAACTCTACTATTTTCTGTATTTAAAAGGGTCATAGCTCTTGACATTTTTTGCCAATATATATATATGCCATTTTCGAACTTAGACCAGAGATTATGGCAATATTATATCATGAAGTTTGAATATGCTAAACTAATAATTCCCTTTTCACGGCGCTAAGGCGTTTCTTGACTTTGTCGATTAAGTTCCGGCACATTTCTGAGGTAACAGTTTTTATTTTATGGCGGATAGGGGTTTTCAGTTCTTGCAGTGCTGTTTGCCTTGAGTCATACATTTTTGTTCTTCAATATATCCTCCAAGATCAAGGTCTAATATGTTCAAATCGGGAGAATATGGAGGTCATACCGTTTAGATTCAAAAGATATTAGCCTCTCGCCGAATTTTACTTTCAAATAATGGTTACTGCCACCACCCGTGTGCGGCTTAGCACCATTTTGTTGAAAGTAAATTTTGTGTATATCAACGTTTCGTCTGCGCAAAGCAGGGATATATTTGTCCTAGATAATGCTCATTTTAGCGGTCTGAACTTTGCCTTCTGAAGATTAAACAAGAGGATCAAGATGGCCCTTTATCACTCACCTGAGTACCACTGCTCTAAAAGCAAGCTTAAGTCTTCCATACAAGGCGTAATAGTCCGTGGTTTATTATTATCATTATATATACACCTGATCAAGATTACTTTATAAATATGAATGCTAAAATGTAAACAAAGTTAAATATGACATTTTTATTCTTCAAGGGTCATAACTGGAGACAGACAACAATCATTAATATTACCATCAGGTTTGTGTAAGTTTACTTTTTAAATGTAGAAAACCTGTGTGCAAAGTGAAAAAGGACTGTTTTGATAATCTAAAGACTAGAACTGCAGATGCAATATGTTGATATCAGCCATAACTTAACTTTATGAAAACTTTAAAAATCATCTCTTTCAAAAACTACTGACTAGATTTCAAAATGTTTAAGTACAGATGCTCTTTGCGTAACCCTCTAACAAGAATGCTAACAAACATTATTCCGATCCGTAAAAGAACATGGCCGGAGAAATTTTTAAAGTTTTCTTTTTTTTCTTTCTGTTGCCATATCAACCAAATTTCTACATGTATCAAGTTTTTTTTTTTTTTTTTTTTTTTTTTAGCAATTTTTATGAAGGATCATCCAAGGATCATCCCTACCAAGTTTAATCAAATATTGTCAGTGGTTTCAGAGATGTCGTTTAAATTTATCACTATATACATTTAAAGGCACTGGCGGACATGTTTTACTAATCGGAATAATTTTAGCATTCTTAATAGAGGGTTACCTAAAGAAATTCTGTACTAAAACATTTTGAAATCTGGCAGATGATTTTTAAAGTGTTCATTTTTTTCCCTTGGCATGGCAACCAGAGTCCTACATGGATCAAGTTTATTTTAGCAACTTTTGTGAAGGTTCACCCAAGAATCATTCCTGCCAAATTTAACCAAATACTGTCCAGCGGTTTCAAAGTAGATGTCGGTTAAAAAATGTTGACGACAGATGATCACAAAAGCTCACCTTGAGCACATAGTGCTTATGGATTTTTTTTAGCTCACCTGAGCACAACGTGCTCATGGTGAGCTTTTGTGATCGCCTTTTGGCCGGCGTCCGTGCGACCTTACATGCGTGCCTCTGGCGTCCACAATTTTTTTAAACGGTATCTCCTCCTTAACCACTGGGCCAATTTTGATGAAACTTTACATGAATGTTCCTTGGGTGAAGCTCTACCAAAGTTGTTAGAATGCTTTCGGTCCATTACATATCTGAAATCTTTAAAAATCTTCTCCGAAACCGCAGGACCTAGAGCCTAGTTATTTGGTGTGTGGCATTGTCTTATGGACCTCTATCAAGGTTGTTCAAATTTTGCCCCGCCTCAATGGTCACTTTATTTAACATAGATATATATTAGAAAAAAAAAAACTAGAAAAATCATCTTGTCAGAAACCACAAGGCCCGGAGTTCAGATATGTGATGTGTAACATGGCTTAGTAGACCTCTACCAAGTTTTCTTTTTCAAATCATGGACCTTGGGTAAGAAAAGGCCCCGCCCCAGGGGTCACTTGAAAAAATAGAAAATCTTATTGTCAGAAACCACATGGCCTGGCGCTAAGTGTATGGTGTGTAACATGGCCTAGTAGACCTCTACAATATTTGTTCAAATCATTGCCCTGGTGTAATAATTGACCCCGCCCGAAGGGTTACTTGATTTTACAGTCTTATCTTGGCAAAAAAATTGATAAATCTTCTTGTTAGAAACCCTAAGGCCTGATGTTTAGATATTTGGTGTGTAATATGGGCTTTGTTGAAATCATGTGCCTTGGGTAAAAATTTGCCCCTCCCCAGGGGTCACTTAATTTTACACAGGCTTATATAGGAAATTCTATAAAAATCTTCTTGTCAGGAACCACAAGTTCTTGAGTTTAGATATTTGGTATGTTACATGGCCTAACAGACATCTACTACGTTTGCTCAAATCATGGCCCTGGGGTCAAAACTGTCATTTGATTTACATAGACTTATATAGGTGAGCCTTTAAATGATCACAAGATCATATGTTTAGATATTTGGTATGTATCATAGCTTTGTGTACCTGAACCAAGTTTTAAAATCATGGTTATTGGGTATACATTGGTCTCACCCTAGGAGTTATTTGATTTTATAGCTATGATCATCAAAGTTTGGACCACAGGTTCAGTTTTCGTGTGTAACTACGATTATTTTGCTGTACTTCTGCATGAATTTTGTATTTAGTATGGCTGTTTCATTAAGGCAATATTTCACAGGTGAGCGATTCAGGGCCATCTTGGCCCTCTTGTTTTTTTTCTAGTTTTTCCATATACTTTGGTCACGGAAATTGTAGTTTTAAAGTGGTTAATTCAAATGAAAAAAAAATGATTCACTAGAAAACCGTACCAAAGCAACCACTTTGGAAATTCAAGTCTATAATTTACATCAAAAGTATGGTAAGACAGATACGCCGAAAAAATATCACGCAACTATATATGTGTCGAAGATGTACATATACATATTTAAGGTTAACATTTATTGTACCCGTAGTCTATATTATTCGTAGTCTATATTGTAAACACATTGTAAAGGTTGTCAACAACAGCTTTGATGTTTTAATACTGGTATGGGTATCCGGCGTTCTCCATGGTTTTCTTGATCCAGTCGGAGTACATGGTGACGTCCTCAAAGATTCCAGGCTCGTCGGCGGTGGTACAGTTACCGCCGGAGGATGCAAGGCCTGTCGTCGTGGAATAAAACAAACTTTTTGTCAAAAGTATGGTGTAAAAATATACATTTATTAAATAAAGGGAACATAAATGATGACCCCTTTTTACATCCGAGAATACTGTTTACTTCACTTTATTCATGTATAACATTATGAATAAAATATAGACTTTATCTAATGTGTGAAAATGTTCAATGATTTCATTCAAGTCTTCAAAGAAGAGCTTTCTTCGGCAGTGAAGTATGGTATTTTTAATCTGGATTCGTTTTGAGTGAAAGTTTTGTGTAAATAAGATTAATTTATAGTAGATATCGAGTCACTTGTATTATATTGTGTATATATGAGTACCTGACTCACTCACCCTGAATAAACCATGCTCCGCTTTGATCTTTACACATCAATGGACTGCCGATATCGTCCTATAAAAAGAAGTTTATTATTTTCTTATTTCGGTGGCTAAGTTGCTGTTCAACCGTCTTATAACTCCCAAATATATTTATCAAAGCGTTAAGGAATTTAAACCACATAGTCTCACTTTCCTGAATATACTAGGCATATTTAACGGTAAATAACATTTTAATTCACACATTAAGAACCCGTATATTTGTTCTATATACGAAATTGAACAAAAATAAAAAAGAAAGTAAATTAACACATATTCACTTCAAAAAAGTAATCTCAGCTGCTCTTCTATGTACTGTTTCAGTGGAAAACAATACAAAAAAAACTATAATGTTTGTAATTGTTCAATGAAATACAAAATCCAGGATCTTTAGAACCTGGGTTATCTAAGGGGATTAATAAGCCAACAATGATAAATTCTATAAATTCTGTATTGAAATGTTAACTCTCAAACCAAAGTTAGTTTACCATCTTAAAGGAACGAATCTCTACCATAATATATTTTTAATCAAAATTTAGGAATTATATTACAGAAAAAATATCTTCAGAAATAACCGAATATACTATCTAAAAACAATCTATGGGCTTAATTATTCTTCTATAGGTCTATAGTATGGAATCAGATTTTGGAAATGCAGTCATCAAATGTTTACTGTTGACAAACTGATATCTTGAATGAATGTGAAAATAAATAAATAAATCATTAACCAATTACAAATACATCTCGCAAACTAAGTAAAAATGTAGATTAATTTAGGTCAATGCATCTCCCTATATTGTCGTTCCGGATTTTACCGTCGCTTCATCTCACTATTTTAGTCTTAGAGTGATCACCAGATACAGTTTGGGGAAGACATGGGTTGCACAAAGCAAATCTTTCAAGGGGCCTACCTATACCATATATATAAAATCATTGACTTGAGTCCAAAAGTTAAATTCAAAATGCTTTGTGAGTACGATCATGGCTATCAATACAGGTTTCGAGTACTCACACCACAGAAGTCTTTCGACTGGTTTTCAAAGCCAGCACACAGCTCGGTGCTGGGCAGGAAGTCGCCCCAGTGTTTGGCACATACGCTGTCGTCAAGAATGGGGTACTGAACCTGGTTTAGGACCTCTTCGTTACCAGTCGCTGCAATCACATTGTTAACAAAGATACATCACCAGTGATAGAGGTCAACTACCCTGCTGTCAGTTGTCGCAAATGTTAGCGTTTGCACTACTTACAGAGCCAACTCCTTGAAAGCTGCGAACAGTTCCGGATGTTTTCCTTAACTATACAAACGGCTGGTCATGCGGGAATACTCCTTACTAGTTCTTATTTTACATTTGAAAACATCAAAATGTGTTGAAAAAAAGTTTATAGTACATGAATTGATCAATTTCTGTACGAAAGTCAGCTTTCTTCTTCTATTGTAATGGCTGCCAATCAGTTTCTGATAATTATGGCCATACCTTTTTAGACCTTACGGTCAAGGATTACCCACGTGAGTGTCCTGTTTTTTTGTTGCTAAAGAGACAGAATCAGAAGAGACAGTGGTTGGTACACGGGAGTTTCCGGGTGTGATACCCTAGCTCATTTTGCGAGAAGACCCCCCCCCCTTTTTTTACCGATACACGAAAGACAAGTTCCTGGGTAGGACCTGAATTACTGAACTAAGTACTATGAGATCCTACAGCAACCCCATATTGCCGCCTACCAGGCAAGGGTGCATCTGGTACCAATTGTATGCGTCTTTAGTTGACGCGGTCACTGGAGGAAGTAACCTGGGATTCGAATCCTAGACCTACCGAACACAAAGCAGACACTCTACCATCAGCTATTCTACCACCCAGCTATTGAACCATTCAAAAGAAAGACAGAACCAAACCAATAATTTGTATTTCTAAATCATAATGTTATTACGCAAGAGACTTCAAAACTATAGCCTCTTACATTGTGCGTAAGATACATGCCGAATATTGTAACAACATTCTTTCCTTTATGAATGTTTCATTAATCTGAGTTACTGCACAAAATGTAAAACATGTCATACTTAAAGACTTAACATGGACATCTTGATCCAAACAAGCATTTCATATAAAATACCAAATGCCTTCACATACTTATTTCAATTGTATCTTTCTAATTTTTGCACGAACTAGATGAAAGTGAAAGAAATTTGCATAGGTTAGAACATGGTATTTTCCTCCACTAGCGACAAAACATCACATAAGTGTGGGTTATGTGGTTGCAAGTCCACACTTATTGATTGTTTACAAAAGTGTGGACTACGCGTTATAGTCCACGGTGACTTTGAACAAAGACTAGCATCTGATTGGACGAGAGGAAAATTCCATGTGCTAAATTATGGTTGTATATGTCCACGAACAAGTTTGGTTTATTAGGATAATGGGATTTTTCCTCTTGTGAAAACAGATGCAGGGTATTAGTTAAACGGGACTATAACTATCACATTTATTAAACAATAATATATGAGGGAAGAATGCAACCAGCTAATCAATCTTTTTTGCGTCATTTTTCGATAAGAGGAAAAATACCGATGTGCACTAAATCATTAAGTTATGTTGCCTTTAACTACACGACATAGTCACTCGGGCTCCGCCCTCGTGACTATATCCTGTAGTTAAAGGCAACTATGAACTAACCTATACATAATGATAAAGGGTTATTCGCTTTCTTACTTTAGAATGAAAACAAAAAATATACATGTATAATTAAACGGGACATAATAATAATAACAATAATAACATTAAACGTTAATATATTATGAGGGAAGAATTTTCAACAGGCGTAATCAAAACAGTCTTTGTTCAGTTGCTGTTCAATACATATTTATAAATCGATAAAAAAATACTGGGATAGAAGCAAACTAAATCATTTTAGTAAGTTGTGAGTTAAAAAAAACATGACTGAATGTCAGATACAGAGAGGATAAAATGAAATATATTTTTTTCCGATTTACCAGGATATATCTGACACGGGTGACATTTGTGTAAGAAAAGTTTTTTGCGGCGTGATACTTGGTTCTTCCGTACTGTCAGCAGAGGCGCGTTGCTGAAACAATATTTTTGATGAGTTTCAGTGTCCTTTTCACTGGATTTGTAGCATCCGGATATCGCAAAAATGTTCTGATTGTCTTTTCTGTTTGAAATTATACAATTTTTTTTTTCTGTTTGAAATTATACAATTAGTGTTCATGTGGCATTAATGCATTTTATCTGCTAAATCTTTTTTTTTTTCCATAATAGACACTGTTTTTTAAAAAAATTTGTTTTGTTTTTTTTTTTTGGGGGGGGGGGGGGTTATGATATGAATTGTTGTGTTTTCATTTAATTAGTCCTGCTAAGTCTTGAAAGAATCTATTTATTTGTATCTGATATGCCAACTTGACCCAATCTCTCTCTCTCTCCCCCCGCTGTTTCCCACAGCATAAAAGGCACCATACACTTTCGCTATTGTACGAGTAACGGACCGCAGTTTCACGTTGTCACATTACTTACCCTCTGTGCTACCCCAGCCTGGCAGGTAGCATATTTCTCCAACTGTGTATGTATGGGAAAAATCTGGTAGACAGGCTGGTCGGGTGTGGTCGTTCCACCTGTAGGTCAAGGTAATTACTTTTACTGGTTATATTTTTTTTCAGTAAAATTACTTATAGCGTAAGCGTTCTATACTATTAAAAAACACATTTACTCGTAGTAAAACAATATATGTATACATGTTTTTACGAAGAAATCAATGAAGTGAGGAATGGTCTATATTTGTTTATGGGGCTTTACGTACCGTCAACAGTATTTCAGTCATATTGAGACTGTCTACCTGAGAAGCATGACAAGGCACGTTACGTTATCCTGACACCGGACAAACCTGAGCACCAAGCAAGAAGAACGCTACTTAAAAATGGTTAAAAGAAGGAGGAAAAAAAAAAAAAAAAAAAAAACACGGATAAAATATACCTACTGGATTGTTTCTGCGGTTTTAATAAGAGCAATATTGTATCAAAATGTATTTACACACAGTAAAGCAATATGTTTATGCATGTTAATGCGAAGAAAAATCAATAATGTGTATATTGCTTTATGGAAAAAATATTCTGAAATTGTATAATGAAGACAAATAATAAACCTACTGGATTGTTTCTACGGTTTCAATTAGAGCGACATCATTCTCAAGAGTTGACACATTATACCGCGGGTGTATGATGACCCTACGGATGTGGTAGAACTTCTCGAAAGGGTCGGGTTTCATGATGTTGTACTCTCCGGCATAGAGGCGATAATTGTGGAGGTTCAGGTCAAATATACTGTATCCGAATCTGGAATGGCAATGGTATCCTCCTTTCATATTGCCAAGCTTAATGACAAAGTGAACATAAACAACACAAAAAGAAAATAAACAAAAACATTTATAAACAAACACAACGCAAGAAAGACAATATTTTGATATTATGTACGTCAGCTGTGGTATTCAAAAGTGTCATTATTTTACTTTTAACAAGATTCTGTACGCAACACTAATTCAAATGGGACATGGCCACTGGCGCTAGAACCACAGAATTACCACACACATTTTAATCTTGATTAATATCAAAGATAAGTACGATTTTAAAAGAAAGTTTCGTTCTCTTTCAGTTTATATTAAAATCAGACTTTACTTGATTACGAAGGTCGTAACTTTGTATAAATGTATGCTAGCATCATATTCTGTGCACGATTCGATCAGTCTGATATTTGATTAACACATGGAATATCGAATCAATGTCAAATGGTAATTTTAACGAAGTAATAACTCAAAAAGTCAACAGTTTGTTCATTTTAAAAGTCTACTCCACTATTAACTTCCGCTTTTGTTTTGTCAATTTTGAATCGAGTGATATGATTGGACGATGTGAAATTGACATCGTCAGAGTGTGGGAAATTGCTTGCGTAGTGTATTACGTCATCCAATGGTAATTGCCGAAAAAACAAACCGGAAACTGAGAGAGGATCAGATTTAAAAATATGTTCAAATTGTGATGTTTCGCGTTATTACTTCGTTAAGGTTGCCTTTTGACAATGATTCGTTACACCATGTGTTAAATAAATATCAGACTGATCGAACCATGCATAGAATATAATGGAAGCATACATTGGTACAATGTTACTGCCTCCGTAATGAAGTGATGTCAGATTCCGTTCCTTACCATGTTCATAATATAGTGTAGAGGGACAGAAAATCGTAATTCTGCGGTACTAGTGCCAGTGGACATGACGGACTCGTTGTTCCATGTCTGGATCCGAAGACGCCAGCATATTTCAAAACCAACGTTCCTTAGTGTTGAGACAGTTAAAAGGTTAAGGCTGTAAAAACTGATTTATTGCTAGTCGGATTTGCATTTTATTTGATCTTATATAATTATATATCGTTTGCTCGTGATTTTTGTAACTATCCGTGTCTTTTTTTTTCTTGGCGTCAAAACCCTCATATACATCAAAAGATATCAGTTAATGTAGAAGAAATAACAAGTCAGTCCAAATACTCGTATATCTGTTTGATAGTTTTGATAAAACTCAACGCCCATTTGCACGGTTTTCTTGCTTTTATCGTTTTGTCAATCTGTTGTTCGTGTTAGGGTTTGAAAGCGCATGTATATGTTGCATATGAGTAATAATGACATAAAGAACAAACGGGCACTGAACTCCAGAGATAATATTATAGTTTTTAACTTAATTCATAAAATACCACATATATTTATATATTAAAATTTAAATATTTAATAATATAAAACGTTTTATACTTAAAAGGGTAACAAGTCTTTTGATTGAAACATGCTTAAAATGAAGCAGACAATGTATTGAATATAAAATACCAAATTATTAAAACAGTTTCAGAAAATGAAATATGACCATAACAATGAAATAAATAAAAATCTTAAAAAAGGTAATTCACTGTAGGATTCGAAACCACACGATGTGTGTCAAAAGAGAAACAGAATCGACGCGTTTCTTACCCACTGAGTTAACACCTTATTGATGAAGTTTGACTGCACAAAAACGATAAAAAAATTGAAACCGTTTTTGTGTTATTATTTAATTCCTGTTATATATGTTAACAGAGGTCACCGATAAAATGTAAAATTTGACGAGTATTATAATATGTAAGAGAGAGAGAGAGAGATTTAAACTATAATGATATTCATTTTGCTTTACCCCTCGAAATGCTGAGCGGAAGTGAGGATAATATTTTGGTCAATGATGGCACCGGAACCGGCAATGTATCCAAGGTTATCTACTACCAGCAGCTGTAAAAATGCAATTTATAGGTCAATTATATAAGCGCTTACAGAAGAACAACTGACTCACAAAAACATTTTTTTCTGAAAGAAATAAGTATAGTCCACAGCGTCATCAAGCTATATAAAATATATGTGTCTATAATCATTCTAATTGTCTTATTTATTTTTTGAAAATTTCATTAGTATATTAAAGTAGTATAGGGGACGGTTTACGTCTAAACAAAGATGACGTAATAGGCGGCCATTTTGTTTCTATTAATAGTAACTCATTTGCATATAAGCGTTTAAGGGTAGTGCGCATGTGCGGCGGTCATTTTGTTTCTATTAATAACAACTCATTTGCATATAAGCGTTTAAGGGTTGTGCGCATGTGCGCGGTCATTTGAATTTTTATATAATTTGCATATAAGAGTTTAAGGGTAGTGCGCATGTGCGGCGGCCATATTAGTTGTCATTTGCTTGGTTATAGTATACAGAGGTGACTTGTATACTCGATCTAAGATCTACTCGCGGAAATTGAGGGTCACTTCCATTCGATCTCAAACCTTGGTATTCTTTTAATAGTAATAATTAATTTACTAAACAACAATAAATAATAATAACAGTAATATTAATTTTAAAAATCACATCAATAATAATAAAAATAATAATAATAATATAGAACATTCATAAAAAATAGGATGATAACTTATGTATATCAACTAGGTCTAAATACTAATGCTCACCTTTTACGATGTTGACTCCTCGGCGTCCTTTGCTCAAATGAAACTCGAGCTAAGCGACAGCTATTTTTAGAAACTATTTTTAGAAATGACATTTCACAACTTTTGCACTTGTTTCCCAAGCCACCCGCGTTGACAATAGACCATCTATTTTTAGCGATGGAACAAAAGCGATATTGATTTAGGGACGGAAACGCGAACAATGAGGTATTCAACTGTCAAAAGTTAATCCCTTTAAAGTCGCCACTCTGTCTGGCGTATGTTGATTCAAGGACGGATGTGCGAACAAAAGCTTTTGTTAGGCACTATTAGTACGTAAATTGTAGTTAGCGGATCGAAAATTCAACCAGTCAGGAGTCTTGTTTTTCAACCAATCAGGAACGAGTCCTCGACCAATCAAATGTCAGCATTTATTTGACCAAACAGAATCGCATTTTCAAAACGAGGCTCAGGTCTGATTCACATGTTAAGGCAAGTTTTCAGAAATTACAGGTGAATGTAGCATAAAATATTATTATAATACATAAAGTGAACATTTTTCATTACAGCTTTTTAATAAAAACGCATTTAAATTTCAGATTTTTCCCAGCCTAAAATCTTTCTTGTACATATAATCAATTGACATAATAGAATTTAATGAAAATAATTAAGTTAATTATAATAATAGAAATCTACTGAAAATACTATCACAATAGCGTCTGATCACTTTGATGAAAAATCGACTTACCAAATTGGTAACTTTCAAATTAAATCTTTTAGTCACAATTCCAATTTATATTATGTTGCTTTTTAGTATATTTTCTGCATGAAAGCTTTGTTGAAAAATCTTACCAAATTGGTAACTTCCAAATCCAACCTTCCAGTCACAATTCCAATATATATATGTTGCTTCTTAGTATCTTTCCCTGCGCTAGAGTGGACATGAATGGTCAAGTTCATACACACCTTCGTTGCTCCAGTACCATTTATACGTCAATATTGGTTGACTTGAGATCGGTTTAAGATAGCCCCCATAAAGGGAGCTGGCCAATGTTTACGTTAATCCTTAGCTTTACCTAGGTAACGGATTAAATACATGTGTATCTCCTAGTTGCACGACTTTTAGAGGTGGTCAGTGTACACGTTTTAAAGCGATATAGGTATCGATATGTGTATATGACAATTGGTAACGCATCATAAAGGTAGGACTTATTCAAATTTTGTGACAATTGGTAACGCATCATAAAGGTATGATTTATTCAAATTTTGAAATAATAATCTAATAATTTTTAAAAACAACTTAAAATCAGTTTTTCCTGTCTAGTGCAACGGTTTACGATATCGATTTTGACAATTTTTATATCAGTCGATAGTTTAATCAAAATGCTTCAAAATAAACCCTATGTTCTCGATTCGATTTTCAACCGTTACTGAGTTATGACGTAACAGCGATTTTTAAACCCAATTTTCAACTTTCTCAAAAGATCGTGTTTCATATACCGTTGGAAAGGTCTCGTCATGCCGATTTCAAAAATGTATACTTTTATAGGGTTATCTTTATTCGTTCACGAGATATAAGCGTTTGAAAAATGTCACGTGACCGGAAAGGAGGAGGAGGGAGAGGAGGGAGAGGAGGAGGAGGGAGGAAGAGGAGGAGGGGGTGCTTCATATCCACCGAATCTAGTATGTATAAGAGAGAGAGAGAACGACCAATAACGAGTCAGACGGTTGTCTATGAAGAGAGATTTTATATATGATGACGTCATTTCCGGTTATGCAACCAATACACTTCCGGTTCATTGAATTCAAAACATAGCTTGAAGTGAGACCTTTCTATCTATACCAAGATCACGCAAATCGGTCATGAAATGACTGAGATATAGCCTTAAATATATTTTGTGGAGAATATTTGACGCCATTTTGGGACATTTTTCAAACGCTCGTGAACGAATAAAGATAACCCTATAAAAGTATACATTTTTGAAATCGGCATGACGAGACCTTTCCAACGGTATATGAAACACGATCTTTTGAGAAAGTTGAAAATTGGGTTTAAAAATCGCTGTTACGTCATAACTCAGTAACGGTTGAAAATCGAATCGAGAACATAGGGTTTATTTTGAAGCATTTTGATTAAACTATCGACTGATATAAAAATTGTCAAAATCGATATCGTAAACCGTTGCACTAGACAGGAAAAACTGATTTTAAGTTGTTTTTAAAAATTATTAGATTATTATTTCAAAATTTGAATAAATCATACCTTTATGATGCGTTACCAATTGTCACAAAATTTGAATAAGTCCTACCTTTATGATGCGTTACCAATTGTCATATACACATATCGATACCTATATCGCTTTAAAACGTGTACACTGACCACCTCTAAAAGTCGTGCAACTAGGAGATACACATGTATTTAATCCGTTACCTAGGTAAAGCTAAGGATTAACGTAAACATTGGCCAGCTCCCTTTATGGGGGCTATCTTAAACCGATCTCAAGTCAACCAATATTGACGTATAAATGGTACTGGAGCAACGAAGGTGTGTATGAACTTGACCATTCATGTCCACTCTAGCGCAGGGAAAGATACTAAGAAGCAACATATATATATTGGAATTGTGACTGGAAGGTTGGATTTGGAAGTTACCAATTTGGTAAGATTTTTCAACAAAGCTTTCATGCAGAAAATATACTAAAAAGCAACATAATATAAATTGGAATTGTGACTAAAAGATTTAATTTGAAAGTTACCAATTTGGTAAGTCGATTTTTCATCAAAGTGATCAGACGCTATTGTGATAGTATTTTCAGTAGATTTCTATTATTATAATTAACTTAATTATTTTCATTAAATTCTATTATGTCAATTGATTATATGTACAAGAAAGATTTTAGGCTGGGAAAAATCTGAAATTTAAATGCGTTTTTATTAAAAAGCTGTAATGAAAAATGTTCACTTTATGTATTATAATAATATTTTATGCTACATTCACCTGTAATTTCTGAAAACTTGCCTTAACATGTGAATCAGACCTGAGCCTCGTTTTGAAAATGCGATTCTGTTTGGTCAAATAAATGCTGACATTTGATTGGTCGAGGACTCGTTCCTGATTGGTTGAAAAACAAGACTCCTGACTGGTTGAATTTTCGATCCGCTAACTACAATTTACGTACTAATAGTGCCTAACAAAAGCTTTTGTTCGCACATCCGTCCTTGAATCAACATACGCCAGACAGAGTGGCGACTTTAAAGGGATTAACTTTTGACAGTTGAATACCTCATTGTTCGCGTTTCCGTCCCTAAATCAATATCGCTTTTGTTCCATCGCTAAAAATAGATGGTCTATTGTCAACGCGGGTGGCTTGGGAAACAAGTGCAAAAGTTGTGAAATGTCATTTCTAAAAATAGTTTCTAAAAATAGCTGTCGCTTAGCTCGAGTTTCATTTGAGCAAAGGACGCCGAGGAGTCAACATCGTAAAAGGTGAGCATTAGTATTTAGACCTAGTTGATATACATAAGTTATCATCCTATTTTTTATGAATGTTCTATATTATTATTATTATTTTTATTATTATTGATGTGATTTTTAAAATTAATATTACTGTTATTATTATTTATTGTTGTTTAGTAAATTAATTATTACTATTAAAAGAATACCAAGGTTTGAGATCGAATGGAAGTGACCCTCAATTTCCGCGAGTAGATCTTAGATCGAGTATACAAGTCACCTCTGTATACTATAACCAAGCAAATGACCCGCGCACATGCGCACACCCTTAAACCTTATATGCAAATAGTATAAAAACAAAATGACCGCCGCACATGCGCACTACCCTTAAACGCTTATATGCAAATGAGTTACTATTAATAGAAACAAAATGGCCGCCTATTACGTCATCTTTGTTTAGACGTAAACCGTCCCCTATACTACTTATTAAACTGGTCAATCCGGGTGTCAAATCTCATGAATTGTACAATTCAATATGTTTGATTGTGTAAATAAGCATGGCGTTTACCATCCACGGCCAGGACCCTGGTGTAGCCACAGTTCCTCCTACAATGCGGTTGGTTGCTGGCGGAAAAAAAGATACACCGCATGGTACCTGGCCTAAAATTATAACAAACATTAATGATTAAAAGTTTATAGTTATTGTAGCAGCTCTAGGCGCATGTATGATTATTTACGATATCTTTCGAGGCAATTAAATTGTATCCTTATCTATTTTTGGGCGATGCTTTTGAAACAAGCGTTCAAAGATCTCTCCAAAGATATACATTAAAAGTATTTACTAATATTCTTTATCGAATTTGATTTGACCATAAGCAAAACACGTATCATCAATTCTTTGTACGTTTTGCGAGATGTTAACCAATAATAATGGGTTTTGTCTTTTGGGCGTGATATTCTCATTTTGCTTCCAGTTTATTAGATTATTAAATACTTTTAAATTTGAAAGGCAGTATTATGGTTATAATTTTTCTACCATAAGTTATATAAGGTTAAAACTTACAGAAAACGTGGGTGATTTTACAGGAGATTAACGACTCCAAAGCGGTGACTAGATCAGCAAAACATAACTATATCATAACTTCATCTTAAATGTAGACTAGTTCTATTTTTAAAGATGTTGTTCACATAACATGGAGGGGTATCGTAATCCATTAGTTGAACAAACTTGAACTTGAAAATAAGCACATGTCTACATGAAAAGTATTAATTTCCTTTTCGATATACTTTTATACAGAATGGGTGATTTTGATTTTGATCCTGACCTCAAGTTTTGCACTTGCAAATTTCACGATTAATTCACGAACATTTCTTTTAAAAAAAAATCAAAAATTATATACACTGTCATAATACTGTTGTTGTTTTTTCTTGCCAGAAAATGTAAAATTTATTTAGCCATTGTTCATAACATGAGGGAAGTTTCTTAAAGCAGCTCGTTCACGGATGGTCTTTGACTAAGAAATTGATTTTAAACTATATATGTGTATTACGTCTATCAATACCCAACTACAGACACATGGTCACCCAATGCAACCATCCTTGATTGTAAATAAAATGGGTTGTTTCCTCTTCACAGGCAATACCGCCACAGACGGTAATGAAACTTTATTTAGAATTATAAAAGCTATATTTAGATTTCTATTTTCATTTTCTGTCACTTGGCTGATCATATTCTCCCTTCGCACATGCTCTAACTTCATAGGCTGGTCTTATAGCTACCCTGAACTGATGAACACGTGTAGCCCGTATCACGTGGTACCACAAGCACCCGTGCTTCGGGGATACCATAATCTATATTTAACTCTCCTAAGTTGTTTTTACGAAAAAGGCGTTTTCCCGACTTACCTATGCCGGTGTTTATTTTCAGGAATCAAGACTTCGCTAACGTTAACGAGGGAAAATAGATGTGTTCCTTAATTCCTACCGATCATCTGAACGTGCTGTTTTAACCATACATTTATGTTGATATATTACTTCAAAATATCAATATATTACCTTGTCCATTTATGACAACAAACAACGAAAAGACTGCTGAGATCTTCAACATTTTTCTGCAATACAAATATTGGTCAGATCAATAAAAGTACAAGTTTCTTTAAACATCAAGGAATATATATATATATATATATATATATATATATATATATATATATATATATATATATATATATATATATATATATATATAAGAGGGTATTGCACAGCAAAATTGAATGCTATTTTGAAATTCACATTATTTAAAAATCATTTGTTTTTTTCTAGACAAAACTACAGACTTTGCTTTTACAATGCGAATTTAGACAAACTTTTCGATGGACCTCAAACATTTGAACGATTAAGTACTTTGTACATTTTAATGCATACACAAATACCCTCGCTACACGTGACTTTTATTTTGAAAGAAGGAGGACGTGTATATGATTTTGTAAAATATGACAGTATGTGAAACTTAAATTTCTTAATTACTGGAAATAAACAAACAATATGAATTTTTGAAGAATAATATTTATACATATATGTATGTACAAAGGCATACAATCAGGAAATACAGAAATTGGTGAGATACGAACATGAAAGACAAATAAAAGTACTCTTTACCTACCTACAATATGGCGATTTTGAAATTAAATATTGTAGATAAAGTAGGTCAAAAAGGTCAATGGGGAGCAACGACAATATGTCACGTGTTCAAATAAACGCCAATTTGGAACATAAGGCAACAGTGTCAAATACTTGAAAATCGCTATTACGTAATACCGTCTAATTATTTGTTTAGATGATAGTAAATTACAGATAGGTGGCTATAATCATATGCATACCAAAACAGTCAGACATATAAACTATATAACGTAAAATATATCGCCTGATATGTTTCTATCTTTCGTAATTTCATTTTTACGTTCATCAACCATTATTCAGGCAAAGTTGTTTTATATATACAATTGGTTTTAATTTTGATATTAAAGCAATGTTTGGACGAAATGGTTTTCGTCGTATGGTAGAAAAAGAAGGTCTGGAATTAAGGACTTCGATATATCTAAAAGGGGAACAACCACATTTCACGTCGTCAATTTAAACATCTTCACCAGTTCCGGTGGCCGCGTGATTAAAGATTCCGCCCAGTAATCGGGGTGTCATAGACTTGATCCCAATATTGTAATAATGTCGGTGGCACGATAAACCCGTGTTAACAAACACATCAAATTTCATTTTCAAATCCTAGCCAAATGGCTGGCAGAGTTATGTTTCTTGTTTCAACAATTCAATTGTTTTTCACCCTGTCTATATTTAAGCATGTTCATTATAATCCGATTTACACGTTGATAGTCTCTCTAGCAGGCTGATTAATTTGTCAACCTGAATTTAAGAGATAGTGGCGCATAAGTTGCGGGAAAAAAGTTTTTAGTCGTCATCACACTATATAATTACGAGTAACCTAACGTTTATACAACATGCATTGCAAAAAACATTTCTCAGCTATATTGGACATTATCGGTAAGTGCTTTGCGCAAACTCCGAGGGTTAAGAGTTAAGGTGAACCAAACTCCGGCGCAGTAGCTTGGCTCCGCATCCAAACTATCAACTATTTTATCCATCTTACGCACAACGTGCTCAAGGTGAACTATTGTGATCAGGCGTCGTCGTTCGTCGTCAACAATATTCTTTAAACGACATCTCCCATGAAAACGCTTAGTAGAATTTGATGAAAATTAGCATGAATGATCTTTGGGTGGCCCTCCACAAAAGTTGCTAAGAAAAACTTGATTCATGCAGAAAAGTGTGCCATGGCAAATAAAAGAAATAAAATAAAGAAATAAAATTAAAAAAAAACTAGATGTCATTCGTGAAAACGAATGATAGGACTTTCTGCAAGCTGTGTTAATGCAAAAAGCAGGAAATAGAAGTTTCATGTAATGATTCACCTCTGGTAGTATTTCATGTTCATGCTAAACAATTGACATTATATTCCGAAATAAGTGCAAATGATAAGAACTTAGTATTAGTCTGTGACGTAACATGATGTTATATGACGTCAGGACATGACTGCAAACTTGATTTCTAGTTTAAAGGTCCTATGTTCGAATCTTGCTTAAGCCACAATACTTCGGTTTTTCGGAATTAAGGTTAGCTGACAAAATATTCACACCTTAGTTTCAAGATGTACCGTCTGTAAAAATTTGAAGAAAATCTGATCACAAATGGCGGCTGTAGAGCGCGAATACCATTTTTCACTATTTTAGCTCTGACGTCACGTGACGTCATAGGGTGCTGAAAATGCTGTTGCTCAAAAGCGCACACTTTACTGCAATAACTCTGAAATTTTCATTATTCTGAACAACTGGCATCATGTCGAAATCATTGCCCCAAATTAAAATTAAGTGGTATGCTTATGACGTCCAATGACGTCACGATTCAAAATATTTGTAGAAATGCTGCAGAACTGCAAACTGTGTAAGTTTCAACTTTCTATCTCATCCTGAAGCTCTTCAATCCTAAAATGAAATTTTTGGTCCTATGTTCGAATCTTATTTCAGCCACAGAACTTCGGATTTTCGGAATTTCGGTTAGCTGGCAGGATATGCACACCTTAGTTTCAAGGTGTACCATCTGTGAAAATTTGAAGAAAATCCGACCATAAACGGCGGCTGTAGAGCGCGAACACCATGTTTCAATATTTTTAGCTCTGACGTCACAGGACGTCATAGGGTGCTGAAGATGCTTTTGTTCAAAAGCTCATACTTTACTGTCATAACACTGAAATTTTCATTATTCTGAACAACTGACATCATGTCGAAATCATTGCCCTAATATGAAAATTAAGAAGTATGCTTATGACGTCACATGACGACATTTGACGTCACGACTCAAAATATATTAAGAAATTATGCAGAACTGCAAACTGTGTAAGTTTCAACTTTCTATCTCATCCTGAAGCTCTTTAATCCTAAAATGAAATGTTCGGTCCCATGTTCGAAACTTATTTCAGCCACAGAACTTCGGTCTTTCGGAATTTCGGTTAGCTGACAGGATATGCACACCTTAGTTTCAAGATGTAAAATCTGTGAAATTTTAAGAAAATCCGACCATAAATGGCGGCTGTAGAGCGTGAACACCATTTTTCACTATTTTTAGCTCTAACGTCACATGACGTCATATGGTGCTGAAAATGTTTTTGCTCAAAATGTATACTTTACTGTTATAACTCTGAAATTTTCCTTATTCTGAACAACTGGCATCATGTCGAAATCATTGTCCTAAAATAAAAATTAAGAAGTATGCTTATGACGTCACGACTCAAAATATTTGTAGAAATTCTGCAGAACTGCAAACTGTGTAAGTTTCAACTTTCTATCTCATTCTGAAGCTCTTTAATCCTAAAATGAATTTTCGGTCCTATGTTCGAATCTTATTTCAGCCACAGAACTTCGGTCTTTCGGAATTTCGGTTAGCTGAAAGGATATACACATCTTAGTTTCAAGATATACCATCTGTGAAAATTTGAAGAAACTTCGACCATAAATGGCGGCTGTAGAGCGTGAACACCATTTTTCACTATTTTAAGCTCTGACGTCACATGACGTCATAGGGTGCTGAAGATGCTTTTTTTCAAAAGCGCATCCATTTCTGTCATAACTCTGAAATTTTCATTATTCTGAACAACTGGCATCATGTCGAAATCATTGCCTTTAAATGAAAATTCAGATGTATGCTTATGACGTCACATGACGTCATATGACGTCACGACTCAAAATATATTAAGAAATTCTGAAGAACTGCAAACTGTGTAAGTTTCAACTTTCTTTTTCATCCTGAAGCTCTTTAATGCTAAAATGAAATTTTCGGTCCTATGTTCGAATCTTATTTTAGCCACAGAACTTCGGTCTTTCGGAATTTCGGTTAGCTGACAGGATATGTACACCTTAGTTTCAAGATGTACCATTTGTGAAAATTTTAAGAAAATCCGACCATAAATGACGGCTGTAGAGCGCGAACACCATTTTTCACTATTTTTAGCTGTGACGTTATGTGACGTCATAGCGTGCTGACAATCATTGAAATCAAAATTTCCTCACGTGACTAATAACCCATAGAAATTTCATCGTCCTAGGACTATTGCAACATATTAAAATAAGCGTTTTGTTAGGAAGAAGAAAAGAATAATAATAATAAAAAATGACGTCACGTGACGTCATATGACGTTTATTTTCACATAATTGTTAAGACTCCCAGAGACCTACTAACTGACAAGATTTCAACTTTCTATCTCAAATAGGACAGTTTTTATAAGCATTTAAAAATTGACGTCCTTGGTTCGAATCTTGGATCCGCCATAGATGCTTGGACTTTTCGAATTTTGAAAAACCGGACACCGGTATACACAATAAGAACGTAATATACACATTCTGTGAAAATTTGATGAAAATCGGCCCATTAATAATGGCTCTGGACCGTGTACAAACTTTCGTAGTCAATTTCAAATGTGACGTCATATGACGTCATAGGCTTCTGAAAATTATTGAAATCGAAATTTCAGTGTCTGAATCATTTGTCAAAATTTTTTTAAATTAACTGCTTACATTTTTTTACAAAATGTTTAAGACTCTTAGGGACCTATATACTGACCAAATATCACTTTTCTATCTCAAAAAGGACCGATTTTATAAGCATTTAAAAATTTACGACCTTGGTTCGAATCTTGGAATCGCTATAGAACCATGGACTTTTCGCATTTTGAAAAACGGACAACGAGATGCACAACTAGAACTTAATATACACATTCTGTGAAAATTTGATGACAATCGGCCCATTAATAATGGCTCTGGACCGTGTACAAACTTTCGTAGTCAATTTCAAATGTGACGTAATATGACGTCATAGGCTTCTGAAAATCTTTGAAATCGAAATTACAGTATCTGAAGCATGCGGCATTAATTTTTCATTGCCCTTCATAAATTTCAAGATATAGAAATAATCTTGTTAGAATTAGAAATTCATTATCATATAATGACGTCACGTGACGTCATATGACATTTATTTTCACAAAATGTTTAAGACTCCCAGAGACCTATATACTCACCCAATATCATCTTTCTATCTCAAATAGGACCGATTTTATAAGAATTTGAAAATTTACGACCTTGGTTCGAATCTTGGAATCGCTATAGAACCTTGGACTTTTCGAATTTTGAAAAACGGACACCGGGATGCACAACTAGAACTTAATATACACAATCTGTGAAAATTTGATGAAAATCGGTTCATAAACAATGGCTGTAGACCGCGTACAAACTTTTGTAGCATATTTCAAATGTGACGTCATATGACGTCATAGGCATATGAAAATCATAGAAATCAAAATTTCCTGACGTGGCTAATAAGTCATAAAAATTTCATCGTCCTAGGAGTATTGCAACATAGAAAAATAAGCGTTTAGTTAGGAAGAAAAAAAGAATAATAATAATAATAATAAGAAGAAGAAGAACTAGATTTCATTCGTTGATACGAATGATAGGACTTTCTGCTAAAATTGGAAAATATTAAGATTTATTCCGTTAGAAAGACTATATATTAAATTCTCTACCTTTTACTTATTATTTTTTTTTTTCGTATGGACTTCTTTTAGCTTTGACGTCACATGACGTCACAGGGTGCTGAAAATTCTTTTGTTCAAAAGCGCATACTTTACTGTCGTAACTCTGAAATTTTCATTATTCTGAACAACTGGCATCAGGTCAAAATCATTGCCTTAAAATCAAAATTAAGAAGTATGCTTATGACGTCACATGACGTCATATGACGTCAAGACTCAAAATATATGTAGAAATTCTGCAGAACTGCAAACTGTGCTAGTTTCAACTTTCTATCTCATCCTGAAGCTCTTTAATCCTAAAATGAAATTTTCGGTCCTATGTTCGAATCTTATTTAAGCCACAGAACTTTGGTCTTTCGGAATTTCGGTTAGCTGACAGGATATGCACACCTTAGTTTCGACAAGTACCATCTGTGAACATTTGAAGAAAATCCGACCATAAATGACGGCTGTAGAGCGCGAACACCATTTTTCACTATTTTTAGCTGTGACGTCATGTGACGTCATAGGGTGCTGAAGAAGTTTTTTTTCAAAAGCGCATACATTACTGTCATAACTCTGAAATTTTCATTATTCTGAACAACTGGCATCATGTCAAAATTATTGCCCTAAAATGAAAATTAAGAAGTATGCCTATGACGTCACATGACGTCATATGACGTCACGACTCAAAATATATGTAGAAATTCTGCAGAACTGCAAACTGTGTAAGTTTCAACTTTCTATCTCATCCTGAAGCTCTTTAATCATAAAATGAAATTTTCGGTCCTATGTTCGAATCTTATTTAAGCCACAGAACTTCGGTCTTTCGGAATTTTGGTTAGCTGACAGGATATACACACCTTAGATTCAAGATGTACCATCTGTGAAAATTTGAAGAAAATCCGACCATAAATGACGGCTGTAGAGCGCGAACACCATTTTTCACTATTTTTAGCTGTGACGTCATATGGCGTCATAGGGTACTGAAGATGCTTTTGTTAAAAAGCGAATACTTTACTCTCGTGACTCTGAAATTTTCATTATTCTGAACAACTGGCATCATGTCGAAATCATTGCCCTAAAATGAAAATTAAGAAGTATGCCTATGACGTCACATGACGTCATATGACGTCACGACTCAAAATATTTGTAGAAATTCTGCAAAACTGCAAACTGTGTAAGTTTCAACTTTCTATCTCATCCTGAAGCTCTTTAATCCTAAAATGAAATTTTCGGTCCTATGTTCGAATCTTATTTAAGCCACAGAACATCGGCCTTTCGGAATTTGGGTTAGCTGACAAACTATTCACACCTTAGTTTCAAGATGTACCATCTGTGAAAATTTGAAGAAAATCCGACTAAAAATGATGGCTGTAGAGCGCAAACACCATTTTTCACTATTTTTAGCTGTATCGTCATGTGACGTCATAGGCTGCTGACAATCATTGAAAACAAAATTTCCTCACATCACTAATAACCCATAAAAATTTCATGGTCCTAGGACTATTGCAACATATTATAATAAGCGTTTAGTTAGGAAGAAGAAAAGAATAATAATGATAAAAAATGACGTCACGTGACGTCATATGACGTTTATTTTCACATAATTGTTAGACACCCAGAGACCTACTAACTGACAAAATTTCAACTTTCTATCTCAAATAGGACAGTTTTTATAAGCATTTAAAAATTGACGTCCTTGGTTCGAATCTTGGATCCGCCATAGATGCTTGGACTTTTTGAATTTTGAAAAACGGACACAGGTATACACAATAAGAACGTAATATACACATTCTGTGAAAATTTGATAAAAATCGGCCCATTAATAATGGCTCTGGACCGTGTACAAACTTTCGTAGTCAATTTCAAATGTGACGTCATATGACGTCATAGGCTTCTGAAAATCATTGAAATCGAAATTTCAGCATCTGAATCATTTGTCATTAAATTTTCATTGCACTTCGACAATTTCAACATATAGAAATACTCTTATTAATATTAGAAATACATTATCATATAATGACGTCAAGTGACGTCATGTGACGTTTATTTTCACAAAATGTTTAAGACTCCCAGAGGCCTATACACTGACCCAATATCACTTTTCTATCTCAAATAAATCCGATTTTATAAGCATTTAAAAATTTACGACCTTGGTTCGAATCTTGAATTCGCTATAGAACCATGGACTTTTCGAATTTTGAAAAACGGACACCGAGATGCACAACTAGAACTTAATATACACAATCTGTGAAAATTTGATGAAAATCGGTTCATAAACAATGGCTGTAGACCGCGTACAAACTTTTGTTGCATATTTCAAGTGTGACGTCATATGACGTCATAGGCATATGAAGATTATAGAAATCAAAAATTCAGCCTTTGAAGCATGTGTCATTAAATTTCATTGCCCTTCGACAATTTCAACATATAGAAATATTCTTGTTAATATTAGAAATACATTATCATATAATGACGTCACGTGACGTCATATGACATTTATTTTTATAAATATGTTTAAAACTTCTAGAGACCTATATACTGACTAAATATCAACTTTCTATCTTAAATAGGACAGATTTTATAAGCCTTTAAAAATTTACGACCTTGGTTCGAATCTTGGATTCGCTATAGAACCATGGACTTTTCGAATTTTGACAAACGGACACAGGGATGCACAACTAGAACCTAACATACACATTCTGTGAAATTTTGATGAAAGTCGGTCCAGAAATAATGGCTGTAGACCGCGTACAAACTTTTTCACCTGACGTCACATCTGACGTAATATGACGTCGTATGAATATAAAATTCATTGCATCTGAAAGCTCATGGTTTGAAATATAAGCCATAAAATTTTCATTGTTCTGAGTCAGTGGCAACACCTCGAAATTAACACAAATATAAGAGGAAGAAAAAAAGAATAAGAAGAAGAAGAATAATAAAAAAACAGTACAAACCCAATATGACTTTCTGCCTGTAGGCAGAAAGTCCTAATAAACAGTACAAACCCAATAGGACTTTCTGCTTTAGGCAGAAAGTCCTAATAAGAGTTGTCTTTTATGAGGTCAATGGCCTGAATTTTATTTCATTTAGCAGACACGGTCATCTCATGACTGTTTACCGTAATTACTAAAATAAAGCTGATCCCATATAAAAAGAGGTCCCTAGGGGTCGGCTTGTTTTTTGTATATGTCGTCATATAGATGATTTCAAAATTTTTCTTCCATGAAACCAGTGGCCATAATTTCATTTCATTTAGCAGACATGGTCATCTCATGACTGTTTACCGTAATTACTAAAATAAAGCTGATCCCATATAAAATGAGGTCCCTAGGGGTCGGCTTAGTTTTTTGTATATGTCGCCGTATAGAAGATTTCAAAATGTTTCTTCTATGAAACCAGTGACCTGAATTTTATTTCATTTAGCAGACATGGTCATCTCATGACTGTTTACCGTAATTACTAAAATAAAGCTGATCCCATATAAAAAGAGGTCCCTAGGGGTCGGCTTGTTTTTTGTATATGTCGCCATATAGAAGATTTCAAAAAATTTCTTCTATGAAACCAGTGGCCTGAATTTATTTCATTTAGCAATGTTGTCTATCATAATTATCAAAATAAAGTTGATCCCATGCAAATGAGTCCCCTTGGCAGCCAGATAGCTTCTTTATATACCGGTATTCTGTATAGAAAGTTCCAAATTCCTCTTCCATGAAACCAATAGCTAGAATTTAATTTCATTTAGCACAAATGGTCAACTTATGGTCGTCTACTATAATTGCTAAAATAAAGTTGATCCCTTGAAAAACAAGGCCTCAGCAGGATGGCTAATTTCTTTATATGCTCCATATAGAAAATTTCAAAATTATTTTTTATGAAATCGATGATTAGAATTTTAATTAATTTGGCACGAATGTCACTGCACCTCTGTTTACAATTATTCCTAAAATAAAGTTGATCCCACGAATAATAAGGCTTAAGATGACTTTTTGTTTGAAATTTGAATCTGGTTGCTGCTGGAGATAGGCACATAAAAAGAATGGCTTTGCTTTGGTGAGGGATCTAGGACCATGTGGTTTTTATCGTTTCTCCCGTTTCCTGTATACCTCAATTTTTGCCGCTTCCATCATTAAACACTTTTTGCAAAACAAGAAATATCTTTAAAAAAGATACTCGGCCGTGGTAACCAGCTTGATGATTAGTGTCTGAATGGTTTAACATGTAAATAGATTTTGTTGTTGGTTTAACAGTTATGTAATTCCTGTGTAATGCAGCTCTTTGAAGTACCACGGATCCAAATAATTTGTACAATCTTGGTAGACACTTACAGCCTTAAAACATCTGCGCATTAGACTTCGTTTCGCGGGCTCCAAAACGAAACCGGATGTTACGTTTTTGTTGAATATAGAATCTGTCAGGGTTGAACAATCAATTCTGAAATCTATATGTTTCCTACTTTTTAGCGTTCTACTCTTTCAGTTTAACTTAAAAAGGTGCAGTGTCTTACTATTCGGGACAAATCGTTCGCAGGGGATGAAAACTTCAACTTTTAAAACAAATAGATATCTAAAGAATTCGTTTCCGCAACTCCTTTCTTTTCTTTTGACAAATTTTACAATGACCAATGGGAATTTAGCAAAGCATATAATACCAATGAAAAGCCTAATTTTATTCCGCTTCATTACTGTGTGTTTCACAGGAAGTCAGGGTGAAAATAAACGGCCTAACGGCAAAACAAAGGCGATCTGATTTGTTTTTATTTAGCTCATTTATCACATTAAATGCTTGCCAAAAAAATAGCAAACTTTGACAATGTCACCTTTTTCTATCTTCGACGTTGACGTAGATATTAAAAACTTGTTTATAATGAAAGTTCAAAGGAAATCAATACATTATTTATAGTATCATAAGAATCAAATTAGCGTTACTTTATATGGCTTTATAATTCATCGATCGATTAATTAGGAACTGATAATTTGATTAGCTCCTCAGGATAACATGATGGTACTTCCAAAGAGTAATTGTACCATTCTGCATGTCAACATAGTCACAAAACACTAACAACATCTAACTAATGATTGAGCACTGGTGACATTTCCCGGCTGACAACGCTGTTCCAGATCAAGATAAACAATGATATTGTTGACATCTCAACTGACCACTTAAACCACCAAAACCAGAGTCATATCATATCCTGAAAACCTATGTGATTTCGCCAGCCGGTCAACCACATCTACATTTTCTAAACAGCCCTTCCTAACATAATCCCGATAACATAGCAGCTCTCATTTTAATTTAAGAGGTTCAGGTGGACATTTTGCATTTCAAATAAAGAAAGAAATAATAAAGAAATAAATAAAAAAACAACAACATGAAATACTACACTAAACCTCATCTTTAACTAATCCCTGTAATGAGTAATACATACACCCTTGCACCAAGCAAGCTTTTTTCGGCATCAAATCTTGATTTTTATTGGGCATTTCCTATTCTAATTAGGCTTTCTGATTGATATATCAATGAAGTTTTACAACTTTATTTGAAACCATGTCTGCCCGATTTTATAATAAATGGTAGATGTGTAGCGTTTAATAATTCATTGACAATCATAAGGTTTTCGTTGATACACACTACAAGCTTTTACTTTAAAACCCATATCTAAGATCAAATTAAAGAAAAACTTATTAGTTTGTTACTCATTTATACTGGATAAAAACTAAAACCGGTTATACCTTGCACGAAAGTATGGTGTGTACACACTACATTCTTATTGGCCTACATTCGCCTCTTGCATGCTTAGATGATGATCTATGTAGGCTTTGGGACAACTACATGTTTGTCACGAACAGCAATATTTAAGATAGGTCATGTTGTTCCATTATCTATCTCCATAACCTTTGTGCAACACTCGGTCATATTCTGGCATTACAATTAGATAAGAATTTTAATATCTTTAAATGAAGAACTCGTTTTTTTCTGAAACAGTCAGCGTATTTTCGTTTGCTCTAATTATCAAGTCATTGAACTTGTTAAAGATCTGAGCAGTACCCGTCGGAAACCAATTGTTTAGAATTATGATGTGAGAGCTCACTGTTTAAGCGCCTTTGTACGGGAGACATTTGGTCTTACATGTATCAATATCGTATAAATGTGCAGCCCACCGAATATCTGTTACTGACGTTGCCTATCAATGAAAGCATATAGCATCTAGACGATTTGAATTCATATTTAAGTAACTCATTTCAAATGTTCACGGTAAACGTCGTTTGAATCAAACCAGAAAGTGAAAAACAACAACAAAAAAAGAAAAAAAAAGAAAAAGAAAGAAAATGGCTTAAAATTGGTCAACAAGTATTATTCAAATACTTGAAATGTATGTGTCAATGGTGACCATTGGGTTTCTTGGAAGTTGCATCATGGTATTCGATAATGTACAGACGAGTCTTGTATCTTTGACCTAGGGTCAAACCCTGGTCGACTACTCAATTGACCATTCGAATAAGCGCATCTATAAGTCCAATTGAAATACGTACGTAGGCAGTTCAAATCCTAGAGATAATAAGAAGGCTTTTTATAAAGTATATCATTGATAATAACAGATGCCCCGAATATAGCCCTTTTAAAAATGGGCGAATCCTTACGCGTGGCGTGATGCTGAAGTGTGGCAGCACTATATCTGTCTTAAGTGAACATAGTCTCCAAATGACTGAAATACCGTTTGCAGAACATTTAACCCAATAAATAAAACGAACCATGCATAGAAGTCAATGTACAAAGTCACACTTCCGTATTAGATCGATGTCAGATTCCGCACCTTACCATGTTTCATTGTATAAAAGAACAGAAGGAGTAAAAAGCAAAATATAACACAACACAATTCCTTAGAAAGTGTGATCATACCACGTGGTATGAGACGTCAGTTTAAGCTTTACAAAGCAGCATTATTTCGAGTATCAATTTAAATGAGATATACCTCATGCGAAGCGGAAAATTTTGCCCTACACATGGGTCATAATGATTAATCTGTGGATTTGCAGTATTTCCTATAAGAAGAAAAAAACATCGCTAGTAGCTAGACAAAGTAATGAATCTCAAGGGCATATGTGGGGGCCTCCGTTGCCGAGAGGGTAAAGTCACTGACTTTAACACTCACTCAGTCCCCTCACCGTCTGGGTTCGAATCCCGGCAGGGTCATTCGGATTTTCATGTGAGGAAGCCTTCAAGCTGGCTTGCGGTAGGTCGGTGGTTCTACCCGGATGCTTCCGTGCATTCGGGGTCTTCCTCCACCTGTAATTAGCTGGACTGAAATACTGTCGAAGCGACGGTATATGTTTCACTTCACATGCGCTAAATACTTCACATCTGATGCTCTTGTAGCAGCTGGAAATGACGTCAGAAACCAAGTGATGTAGAAATGTTAAACTAATTAATTAATAACATGATACTCGATCAATAAAATGCATTTGTAAACATTTGCATTCCGAATCCCTTATTTTCGAAACCGAAAACGATAGTATATTTTTTCATTTTTGAATTGCACATGTTTTTCTTATATGTTAAACAAAAAATATTGAAATCGTTCTACACATAAAAATGTCGCATGTTATCCATACTATCATTTTGAAGTCAAAAGTTCTTCATGTATATATCTAGTCTATATCTGGTACTCACAGTGAAGGTCAAGGGTCACAGCCGGTCCCTGATAAAATGACAATCTGACTGGTAGCCACAGTTGGTTGGGAGATACACCAGGTACAGTGCGGACTTGTCTTTAGTTGTTTTGTTTTTTTTGTTATATAGCTTATATGTAAAAAATATAGTGCATAATTAAGAATCGTCTTTATAATCGAAGTAAAATAAGATTTTGAAGTTAGATGTTGAGCATGTTAGTATTGCAATTGATTATGAATAAATAATACATGCTGCTGTTTGTTTTTGGTAAAGTTTGAACACAACAGTAAAGTGGAAACACAATCTTAGATGCAATACATTGCTAGACATTGTGAAATCGATACTTACAACATTTCTTTCAATAAAAGGAACCGGAGAAATTCCGAAAGAAAGTACATTAAAAAAAAATATGTAAACTTTCGTTTGCATTTAAATAAAATGATAATGTGAAAGACAATCGATAACATATACGAGTGTTCATAACTGCTTTTGCAAATTCCAAATAAAACTATTCAATATCTATGAATATGACAGCTCTGATAAAAGTCACTAAACCAATTTTATTTAGGAAATTCAAACGTCCAAATAATTGATACAGCATTAACTTATTTTTGTTCTTTCAAATTTATCATGTTTTATTTTATTTTGTTGTTGTTTCTGTTTTTCTATATAAAAAATTAATATTTCTATAAGTGCTACTTCTAGCAGCTTATCATTTCACGATTGTTGAATGCACACATATAACAAATTGAATTTAATTTATTGAAATAAATATCATACCTGTTGATGAAATTGTATTTCAGAGCAATGATTTGTCTCCTTTTTTCTGCCGTCCTCGTCGGCATTGCTTATTCACAAAGTAAGTATCAAGCGAACGTCCTTCAAATCACTCATACTGCCTGATAGATCACTAGTCTTGAATCATGTTTAACTAGCAATTTCTAAAATTATGTACTTGTCTTTTACATGGAAAAATGAAAACGTCTCTTTCATTTGTTTTCCTGTAATTATTATCTGTATGTCGTTTCCATAGTAATTGTTATAACGCATAAATAATAAGAAATATATGGGTCATCACCATCCAAATTGCTTTTTACCTCATATCCAATTTTAAAATGGGATGTTACATCTATGATAAATACATTGCCGTTGAAAATGTTAGAATATATATAATATCAAATGAGGCATATATTAATACATGTATATAAGGAGGGATCATAAACATGTTTTTCCACGTACTTACCACGCCTGATTAGCAAAACTGATTACTATCCAACAGCCGTGCCATGTGGAGTGCCCACGGTTCAGCCACAAACAAGGATTGTCGGGGGCAAGGAAGCAGTGCAGGGATCCTGGCCATGGGCAGTATGTAGACCTTAATGTATTGCTGCCCTCATTATACCCTCTGTACATTTAAGTGAAGAGGGAGCTATGTAGGACTCACACGTGTTGCCCCTTTCTTACAAAAAAATGTCGTTTTCATGCTTTACTATTGAGCCAAGGCGAGGTTATCGGGGTTGTTAATCACATTCAGTGATTGTTCCGATAAAAGAACATGTTTTTAATGTTGGAGGCTTATATATACAAGTAAAGTGTTCATTTAGTTTATACTTAAGAAATTCAAAGGCCAACAAAATTACTTGTAATTAATCTTAAATCCGAGTGTTCAGTACGAACGTAGTATCAATTGTAAAGCATCTCTCTAGAAAGTGTATATCAATTGACACACATAAGATTCAATGACTAAATTAAAATGGCCATATCGTATTTAACCTTACTTTAACAAGATAAGAAAACAAATATACATTTGTGGCGCATTTCGAAATAAGCACCTTATCTGAATCAGTTTGACTTTGTGGACGATATGGTTTTAAGATTATGTTGTCGTGTCAATTATCCCAAGTTCAGTACATGTATGTTTCCTTTCATAATCATCAGGAATGATTTATTATTAACAAATTACGGTCATGTCGTATTGAACGTGACTGAACTTGATAATTTGCAATTATTTTACTGATTAGATATATGCCTTATATCAGAAGATGGAGTGCACTCTACTTGTCGTTCATTTAAAATAATATTTCTTTCAAAAATTTAAAACAATTAAGGTGGATACCCCTGTAAATATCATTATGCTCAAAATAAATACATCACATTCGAAATATAGTTATAAAAATATACCAAACATAAGGTATTGGTAAGGTAATAATATTTAAAGAAAGCCGAAGTACACAGTAAATTTTGTGAATATAGAAGAATAACTACACAAGATATGAGTACGTGTTAACAACTCTCGGTTAGGGGCTAGTAGCTTGGGTTAATATCTAAAATAATGTCGATATAATTTGTTTTTAGCAAAATATCAGACCCTCTTGTTGGTCCTATAGATAAAATGTCTTCATCAAAGCTGTGCAGAGCCCGTGTCTGTTCTCACGTGTAATTGTTTCTAGGTTATGTTGGTTGACGACCAAGGGTACATTTCCGGTACAGGCGCTATCATTCACCCCAACGTCATCGTGACGTCAGCTCAGCACTTCAAGGGGTAACTACTTAATAATAATAATTACTATTTGATATAATGTAATGCGTTTGTTGGTATCTGTGTAAGATCACAACCTTTGTTACACCTATTCTTAGCACAGAGCAAATCACTGAAACAGTTTCTATGCGTGCTGTTTTGATTTGTATACAGTAAGTATATGATAATTTAACAAACAAACAGTTATCTCATAAATGAATACAGTTATCTCATAAATGAATATTTATTTTACAAAAATGATATAAAGAGAAGCGGGGATTACCTCAAGATATTATCATAATCATTTAACTAACAAACAGTTATCTCATAAATGAATATTTATTTTACCAAAATGATATAAAGAGAAGCAAGGAATACCTCAAAATATTATCCTAAAATAGCAAACGAGTAATATATGTTAAATAATCAATTTCATTATAACATAAATATTTGCTCTCCCACCCAGCCCTGGATACGGCCCTAGTGATCTGAGTCTTGGGATGTGGAGTGTGTATGCCGGGGAACACAACATTAACTTGGACGATAAACATGAACTGACCTACAGCATCAGTAAAGTGGCTGTACATGAATCTTACGACCCCAACTCCCTGCTTAATGATATGGCTCTGGTGTTTCTGACTCAACCAATAGCGTAAGTCTAAATGGACAAACCAATCATACATGTACTATAACTATAAACACCTTTTTAAAGAATTAAGAGAGGCCCGAGGAACATATTTGTTCGATATGAGCGCATTTATAATGACCGATTGAATTGATATATCCGGCATAGTTATATTTAGGGTTAACCGTCTATAACGCACGGTCATTTATAACCTGTTTGAACAATCGTCACAATTTTTCGACATTTTCAATACGACAAAAAGAAAAACGCTTTTCATATTTTCTGTAACCTAAATGTAAATGAAACTGTTGCATTCAAATAATATCTCAGTTAGCGGATGAAGTAAAATAAAATTGTGTGACCGTTTTAAGCACAGAAGAACAAAAATGCAATTACTTCTACTACTTATCTGTATCTGTACACTTTTTTAAGTCAAAATGACATGAAGTAGCTAAAAACTTTGACATCTTTTTCATATTCCGTAGTGGCATGAAGTAGCTAAAAACTTTGACATCTTTTTCTTTTTCCGTAGTATTCCACGTTAATCATAACATGTTTATAAACCAGTTTCATTGGAAAAATAAAATGCAATATATAATTTGTTGGACACAATTTGAACAGGCCGATTAAATGTTTCGAGTCGATGGTAATTCTACAGCGATCGAGGAGCTTACCGTAACGCAATATCTAAAACACAATTTTATTCAAATCAACTGATACAGATATAACAACCACACGAGCCCAATCTGCTTGCCCAACCAAGGACATGCCTACACTGTCGGACAGACATGTTATCTTCCAGGATGGGGAAGCACCGCAAGTAAGATCACGCACTCTTTCATTGGAGAAAAATTGTTAATGATATGTTCGATCCGATGTAATATAAAATAAGCTAGTCTTCAAATTAAAATTAAAACAAATATCAGTTATAAAAAAGTAAATAGTGTAAACTATATATCTACCCTCTATTTAGCATCCATTTCTTTTATTTTCATAATAAAGACTTCCCCTCTTTATTATTTTTTGTTGGCGAGGAGAGGGAGTATCGAATGAATGAAATAAATATATTGCATGTATGATTCTTGATCAAAGCTTAGTCTTGAACAGAATTACACAGATTCGGCGATTAAACAATTGAGACTTAGCGTTACTATCATCCCAATGATATCGCCAGTAAGGCCATTGTAAATGACAGTCATGTCATTCATGAACATTCCGATTATTTCCATAAAAAAAAACAACAGAATAATTAATTTTCAAACCATTGCCAGTTTTCACTGGACCATAATCGTCTTTGATTTACAACGTGCATCTAAATATTGGGCAACAAGAGGTATTTGTAGTCTAAGACTGACCACCAACGATCAGCGGATATTGGCGTTTTACAATTTGCATTCTGTTGTACAGAGTCTGCTTAAATTAAAAATGATACATTAACATTTCCAGAGTCGTTAAGTTGACGAAATAAATCTAGATTACATGTACCAGTAAGTGAACACGAAGATGATTTGAGTAAGGGGTCTGAGAGCATGCTACAATTTTATGAACGTTATACAGTCTTTAATAAAACTAATTTATCTTCCTTTTATTTATAATAATGATTGCAAGTATAATCAATATCATTAATAATAATATAATCAGTATAGTGCTTTTACAACTATTTATTGCAATCATTATACAATGTCAAATATAATCAGTATAGTGCCTTTACAACTATTTATTGCAATCATTATACAATGTCAACATAAAGCTTTGTTCCTGTGTGTAGTGTTTCGAAATAACGTTAGGCAAGATTTTTAGAAATAAGCATTTATTCAATCCAGGTACAGACGAGGATGATTTGTACAAGTTGAAATGTCAAATGCACCATTATAATGATTGTTTCTATAATCACACTGAGTAATGTTCTTTATTTCAACCTGCCGCCAGCTACTGGTAACGAGGAGGTCCTGAACCAGGTGGATCTGCCCATCCTTGACGACTCGGTGTGTTCAACCCACTGGCAAGACTTCTTGCCGGACACTGAGCTCTGTGCTGGCTATGAGAACGGCGGCAAGGACTTCTGCGGGGTGAGGAGTTGCTTGATCAGCTGATTTAAAAGAAATTAAGTGTGGTCGTGGTAGAAGGTGCAGGAATAGTTAAAGGAAAAAGGAGAAAAACTAGTGTTTGTCGCCTTTGCAAGGGGGAGATAGGCGCAGTGTTGGAGTATTGGTTATAAAGTAGCAGTGAAGGAAATATGTACAATATGACTGATGTAGGTTTCTCAAAAAAAAAAAAAAAAAAAAGACAAAAAAAGACAGGTGGACATTTAAAATCAAGTGTCATTTATATTTCTACAGCTATTTCCGGCGTTTCCTTTTCAGGATGATATCGGAAGCCCCCTGTCATGTCAGGATACACAGAACAACGTCTGGTACATCCAAGGTATGGGTATTAAATACTTCTTGTTTTCTGGTGTTTTATTCACAGATAATAACAAACTGCCCTTTATATTTCTTAGCATAGCATATATACATCAAGTATATTTGTTCAATTGCAATTATTATTACCATTATCTTGTTATAAAATATTTTCATGTTTTAATTCACCATGCTTTTATCATATTCACATTATCTGAAACATAAATGAAATCAAATAAAATGATGCCAGATCCAGAAGAACATGTATCCAACATCAGTTTAGCAATTATGTCACACAGAAGTTTCATCAATGTTATCGGTGTCATAATTATCATTATTTTTATCTCTGAATATTTGAATGCGGCGACTTTTAATATTGAAATTATAACATTAATGAAATATATGTTTCATGACTACACAGACATTAATAACAAAATAATATAACGTATTTACAATTTATTCTTTTTCTTGCAGGAATCGCTTCCTCCGGCGGAGATTGCTCTCAGGCTGATGAGCCCGGCATATTTGAAGATGTGTCCAAATACAGAGACTGGGTCATCCAAACAATGCAAGCTAACGGATATACATACGAATATTAGATGTACCTTCACTCTGTTATTCTTGATATTTCTATTTAAGTAAATATTGCTAATAAATATTGAAAATTGGAGGTTCTTGAGTTATCATTTCACACATTTAGAGTAATATTTATCCAATCTGCCACACGTAAAACCATTTATCTCAGTTACAGGTTTTCTTTATTATTTCACGATTTTTCTGTCTTTCTTCACAAATTGACTATCAGCCTGTACTTTAACCTGGTGATAAACGGACGTTTTTCGGCCAGACTTTTGAAAAGCTTTCTTTTCATAACTTTCTGAGCAGCTTTACTGTTTTTCAGAAAGTATGTGATGCTCACGTTTCTGATGCTTTTCAATGCGTCTGTTTGGGTTTTCATTCAAATCAACTTCAATCTGTTCCCACTTAGAATTTCCCTTTGCTGCTTGCACAGGAAAAAGTTCACATTATTTACACATATAGCCTCCCTTGGTCGTACTATAGTAAAGCAAGGATAGGAACGTTCGTACCGTATCGAGTCAAACACACTACGGTCTGAGTCTTTCGATGGAGTTACGTTACTATAGTAGGATGATTGATCTGCAACTTGATCGGATTGGAAGTAATTACTGTTTCACATAAGGTTGAAGGCCCTAATTCGGACATCTTCACTGACTTCAGACGGACTTGACGGATGACTTACACTTATGTCGTTGTAATTGCTGGCAACAAATGACTATGATTATCATTACTTTGTGTTTCTGAATCCTCTAGCGCAGTATCTTTTTTTTTCTTCAGAAATCTAACTTTTTAGTGCCTTTAGAATCTTCTTTTTCTAATACGATTCGCATAGTATTTAGAATTATGTGACGCCATAACCGTTTATTTGCCAACGATAAGAACTGAAGCATAACAAATACAACAAAATTTGATGATAATATCGAAAAATGGTTGAACATAATTTAATGCCGACATCAGTCCGTTACGATACCGGAATGAATTTCGGCAAATTCGTCAGTTTGAATTACCGGGAATATGTTCAATTGGGAATATTATTTTAAGATTGGGAAACAATAAGCATATTTGCAATGGGAATGGGTCCGACAGTCGGTTCCGTGGTAACACAAGGAAAAGGCCTGCCCAGGAGCGCAAGTCATGTCCTAAGTAATATATCCATGAAGTTTAAAGTCTGTAGCACAAATACCTTCAGAGTTACCTGAATCACAGTTTTGGGATGGACAGACGGACAAAGGCATAACTATAAAATTCCATATTTTTCAAAAACAAAGGCCCATTACTCTGTCAAAATCAACGGCGGTTCGATGAAAATACCCAAATGCACAAGTTCATGTCCTGAATAATATATCCATGAAGTATCAAGTTTGTAGTACAAATACTTTCAAAGTTACATGCGTCACAAGCATGAAATTCCATATTTTTCAAAAACAAAGGTCAATTACTCTGTCAAATTCAACGGCGGTTCGATAAAAATACCCAGGTGCACAAGTTCATGTCCTGAGTTATATATCCATGAAGTTACATGTCTGTAGTACAAATACTTTCAAAGTTACATGCCCTTTTTAAAAACAAAGCCGAACTCCTATAATTTCAATGGGGGTTCGATGAAAACCCGGAAGTTCATGTCCTGAATATCCATGAAGTATCAAATCTGTAGTACAAATACTTTCAGAGTTACGTGCGTCACAAGCATAAAATTCCATATTTTTCAAAAACAAAGGTCCATAACTCTGTCAAATTCAACGGCGGTTCGATGAATAATATATCCATGAAGTATCAAGTCTGTAGTACAAATACTTTAGGAGTTACGCTTGTCATAAAATTTCGGTACGGACGGACTGTACTTACGTTCGGACAGAGGCAAATCTATATGCCCCCATCTCCATTTTTGGTGGGGGCACAAAGCGGAAATAAAACAGGACATAACCTGTCTTAAATATTGGGCATGGATGGGCCGTCTGGAATGTTAGGAGCAAGAGTGCGATGGGTAGTATGTTCTTAGTCGTAGATATGGTTGAAATTCAATAATAACGACAAGTTACCAGTTCACGATTTTTTTTTATGAATGATGGAAATATCTTCGTAAAATCACCTAAATTCCATCAGTATGCCGTCGAAATGTATGTAAATTAATGCGTCGGTGTAGAGCGGGTGCGGGTATTACCGAACAAATTTGTATTACATGTACCGAACATATTTTTCTGTTAATCTCAACCCTATCTTACATTCCGCGAATGAAGCCATAACGTCATACACATGATGTCATTTCCTTTTACGATATATTCCCATCGTGATCATTGACAAAGTAAACATTTTCAAAATTAAATACCATAACGCTCGATTAGTAAGTACTTTCTTACACGTTTTCTAATTTTAGGTGCGTTACGTCATAATGTCGTATGATGGTTTCTTGTTTCAATTAAACTACGTGTTTTGTGTTATTTTTTATGCAAATATAAGTATTGCTTTAAGGGAGAGAACTTCAAATGTCACCTTGACATTTATTAAGAGAGTTATTACTAGCAGTCGAAATTTCATAATGCTTGCATTACCGAACACATTCAATTCAGAGTGGATGTCATTTATTTATATCTTGAATCTACAAAGTTAATTTGTTATATTGAAGTGAATCCTTGTAATTAAATATATAGTCTCATTAAGATAAAAATAAATAAATAAATAAATATTTCTACTGAATAAATGAAAAAAATATACTTAGACAAATACAAGTAAAACAACTTCTTTCGATTTTTTCTTTAGAAATGAGCAGGCAGATAGGCGCAAAACGGCAGCAATATTCGCTGCAATTGCTTGACCATGCTGCTGAATTAGCCAGATCAAACGCGATAAGTTTAAGTCAGGCATAAAAAAATATGGAATACCGAAGGCCACCTTCACAACACTGTCCATACGAAATGCGGAGGCCATAAAGTTGGACATAAGACAATTCTCACCGAATGGGCTATTCACATGTCTCGAATGCTTTGGACGCACTAGGCAAGAACTTGCCCAGTCAAAAAATACTTGACGATGATGATCGTTCTACCGTTTTTTTCGAGACACGGTCGATATTGGCAAAAGGGTTTCTTTCGCCGCCACCCTAACCTCACCCTCCGAACAACCATACAACTAGGCAAAAAGAGAGCAATTATATCGCTCGAAATAGTTCAGAAATGGTTTAAAGATTACAAACACTATATAGCAACATTTTTCTAGTGTGTTTAAAACAGCATTGATGCAGAATACCACTGTTTATGTTGCTGTGAAAGGGTTTAAAGGAGGCTGGACTGTTTCCACCGACCGAGTGTGCCGTCACTGAGTCAATCTAAGTTGATCCCAGTAAAGTTTTTGTAAAAGTATTACTCAGTCTGGACGAACCAAACAATAAGGCCGAAAACGGAGTACAGCCAGCAGCTTCCGTTCCTCCAACACTAAAAGCTGAGACTCCAAGCCAGAAGACTGATGTCGAAATTGAAACAGGCGCATTTAAAAAAGGGAGAAAATCGAATCATCATCAAGTTTGCCAGGTAATTCAGATACTGCATCATCCCGTTATCGAAGCACCTGACACTCCCGACAATCACATAATGTGTGTAAATCAAAACCTGTAGCACGCATTGCCATACCAAAGGACATAACCGGTAATGCGCATCGGAAAATAATGGAGGAGAAACGTGCGCGCACGGTAGAGGAAGAAAGAAGATGCGCAAGCAGGAGCGAGTAGAAAAACGAAGGTTAAAAGAAGAGGAACAGATGAAGAAGAAAATTTTAAAAAAAAGATGAGAAACGGAAGAATTTGGCAGAGCAGAAACGCAGGAAGACGAAATTACACGAGAAACTGCTGTATTCGCTGGAGGAATCAGGCTCTGATTCAGATGAAAGTGTTCACGTCGCTGTGGCTAGTTGCTATGCATGCGAGCTTCATCGAATGCAGCAATTGCTTCTGGCGATTTCACATCACCTGCATATCTGACGAGTGCATGAATATTGATGGACTTTCGTTTGTGTGCAAATGTTGTAAGGATTGCATAATAAAACCGTTTTCACTATAAAAAGTAAGTTTACTTTTTAATTGCACTGTAACAATATCAACAACAGGTATTATACAGTTAAATTGTTGATAAATTTTAATTGTAAGCAATAGAAAATATATTGTTGGCATCAAAAATGGAATGATAAATCTATATTTCAGGTAGAAAAATAAAGTGTTTTTGCTGTTGTTTTTTAAAGTTCGGCAGTGTTCGGTAATGGATGCACGTGTGGTCAGTATTACAAGCATCTGGTCGGAAATATACGTAGTCGGGCCCTTCATATTGAACGTTTTATCTCGTTATAGAATGAGCCTATATAGGTGTTTCTTGCCTGTAAATGTCTAAGAAAAGGTCATTTTCATCGTATCTGTAATGAAGATTGTAAATGCTGCTTGTATTACCGAGTACTATAGATTTTAGCTTAAATGTTGGGTAATACCCGCACCCGCTCTAGTATACAGTACTCCATAACTTCACACACTTATAGTCCTCAATGAGTAGTGGTGCCTCCCTGATTTTGTAAATGGGGTCCCGTGGGGGTCAGGCCCTACCCCCTCAAAGATGGACTTTTTCAAATTTCCAACCCTGAATCATATAGTTTTTTATTCTTCATAATTATAAAAATTTAATAGTATTACTTTGGTGTCCCCGAGGTCACCAGGGGGTCAGGCCTCACTACCTCAACTTTACTATGGCTTATATCTCAAAATAGGTTAAGATCTCCACCCTTAAGTCATATATATATATATTCTTGTTCCTCATGATGAGGCAGATTGATTGGTACTACTTTGGTGTCCCCAGGGGTCTGGCCAAACCTCTCAATATTACTTATGACCTTATATATCAACAAGAAAGTCAGTAGAACTGACAGATGCTCCCCGAAGAACGTCATTGTTACAAATAAGACCTTGGTCAATGGGTGGGAGGATGTAGGAACTGGGTCAAGCCGAAGATATGCGCATCTCCTCTTTGTAATAAAGCTTCACATAAAGTTTTGTTGAAATCAAGCTATTAGTTCCTGAGAAATAGCCCGGACAAGAATCATACTAGATATACCGTTTGCATAAAAGTCAAAGGGCCATACATGTACCTCTGTGAAAAATTAAGGGACAAAGTTACCCCCATGATATGCAAATCTTCTCTTGGTAATAAAGCTTTCCATAAAGTTTCGTTGAATTCAAGCCAGAATTTTCTGAGAAATAGCCCAGACAAGATTCATGCAATATGTACTACTCGTATAGGCCGAAAAAGTCAAGGGGCCATAACTCTGTGAAAAATTGAGGAACCAGGTCACGCCGACGATATGTGTATCTACTCTTGGTAATTAAGCTTCCCATATATTTTCGTTGAATTAAGGCTTTTATTTCCTGAGAAATAGCCCGGTCAATAATCATGCAACATGAACTATAGGTCGAAAAGTCAATGGGCCATAACTCTTTGAAAAATTTAGGACCCGGGTCATGCTGAGGATATGCGCATCTCCTCTTGGTAATAAAGCTTCCCATAAAGTTTCGTTGAATTCTAGCCGTTAGTTCCTGAGAAATAGTCCGGACAAGGAAAGTGTGACGGACGAACGGACGGACGGACGAAGCGGCGACTATATGCGTCACCTTCGGTGAGCATAAAAACTTTTCAGATCGCCACCCATAAATCATAACGAGGGGTAAGAGCGAAACTAGGCTAAGTGCTTCAATATATATATTTTTTTTCCTGTTTACAATTTCAATTATGTGGATCAAATTGCAATGAATATTTGTTAAGTTATATGCTTACGAAGAAATGGATATGAAATAAAGATTAAAAAAAAAATTCAAAATCGATTGAATAACGTAAGAAAATTCTTGAGGATCTTAAAAATGTCCTGTTTTTTTTCTGCATGATAGTAAACGGTTGCGTAATAAAAAAAGATCCATATATATGCTTTCTCAATATGTTCTAAAGAAGATAAAAATGAAGAAAAAAAAATGAAAAAAAAAAGAAAGATTTAAAACTTATTTTTTAAACATAAGTATATATTTATGATAATGATGATTTACGTATCAAATCTTACATTATAATGCATCATTATTCCATTTCTTTGTATTAACTTACAAATATTCAATACCTTTGAAATAAGCAAACGGAAAGTCGCTTCGTTTGTGTCTTAAACAAATGACTTCTAGTAAATATTGGTTTCGTTCGCCCATGCTAAAACATTAATACCTGTCATGGTTTAAAAAGTAAAATAAGTCAAATTTAGTATAAAGATTAGTTTACAAATTTTAATACTTAGATACAAAAATAAATAACTGGAAAAATCCTGAGTGTACTATCTTACCTCCAGCAGAAACAAAAGTACAAAATGTAAACAATAATATGCCTGACGTAATATTAAGTTTTACAGTAAACCAATCTCATTAAATGCGTTCCTCTACTTTCCGCGACTAGGATCTGACAACATCGCATCACATCAGATTGACCTTTGAAGTAATGTATATGCATAAGCAAGCGCTTGATTTTAAACCATTTAAATAGCGCGTTTCAAAATGACTTCGGTAAAACATTAAAAATGGATGCCTTAAAAACTGTTGTTGAAATAATTCTTACTAAATTACGGATACCAGAATTATTTGGCACTCTCGACTGTGTTGTAGATCGTTCTCCCAACAGGATACCATCATCACGCGCTTACTTCCCCTAGTTATACCTAACGATTTTGTAGGCGCCGATTTGATTGGCTTCCACTAAGGTCAATCTGAAATGACCTTCTACACAATGTATTCCGATTAAGTTAGCGAAATATACAAATATACTGAATCCGATTTAAATGAGATTGATAGTAAACGATGTTTATATGCGGAAAATGGCGGCACCAAATAGTTGTCAATACAAATATAACAAAACAGCAAGTTTCTATGTATATGCTCTTCATATTACTGAATAAGGTTCAAATTTGGTAGATATAATATAAAAGATTAGAGTACCAAAATGTAACCGCGGGTTGGGTAATGCGAACATACATTGAATTGTCTATATAGTTCATACTTCTCATATATTGCACTCTAAGAAATAGGTCTTATAACATACAACGTCAAAGTCTTTGGGTCCATCACAAAAGTTTTATCCTTCTTGGAATGGTCCTGTAAAAGGACTCGTTCCCATTACCCTTCCCAATTTTAAAAAGAAGATAAAGGAGATAAATTTCCCTTTTCTTAATGATGAAATTAAGAAATATCAATTTCAACAACTTAACATTGTTGCAAAGTTAAAAAGAATTTTGAACCAGTATCTCAGCATAATAAAATAACCTGTTTAAAGCTTTTAAAAATGTACAACAATTTCCCAATCTCATGATTGGCGATTCTTGTTTTCCCCAATTAAACTTATTTTAAAAATTCAAAAAATTCCCAATTTGAAAGGTACAGGACCCGTTCCCAAAAAGTTGAAAAAAAATCGCTGCATCAACACCCCCACCTTTTCAAAGCAAGTTCCTATCGCCTTCAAATAAATCAAAACAAAAAATCTTAAATGAATATTTATGAAGATCACTGACTATAACTGTATTTTAAATATCTTTAAAGGTTTTAACATCAAATTAACAATCTCACGACTGTTGTATTTAACATAAGTCTTGTCTTTTTTTTTCTTTTTAGGTTTCATCACCACTGACTTCACGGCCTTGTCCGATTTACTCGTCCAGTCTGTATTTTGCATGCTGCTGTAGGTGTTTCTTAACCGAGATATAATTTTAGTGAGTAGTGAGTTTCGAGTTAGAAAAGGTGAGTTTCGAGTTGGAAAAAGAGAGTTGAAAAAGTCAGGAAAAAGAGTTTCGATGAAAATGATTTCGAGTAGGAAAAGTGGGAAAAGAGTTTAATTGAAGAAAAAAGTCTGTTCGCAATACATTTTTAACTCCCTTGTTATGAATATTTTGTCGGGAAGCAGAGATCTTTCACAGAGTATGTATTAAGTATCAAAATAACGTTTAAATTTTAATTAATTTTATAGTTGTTGACACAACTTTTTTTACCGATTCTGACAGTATGAATAAAATCAGTGCCAAAATAACCTTTAAAAGCATAAATAACACCTGGTCTCATGCTTTTAAAATAAAGGCATATATATATATATATATATATATATATATATATATATCAATTATCTTTTTACTGTCACTAAATTATACATTCAGTATAACTCTTATTACTCAATTTTTCTATGCATGCGTGGTTATTTTTTTAGCAGAAAATGATTACGTGATTTTTTTATTTTTTTTTCTCTTTGGAATCACCAAGTGGTAACCCGTTTATTTTCTAAAAGAACATAAAAATAGCGAATACACATTACATAGATAACAGTTAATTGACAAAACATGATCAACATGTATCATAAATATTTCAAAATAACAGTAAATTGACATTTGAGTTATCATGATAAAGCGTTAGAAGTAATAGTATATAACATATATCTCTATGAGTAAAGTCTTTAGATTAATTAATAATTACTTTAATTCTAAAGAACCTATTCAAAAATGAATTCATAATTCCCTTTTCATTAAATTTAATTCCAAAAGATCATAATATAATAGAGATTTTATGTTAGTGTACTTCTGTCTTCTTTCAGATAGAAAATATGACTTATAAATGCAGTATCCGATTTGACTTAATATAATGTTGATTTGTGAGTTTATTTATGTTACATTTCTTAAATATTGCATTTATATTTGACCAAAACTGTTGGAGATACGGGCAAGTAATTAAAAAATGGTCATAATCTTCTACTTGATGACAATGATTACATGTACACAGGGAACTTACAGAAATATCCCAGCGAAATAAATTAAAATTTGTTGCCATAATGTTGTGGATCAGTTTATATTTATATTGTTTGACTTTATTATCTTTAATCACCCAATGTAAAATGAAATACCATGATCTCCAGTTTATCGGTTTATTAAAATGATTATCCAGTGTTTATGGTTTTTGAAAAGCTAATTGACAATATATTTGGTAAATTTCTTTATTTGTGAGCTCTTTAAAATGTTTCACGCCCTGGTAAATCTCTAAATTTGTTTTAACTTTTGTATTAATTCTGTGATTTTATTTTTACTTTCCGTAAATATAATTGTCTATATTTACACTTAATCATTCTTATTGTTGAGTGACTATAAAAATATACAGTTAAATATAACATCATCTGAGAAATAACTGTCATATTGATCATCCTTATTATTATTATTTTTTTTTTAATTTCAGCTATAAAGTAGCCCATTTATTCTCCCCATAATTGGTGTTAGGGGGTCGGGGATCCATCCCCCAAAACACCTCACAAGCAAACATACACAATTATGAATACAACACTTTCAACAGAAATGGTATTTGATGATTGGTTAACCCAGTTTATAAGATTATCTATATTTGTATCAAATACTCGGGGTTCTGGACAAATTCACTAAGGAATATTTGCTTTTGTTTGTTACTCTTTGGTATTTGTAATACAACATATTTGAACCAATATACATAGCTTCCACATCTGTGAATATCTCTACTTTTGGCAGCCATCTTGAATGACAAATTAAAGGGATTTTTTTAAAATAAATTACATACAGGAGCAGAAATTTCATTTTCCTATAATTTCAATATTTTTGCTTCAAAAATCAAAATGTATACACCATTAAAAAGCTCTTGAAATTCATATTTTAAGATAACATAATTCCTATAATACGTATATTAGCACAAAAAAGAAAATAAATGCAAAGTAAAGAAAAAAGGTATAGGTTCATCTTTCAACAATATAAACAGTTTATCTTCTTGGGTATAAAGCTTTTATCTTCATTAAAATATCATTTTCATATTAAAAATGATTAATCAATGCTGTTCAATTTGACATTAACTTCAGTATGATAGACCGGAAAATAAAAACGTAGTGGTAATTTTCAAGAGGGCCATGATGGCCCTGGGTCGCTCTGCCCTGTGCAAGCCATAAATCGAGTTAGTACTTTAGGACAAGAAGAATTTTCAAGTTTGTACTGTATACATATAAGGAAAATGGGCTTAGCTCCCTGGCGGCCTTTTTTTTTCAAAGGATCAAAATAATTTGAACAATTTTGACTTGACTTGACCTGACTATTTGGGTTTACCGTCGCTTCAATAGTATTTCAGTCATATAGCGACGTCCAGCTA
>CM037778.1:47131085-47181085 GCA_021229015.1 Solen grandis | reverse complement strand
CACGGTCTCGTGTTATTATTGCAATGATATAATATAGAAGATGGCTGTCACGGTCTCGTGTCATTATTGCAATGATATAATTAAGAAGATGGCTGTCACGGTCTCGTGTTATTATTGCCATGATATAATTACGAAGATGGCTGTCACGGTCTCGTGTCATTATTGCAATGATATAATTAAGAAGATGTCTGTCACGGTCTCGTGTTATTATTGCCATGATATAATAACGAAGATGGCTGTCACGGTCTCGTGTCATTATTGCAATGATATAATTAAGAAGATGGCTGTCACGGTCTCGTGTTATTATTGCCATGATATAATTACGAAGATGGCTGTCACGGTCTTGTGTCTTTAGTGCCATGATAAAATGAGGAAGATGGCTGTCACGGTCTCGTGTCATTATTGCCATGATATAATTACGAAGATGGCTGTCACGGTCTCGTGTCATTATTGCCATGATATAATTACGAAGATGGCTGTCACGGTCTCGTGTCATTATTGCCATGATAAAATGACGAAGATGGCTGTCACGGTCTCGTGTCATTATTGCCATGATATAATTAAGAAGATGGCTGTCACGGTCTCGTGTCATTATTGCCATGATATAATTACGAAGATGGCTGTCACGGTCTCGTGTTATTATTGCCATGATATAATGACGAAGATGGCTGTCACGGTCTCGTGTTATTATTGCCATGATATAATGACGAAGATGGCAGTGACGGTCTCGTGTTATTATTGCCATGATATAATGACGAAGATGGCTGTCACGGTCTCGTGTCATTATTGCCATGATATAATGACGAAGATGGCTGTCACGGTCTCGTGTCATTATTGCCATGATATAATGACGAAGATGGCTGTCACGGTCTCGTGTCATTATTGCCATGATATAATGACGAAGATGGCTGTCACGGTCTCGTGTTATTATTGCCATGATATAATGACGAAAATGGCTGTCACGGTCTCGTGTTATTATTGCCATGATATAATGACGAAGATGGCTGTCACGGTCTCGTGTCATTATTGCCATGATATAATGACGAAGATGGCTGTCACGGTCTCGTGTTATTATTGCCATGATAAAATAACGAAGATGGCTGTCACGGTCTCATGTTAATCATTGTCATAATATAATGACGAAAATGGCTGTCACGGTTTCGTGTTATTATTGCCATAATATAATGACGAAGATGGCTGTCACGGTCTCGTGTTATTATTGCCATGATATAATAACGAAGATGGCTGTCACGGTCTCGTGTTATTATTGCCATGATATAATAACGAAGATGGCTGTCACGGTCTCGTGTTATTATTGCCATGATATAATGACGAAGATGGCTGTCACGGTCTCGTGTTATTATTGCCATGATATAATAACGAAGATGGCTGTCACGGTCTCGTGTTATTATTGCCATGATATAATAACGAAGATGGCTGTCACGGTCTCGTGTTATTATTGCCATGATATAATAACGAATATGGCTGTCACGGTCTCATGTTATTATTGCCATGATAATTTTAACATAATAAGATTGATGTTAATATAGATCTGTTGGTTATAATAATAAGTGGTTTCCGGTTATGTTTAAATTATGAACCCGAAGCCGAGTACAAGATCAAGTATTGCTTGCAACATGTCCGAAATTTTACAGGAGAGGGGAATTACAAATCCGACTGAATTTATAAGCTTCCGGCAGTGGCCGCTAACCAAAAATAAATTTAAAAAAAATAAGTATCGGTAATACTACATGCGCATTCAGGACTTTGTAACAACATAATATTTTTGGCCTATGATAATCACACAAATACCCTCGACTTTACGGGCTAGACTAATAATTTGAGCTTTTATTGATCAATGCTCTTAATCACATTTTTAAACAAGAAATCATATATTACATAGATACCGTGATGTGTTGAACAATATTGTCATATAAATTGATGTAACAAAGTATATCTAGTAGTTTCCGTTTAATTCAAGCACTTCTGCGATAGGTCGGTGATGTTTTTCCCCGGATGCACTCATCTTGAGCAATCATCTTCAAACTTTATGACAATGTTTATGACCATAATGTCTCGATTGAGTTGGATTATGGCTGAGATCCGTCAATTAGGTCAGGAGTTATGCCCCTTTTAATATTCAAAAAATGCCATATTTCACGTTGTTTACACTCTAGCATCTACATCTTTTGAGCAATCATCTTAAAACTTAATGGCAATGCTTATGACCATAATGTCTCGATTGAGTTTGAATATGGCTGATATCGGTCAATTAGGTCAGGAGTTAGGCCCCTTTTAATTTAAAAAAAAAATGCCAGATTTCACTTTGTTTACACTCTAGCATCGTCATCTTTTGAGCAATCATCTTCAAGCTTTATGACAATGTTTATGACAATAATGTCTCAATTGAGTTCGATTAGTATGGCTGAGATCGGTCAATTTGGTCAACAGTAAGCCCCCTTTAATATAAAAAAATGCTAGATTTCACTTTGTTTACACTCTAGCATCTTCATCTTTTGAGCAATCATCTTCAAGCTTTTTTGTTTACACTCTAGCATCTTCATCTTTTGAGCAATCATCTTCAAACTTTATGGCAATGCTTATGACCATAATCTCGCAATCGGGTTCAATTATAACTGATATTGACTAGTTAATTTAGGAGATATGCCCTTTTCACCATAAAAAAGCCAGATTTCACTTTTAAACTTTAGCATCTTTATTTCTCAAGCAATCATCTTTCTCAGGTGAGCGATCAAGGGCCATCTTGGCCCTCTCGTTTTCTTTACATACGATCTTCCAAGAAAGAACAAAACGAATGTTCGTTTTATTAAATGCCCCATTTGCCTCTTTCTTTTTTTTTTTTTTTTTTTTTTTTTTTTTTTCGGGTTATCCTCATAGATGATGCGTTATATATTTCAGCGCTTATAAACCAATACCTTATATAGTTTACGAATAATGTTCTGAGCAAAAAAATGATGAAGAAAATAATAGATGATTAATATTTTGGACAAGGGTCCCTTCTTTATTGTGAATGGGTCCCTTTATGGGTACTATTTATAGAAGGTAAAAATTGATGGCATTGTTTATAAATTTTGTTCTTAATAAATATTAATAAAATATAGATAATTAAAAAAAGAGTGCCAGGTTGTTGTGATTCTTTGTCACTACACTCATCCTATTTGCAATCAATTTTTATACGAAGTTTCAAGTCAGTACCTTGCATATTTCATGTGTTATGTTCCCGACAAAAATTGAAGAAAAAAATAATACAGCGGGAAATAACTAAATTGGTCCAGGAAGAGTTATGGTTCTTAATCACAGCACATCTAATGATATATGAAGTTTCAAGTAAATACCTTGTATTGTTTTCAAGTTGTTGCCAGATCTGGTTGTCCATAGAGTGACAGAAAAACAGACAGACAGTCAAACACACACACACACACACACAAATACGAGTAAAACCCCCATCACACACGATCCATCGAATCGGTTGTGCATAAAACACTTAAACTGGATAAAATTGCATCGTATAATCTTCAGTCAAGTTACTAAAGATTGCCTAGACAGGTAAAATATAGCAGAAAAAATGGGTGTCTAAACAAAATTTAATTTAATTCTATATATACATGTATATACACATGTATATGCATGTTTTAAATACCCTCCCCTTCACCAACAACTCTATATGGTGCGGGTTTAGGACTTTTTCAAATATTTAAAGAAACTTAATACAGGTACATACATGTATATTATATTGTACATAGGTTTTTCGTTCAAGGGGAGACAATTTAATCTAAGCTTGCCTTTTAAAGGTTATAAAACATTGGTTGCCGCAACTCCTTAACAGTTTTTACGGATTTCAGTTAAACTCTCCACAAAGGTAATACAATATACATGATAAGCGATATACATATGTAATTTGACGTCAGAAATTTTAAAATGAGTCAATCTGGGATATTCATTTCATGGACCCCTTCATGTCTGATTAAGAAACAATTCTTCTAAATCAAGTTATTCAGGAATGTCTTTTAAAACACCTTTCTCTACTGAGGTAGGGTCTGTAAGACACTTCTGCAAACAATAGAAGGGACTGAAGCAAGCGTCGGAGATGTGCATCAATAGATTCTATCCGACTGAAAAGCGACATTAAACTTGTTAAACATCTTTTTGGGGGGCAAAATGGTTGATCTATTAAGTACATTGTAAAATACAGTATGACCCAACAGTGACTTATAGGCCCATTGGGCCGGGTGTTTAAATTGCTTTTTTCATTAATATGTATGTTGTATAACAAATGTCACTTAAAGAAAATACTCACTTACTTACTTACTTTCTTTCTTTCTTTCTTTCTTTCTTTTTTTTTCTTTCTTTTTTCTTTCTTTCTTTACAAAAAGGGGTTCTTTTGAAGTAAAGAGTTCAAAAATCTTCAGAGCTTTTGATTGGTCAATATTTAAGGTTACTTATAAATACTAAGTTCGTGAGACCTAGACTCCTGTTTCTCACCGTTTTATATACATGTATTTGGGATTGCATAATTGTATCCCTTTTCGCCCTTTTAAGTCTCCTATGATCCTTTATAAATATTATTCTAATTGTACAGATTTAAAGAGGAAAACAGCGAAGAAAATATGTCTGAAGTTAACCCTCAGCCTGTTAAGTACGACATTTCTGGCAAGAAAAGAGGAATGGCTTTGATTATTGTGAACAAGAAATTTCCAGATGGCGAGATACGAAAAGGAGCTTACAAGGACCTGAAGAAAATGAAGTCGATGTTTAGAAAATTAGGTTTCAATACGAGAATATATAAAAATCTATCTGCTGGAAAGATTCGTGAAAAACTTGAAAAAAGTGAGACCATTATTTTCCCTTTTTTTTCTTTTCTATCATTTCTGGTATAAGTGAGGTTGTTAAAAAATGTGGCTATTTTAAGACCGATACATATTCCGGGAAGTGAATTAATATGTGAACGGTTATTTCACGAGGAAGAAAAAGCTCAATTTAACTGATAAAACGTTGAATCATTTTTACTATTTTAGTTTAGTTTTATACAGGATAAACTTATATACATGTATTTGTTTAACCATGATTGATTGGTCAACTGATTCATTTATTCTTTTTTATTTGAACATGATATAGAGTCGATGTTTTTTGCTATTTTTAATTAACAAAGATTGGTTGATCAAATAATTGTAGCAAAAAACTGGAAGGGACACAAGGACTCGAATGGTTTTGCCTTTGTTATCAGTACACATGGATCGGAACAGTTTACAGGAAATGATGAAGTGAACATTCATGCCAACATCTACAAACAATCAGTGGCAGGATCTGACAGTCTTCCGGTTTTGCTTGAAGACATTATAACCAGCGTTTCCAGTATTGAGGATTTGAAAGGGAAACCAAAACTGTTCTTCATCCAGGTACGTGTGTACTATAATTTCAACAATAATATAAATATCGTAAGAAGATGTGCTGATGATGGTGATGATATTCAGACGCCGTCCGTCGTTCTTCCATCGTCCATGATAAGTTTGTTTGCACTCTTGAACTGTCATTTTTAAACTTTGTCACAGTTTGTATGGCCATATTCTCTAGGCGAAAGATCTATTAACAGGATTTACACAGAAATGTAGGGAGTCAGTAATGTGTCGGTACCGAGTCCCCCTATTTATATTACGGACCCCTTATATGACCATATAGGGTCCGTATCAAACCCTTTTTATCGACCAGTTTTCCAAGTCATATATTTGTATTCCTTAAGACCCTATAAAGACATGTATGGGGTCACCATGATTTTTGTTGTTGATGTTGTTATTTTGTTTGTATTTTAGTTATTACTATTTGGTTCTCTGATTAACTTAAATTAAAACGCGGAAGGCAATGGGCACTGAAGTTGTGTGTCTCAAGAGAAAGAGGGTTTGACGAGCTGCAGATCTACTGGGTAACTTAATTTTTGCCAGATACCAAAATCAAATAAAGATTGATGTTTGATATTTGCTTCCTTACGATTTAGATATGAATATTGATATAAAACTTATAAACTGTAGGCAAGAGAACTACGTCACACACAACTAAAATGGTAAGAACTGATTCCATCTTACTCTTTTTGTAACTTCTCTCATTTTTCATGTAATCAGGCCTGCAGATCGAGGCACGACTACTCTAAGAGTAAGGCCGCTCCGTTAGCGCCGATAAAGGTCGAGGGAAGTCTACCACCACTGTCACCGGACAGTAGTGATGGGCTTGATGTGTCAGACAAAGGTTTTGCAACCGACACGGAAAGCGGGTCTGTTGATGAGACAGAGGGACCTTCTGTATCCAGTGCAGGCATTCCTTCGATGGACGAATCTTCCGATGAAGATACGGCATATTATTCTGACGATGATGGTAATTCTTTTCTTTTCGGTACAATGTAAAAGATAAACGGTACTTTCACCAGTAGAGCATTGTCAAGTACGTCTTAAAGCCCCAGTGCGTTTTAGCTGGGAAAAATATATTTTTCAAAATGTCTAATTTGTAAAGCCTCAAATGATGTTTGATTAACCTCTTAATGTTTAAATAAGCCCACATAATGAAATATTCACCCGGAAGCCTTAGTTGTTCAGACAGGGCAAAATAGTGACAAAAATGGGCGGAGCTTGTTCTGAAACACACTGTTCAGTTAAATCACGGGTGTCTCGGTTTACATGAGGTGTTTCAGAAGTTCATGGACTTTTTATACGCCCATCTTAAGATGGGGCGTATTATGTGAACACTCACGGCGGGCGTGGAACATTTGTTGTCCGGGCTCTAACTTCAATACCGTTTGCCCAATCCTTTTCAAACTTTCCACACATGTGCATGGCCATAATAACTCGGATGAGTTCGATATCCAGCATTATTAGAAGTTATGGCCCTTGATGTACACAAAACTGAAGTTTGTCCGGGCTCTAACTTCAATACCGTTTACCCAATCCTTTTCAAACTTTCCACACATGTGCATGGCCATAATATCTCGGATGAGTTCGATATCCAGCATTTTCGCGTGAATGACTTAGAAGTTATGGCCCTTGACGTACACAAAATACTTGAAATTGTGATTGTCCGGGCTCTAACTTCAATACCGTTAGTCCAATCCTTTTCAAACTTTTCACACATGTGCATGGCCATAATATCGCGGATGAGTTCGATATCCAGCATTATCGCGTGAATGACTTAGAAGTTATGGCCCTTGATGTACACAAAATACTTGAAATTGTGATTGTCCAGGCTCTAACTTCAATACCGTTAGCCCAATCCTTTTCAAACTTTTCACACATGTGCATGGCCATAATATCACGGATGAGTTCGATATCCAGCATTATCGCGTGAAAGACTTAAAAGTTATGGCCCTTGACGTACACAAAATACTTGAAATTGTGATTGTCTGGGCTCTAACTTCAATACCGTTAGACCAATCCTTTTCAAACTTTCCACACATGTGCATGGCCATAAAATCGCGGATGAGTTCGATATTCAGCATTATTGCGTGAATGACTTAGAAGTTATGGCCCTTGATGTACACAAAATACTTGATATTGTGATTGTCTGGGCTCTAACTTCAATATTGTTTGCCCAATCCTAATCAAACTTTCCGCACATTTGCATTGCCATAATATCTTGGCTGAGTTCGATATCCAGCATTCTCATGTGAATGACTTTGAAGTTATGGCCCTTGATGTACACAACATACTTGAAAATTTGCTTGTCCCTAGTCCTTAGACCCTATGAGGTGTTGTCAGATCTTGCAGTTAATTAATAGAAATGTATCAACATTTTTTTTATGATTAACATCATTAACTAATGGGATTTTGGAATTATTTTGCTTATTTATGGACAGTAGCTTGTTTCTCTGAGCTATTTCTGAGAGTCCCCATACCATGATGGGCGTATTTTGTGGCAGTCCTGACCCTTGTTCTATAGACTGAATAAATCTTGATACACAGTAGTAGAGGAGATCGGAAGAAAATCCACAGACTTCTGAAGAAAAAAAACTTGTATGTTAATTTTATGCTGTCATTGTTTTGAGCTAAATATAGAACGAGACAGCTACAGTTTGCAATTTTTCTAATATAATCCTTCCTGTAGGTCTTACAGTGATGAAATTAATACTGAATTATATATCTTGTAAGTACATTCAAATATAGGCCTAAGTTTGGATCGGGGTCGAATTCCACCAACAATTTTTAGCGCTAAGTAAAACTTAAATACTTAAGGGTGAATTTCATCAGTCTTGTTTCTCTAATAAAAATATACTAAATATTAATAGTTTTTAATTTTTTATTATTTATAATAATTTTTTACATAAAATTTTCATGAAATAGTAATGGTAGAATATGTATCTATCTAGTTTAAGAATTTAAGTATTACTTAGCGTCGGGTATTGTTGGTGGAATTCGAGCTAGTATATTCGGTAGTTTCTTAATTTTACGCTATCTGGCTTTCAACAGGCTTGAATGTTTTTTGCGCGTACTGAGCTTTTAGTTTTCTAATTATTATGGTATACATGATGGGGTTTTCTTATCCCCTCAATGTTATAATTTTTTAATTTAATACTTTATGTGTGTGTGTGTGTGTGTGTGTGTGTGTGTGTCTTGTAAGAACGTATGCTTCAGGTTTATTTTTCTTCAAAATATTATTTTATTTTTTCACATATGTAATGTAAAAACTGCGAAGAATACGAAAATTAAGAAAAAAAGAAATGATAAGTCACCGTGCTGTTTTTTATGCTACGTGTTTGTATATCCCTGGTAACTATTTCTGATGAGTAGCTAAAATATACATGCCTTGTTAGAATGAAAAAAAAAGAAGTAAAAATTCGAATAGTTAACGCGAATAGTAACAGCTAATTCATGATAGTTAAATTTTCATTTTTTAATTTAATAATTATAGATATTCTTTATTGGTGTTTGATCAAAACAATGAAAAAGAAATTGGTCACCGAGATCTTTTTGAGCCTTTGAGCTGTTTCTATGGTAACTCTCTATGCTAAACAAAAAACATAGTTTAAAATTTGTGAAACAAGCTTAAATCATTTCAAATTGATAAACTATTTGAGAAGGAAATATGATTTATAAAAATAGACGTCCTTTACTGACGAAACAACTCTTTAAGCGTAGTTGTGCTGGCATTGTGACAACTATCCAAAACATTGGAGTATCCGAAATATGATACATTTCCGAAAATTTGCGAAGGTATACTGTAGCAAACTCTATATAAAGCTACTTTTTAAAGTTCGATTTGAGTGAAACAGTACACATATTTTAGTGTATTCCTTTTGTATTCATAGAAGAATCTGAGGATGAAGACGAGTGGGATGGTAAGAAGACAGAGTCGGATATTGAAGATGAGGAGGAGAAAGATGATGATGTTACTGGACCCACAGTGAGTGACCGTGAGGACTTAAGACAGACAGATGCAAAGGCCGGGGACCAGGTTGATGCCGGTGCTAGCGGTGACATAAATCTACCTCCTGCACTTCCGTTTGAGCTCTTACCGGTGTCATGCCCAGTCGATTGCCTTCTCATGACCCCGGTTGTCTCAGGTATGGTTCTCTCTCTCTCTCTCTCTCTCTCTCTCTCTCTCTCTTATCATTCATATAATATACAAATATGCTTTTCATCACCCCTAATACTTATGAATATATGCATAACTGCATTGCATTACTAATTGTCGCCGTCACCGCTGTGTGTTCGAATCCTGATAGGGACTTCGGATTTTTCATGTGAGGAAGCCTTCCAGCTGGCTTGCGGTAGGTCGGTGGTTCTACCCAGGTACCTCTGTGTACTCGGGGTCTTCCTCCACCTGTAATTAGCTGGACGTCGCTATATGATTGAAATACTATCGCAGCGACGGTAAACCCCAATACAAAAACAAAAAATACTAATTGTTTCATCATTTCAGGACACTATGCAATGCGGAACACCATTCATGGATCCTACATGCTATCCTATCTTCATGAAACTCTGAAGGAATTGATAAAAGCTGAGGCCAAAAGCGTAAACATGCTGCATTTTCTGACCAAGGTCGCTCAGAAATGCTCCCAGCCTTTATTTAAGAATGTATTTGTCGGTACAGAGCAATACCCCAGCTATAGAGACCATATGATGTCACCGTGCATGTATCACCGACTGAGGAAACGAGTTGAAATACCTTTATCAAAAGATCAAACAGCATGTACATTGCTCTAAATATCAGACGATTTTATATAAAGCTGAGTATTATCTGGACATTAGATTTCGTTGATAATGTTTTAGGCAATTTCGTCGGTAAGGCGTTTGGTCCATAAACCCCATGCAGAGTAAAAAAAAAATGTCGCCGAGTTTATATTCAATGATAATTATGTTCATGAAATCAACGAAAATTGTCCCAATAATGATTTTATTGTACTGTATTTCCGATATTTTTGGTGTACTTTAAAACATAATTTTGCAGGCAGAAGCGGAAGCGTTTAGTTGTAAATATATTAAATACGGATTAATCGCACATGTATGGTTTATTTAAACACACTCAACAAAAAAATATTTTTGCACGATGTTATGTTTAAGTCTTAAGTACTTTGTGTGATTTCAATACATGTTTATTAGGCATCAGTTGTATTTGTTTTTGCAGTACATGCATCCATTATGCCGATTATAAGTACTAAACTACTCGTATGGTCCTCCTGTCATAAATAGGATATAAGTCAGTTGTGTATATTTGTAATATGCTGAATATGTTACAAGAATATTTGTCATGGCTATGAAACCAAAGACATACTCCTGACGGAAAAAAGGAGATTTTAACGAGATCTCGCTTACATGCTAAACATCTTTCAGCCGTCTAATGAGAGACATACATATTTCGTTTAATCAGCAATAAATTGAACGGAGAACTAAGTACATGTATAATTAATATGAGCAATTTTACACATTTCATGTTATCTCGCGGTCACATGATCGTACATGTAACTTAACGAGAGTTTGTCGTGATTTGCTCTTTACATATAAGGTATTTTATGAAGCTTAGCACACCTCTGATGCATATAAACGGGGATTGTTAATTTCAGAGTACTAAAAGTACTAAAAGTATTGAACTGTTCATATGAAGCCCTAGTTTTATTGTTCATGTTTGAAAGGCTTTAGTATTTTTAAATCCAAGTTATTGTCAAGGTTTCGAAAGTACTAGACGTTTCTTATTTGTATAAGACATACATTTTGTCTCGTGTATGCAATCTGTTTGTGTGTTAATATGATTGGTCCAGTGGTTACATATCCGACTGCGAGCCAAAAGGTTGTGGGTTCGACTCCCGTTTGTGGGGCGGCGGGGGGTACAATTTTTCATGACCATCCCAGGTGAAAAATAATAGTCCAACCCATGATCCGTCGAGGGTCATTATAAGCTGTAAAAACTTGTTTCTCACTCGTCTAAAAATAAATAACTTTGAACTAATTAATTTATACAATATATACCAAATCCTCACACTTCATATTCAAGATTTGCAAATACTATCAGTATAATATTAATTAGTTTGACTGTAGATGATACTGATTTTTTTTTTTTTAAGTGGAGCATATGTTAAATTATTATGATTTTTTATGAAGTTAATTCAATAGAAGATAATTGTAAGTATTTATAGGATATACGTGTTAAATTGTAATTATTTGTTACAGTTCATGGGGACTTTTCGCTAAGAGGAAGGGTTGTGTGTGTGTGTGTGGAGGGGTGTAATGTAATATAATGGACATTTCATCATTCCATAGTTAGCTGTTTGCATGTTTCTGTATCTGAAGGAAATTTATTTTATTTCCATTATTCAAATCATGAGCCGTAACGAATTAGATTCTTTGCATTATGTAATGGTGGATGGGAGAACTCACCTTTTATGCGATGATCTTATCTGTTCGGAATTGACAGTTGTTGTAAATCTTTTAGTTTTATCAAATGCTTAATAATAGGAACTAATATAATCAGTTTCATGTTATATCCATATTACACAATTCATAGCTGAGCTGTTTGTTTTCATGTGGATTTTCATAGTTTCAGTTTTTAATCTCCTGACAGAGGATATATTTTAACCCTTTCCCTCATAGAGGACACCATGAAAAGACCTATGCGAACAGCATAAAACCAGATCAGCCTGCGAGTAACTTGCAGGCTGATCAGGTTTTATGCTGTTCGCTGCTCCTCAGTGGTCTGGTAATGAGGATTTTACAATTAAATTTGGTAAGGTTTGAGTTTGGCTTTCTGCAGATCAGGCTTTATGTGGTACCTATTGATTGCGTCAAAATGAGTCTATATGAGGGAAAGGGTTAAGCAGTTAATGCAGTCTTATGATAGAAATGAGGTAAAATATAACTCTGTAGACTTGTTAAAGAAATATTGCTAAAGTTTCAAAATAGATAATATTGTATCTGTTTTCTCCTCCACACAATAAAATAGTAATGAATCTATATATTCTCTGTAGAAAACTATGTAATATGCAATGTTTCTAGAATACATGTTACTCTATTACACTAACCTGTCTCGTTCAATTATCTGTTTATATCCTTAAATTTGTAACCAGTTTATCATAAATGACATGATATTTGCAAATAAACTTAAAAACTGTTAATTTTTATGTAGCTGCTTGTCACTGTTATCACCATCAACTTTATATTACAAAATTTTTTGTTGATAAAATTAAGAAATTTTGTAAATGATTTGATAAAGTGTTTATCCTACAACTTGTCGGTATCAACTGCCTATTGGAATTATCCAACCCTATGGTGGAAATTTCCAACGGTCTGTTGGATTTATCCAACCGCTTGTTGGATTTCCAAACAAATTCAACAATCTGTTGGGATGCGGTTGATTACACGCCAGTTGAATATATTATATAGAAGCTGCTGTTCGAGACTTTCGAATTCTCGCGTTCATGCAGGGCACGTTGCTATTTTATGATTATCTTTAGTTTTCAACGGAAGTCATATTAAGCGCGTTCTTTAACTTTGTTGTCGTCTGTGTTATATACAGTAGATCTACACGGTAGCCTGTACTGTACCCATTTTTATCGTAAAAGAACCTACTAGATATTTTATTACATACAGAAAATAGATTTACACTTACAGCACATTTTATGTTATGGGTAGATTAAGTTGGAGAGACCCGGGTTATCAGATATTATCTATTTTTTTTATAGCTGTTAATCATACCGTATCATTCTATTTATAGGTCAACGCTATTTATAACTACTGGTTTAAGTTCTAGTTTATTTAAGCAGTTCGTTTTTTTTTTCTGCTCTCCATATTTCATGTTGGTTCCTGACAATTAAAGTCGACAAGGTAGGTCACATTGCTTAGGAAATCACTATTTTCGTAATCGCCATTTCGGGGAGATCAGTTAATATAGAATATGATATCTCCGAAACAGGTGCTTGCTGTACTTGACACGTTCCGCAACATGGCGTCATCAGCAGTTTCAGGAAGCGTGTGTAAGTGAATGTGATCAATTATGCGACAGCACAAAAAAAATAAAATATCCAGAAATAGGTTTTATGATCCTAAATATACGTTCAATACCGTTCGTAACGATATTGCCTGTGATGGAGAAACCATCCATTTCATTTACAATCACTGACGTTTGCAGTGGGTGATCATGTGTCTGAGAACATAAATGATAGACGTTAAAGTCAAATTCTTAGTCAATGACCATTTGTGAACGAGCTGCTTTAAACTGTGTGTAGAAGTAGCTCACGATGACCTGTTGCTTTAAACTGTGTGTAGAAGTAGCTCACGATGACCTGTTGCTTTAAACTGTGTGTAGAAGTAGCTCCTGATGAGCTGTTGCTTTAAACTGTGTGTAGAAGTAGCTCATGATGACATGTTGCTTTAAACTGTGTGTTAGAAGTAGCTCATGAAGACCTGTTGCTTTAAACTGTGTGTAGAAGTAGCTCACGATGACCTGTTGCTTTAAACTGTGTGTAGAAGTAGCTCTTGATGACCTGTTGCTTTAAACTGTGTGTAGAAGTAGCTCATGATGAGCTGTTGCTTTAAACTGTGTGTAGAAGTAGCTCATGATGACCTGTTGCTTTAAACTGTGTGTAGAAGTAGCTCATGAAGACCTGTTGCTTTAAACTGTGTGTAGAAGTAGCTCATGATGACCTGTTGCTTTAAACTTGTGTAGAAGTAAACTGTGTGTAGAAGTAGCTCATGATGACATGTTGCTTTAAACTGTGTGTTAGAAGTAGCTCATGAAGACCTGTTGCTTTAAACTGTGTGTAGAAGTAGCTCATGATGACCTGTTGCTTTAAACTGTGTGTAGAAGTAGCTCATGATGACCTGTTGCTTTAAACTGTGTGTAGAAGTAGCTCATGATGACCTGTTGCTTTAAACTGTGTGTAGAAGTAGCTCATGATGACATGTTGCTTTAAACTGTGTGTTAGAAGTAGCTCATGAAGACCTGTTGCTTTAAACTGTGTGTAGAAGTAGCTCATGATGACCTGTTGCTTTAAACTGTGTGTAGAAGTAGCTCATGATGAGCTGTGGGGATTGATGAATGTGTTCGTCGTCCGTCGTGCAATAAATAGTTTGTTTACTCACTAGCATCTTTGTTTCTTGAGCAATCATCCTTAAACCTCATGACAATGTTTATGAGTAATGTTTATGTCCATAGTTTCCTAATCAAGACTGATTATTTTGTGAAGGCCAGATTTCACTTTGTTTACACTTGTAACAAACACGGCCCGGCCCGGAATCGAACCCGGTCCGCCGGCGTGATAACCCAATGCTCTAACCACTGAGCCAAAGAGTCGACTCCCTGACGCAGTTGTCAGAGATTGTACCTATATCCGTGACGACGCATCGTCACGCACTCAAGCATCTTCCTTTTTTAAGCATTCACCTTTAAACTTCTTTACAATTAAGCCATAAAAGTATTGGTTAAGTTCGATTATCGACCTATTAGGTGAGGAGGTATGACCCTTTAATAAAAAAAGGAAAACAAGAAGAAAAAATCGCCTGATTACATTGTGTTCACACCCTAGCATCTTCATTTCCTAAGAAATCAATTTCAAACTTCATGGCAATGTTTACGGTCAACATCGCTAAGACAAGTTGAAGGCCAATTCGGTCTAGAGTTAGGGTCTATGAATATATAAAAGCTAGATTTTTACTTTGTTTACACTCTAGCATCTGCAGTTATGAAGCAATCATCATTTAACTTTAACACAACGATAATAGCAACAATATCTCAGTGGAGTTCGATTATGGCTGATACTGGACTGATAGATCTTCATTAACATCACACATATTTGCCGTTTTACAATTTCTTAAGCAGTGCAGGCAATGAAGGTTTCTCAGATGAGCGACTTCAGGGCCATCTTGGACTTCTTTTTTGTTCTACACTTTTATGCTTTTAATTTTTGTGTCATCCTAACTAAATAAATATCTACAACACTAGTAATAAAAAGGCCTCAACCACTTAGTTGTAACAGTGCCACCGGGGTCAAACCTCATATTTGCGGTAGGTCGGTGGTTCTACCCAGGTACCTCTGTGTACTCGGGGTCTTCCTGCACCTGTAATTAGCTGGACGTCGCTATATGATTGAAATACTATCGCAGCGACGGTAAACCCCAATACTCAACAACATCAAGCCCCATACGGATGATCAACTTGTGCTCCGGTTAAAAAGATATGTGGATTTCCGGTGATACATATGAGAGTTAAACATCCATTTGTGGAGAGAAAAGCAGCAAATTGAATGGTTAGTTTTCAGATTACGAATTATTTGTGTTAAATATCAACTGCTTTGAAAAATATATCGAACATTCTATTCGACCCTTCAATATTCCATTCATGTCTTTTCATTTGATGCAAGCTCTTTTGAGAAATTCTTTTTGTCGTGAGGTCGGGTGTGTCCAGCACTGAAATTGATGATGAGGAAAATGTCAACTCCGAAAATGGTGATGAGAAAATGTCCTGAAACAGGCTCAAAACACCAAACAAGCAAGCAATCTGACTGCGTAATGGTGTAAAACATACATACGCCTTTTTTTAATGAAATTTACAGATGTCCAGTTCTGTACTTGTTGACGCAATTTGGTTCATATCATTTCACATTTATGTATTTACAAATTATATTTGATAAAAAAAGTAAGTTAGTAAACAATAAATCATCGAAACTCGACCTCGTTTATTATGTAACCTTCACAAAAGCTCGTCTAGAAACAAGGGTGGTAAATAAATCGAACTAAAGAGTAATGAAATAAACCGATAATTTTTATCCCTTTTAAAATATCCCAGTCGAACGTGACATACACTGGCGAATTCAATTGGGGCGGGCGCCCCCCAAAATTCCCCGACCATACATAAATGTAGACCCCCCCCCCCCCCCTTTACAATGTGTCATTTGTAGTATACCATTTTTCATCAAAAATTTCATCATAAAATATTCCAAAAATGTTTTTAAAAATCTTAAATAAACTACATAAAACGGCGAACGTTAAATTTATATAGGAGACGACGTTCCGTTTACCGTGATATCAGTCGTAGCGTAATGTTTGGATGATGTCTGTTTTCGTTTGTTTGTCAGGGGCAGAGTAATGTTTGGATGCTGTGTGTTTTCGTTTGTTTGTCAGGGGCAGAGTAATGTTTGAATAAAGTGTGTTACAGTTGATCGCCAGTTGCAGGGTAATGCTTGTTACAGTTGAAAGTCCGGGCCAGAATGTTTGTATGATGTGTGCTACAGCTGATAGTCAGTTGCAACGTATGTTTAAATACATCGTCGAAAACTCACGGTATATGATCATTTATTACTTTCGTTTATACCGTGGAATTTTCAGCTAGCAAAACTTCGTTTTCATGAATATTAATCAGCTACTTGCTGACCAGTGAAATCACGCAAAATATTTTGAATACTCTTCGTTGCAAATTAATGGTGACTCATTGCTCCCGCGTGACAAACCGCCATGCTTAGGCGAGGAGCGTGACGTCACCTCTACATGATAGAACGAAACTTTCGAAATACCGCACCGTTTCATTGGTCAAATGATCCCTGCTGTCGCCGTGCTGTCTCTGCCAAAAATCCAATTAAATGCCTAATAAACAATGCATGAGTACGAAATTTTGCTAACTAAATATCCCATGGTCGATTAAGAAGCAATGCGTATTAAGCGAACTTATGCTTTCCGACTATGGTTTAAATAATGTGCTTTAAAGTTGATTGTCAGGACCAAAGTAATGTTATAATAAAGTGTGTTACCATTGATTGTATGACGAAAGAAAAATTAGTTGAATTTATCATGTTTATAAATGGTAGAGTACTAAAAGTTTCCGTTTCCGGTTTCTGTTATTTTTGCATCTTGCTGAATTAAGTTAAAACATATGTTTGATATTGTAGTTCATTATAATATTGTATAAATTAGATTTCATATTCACGCTTTGCAAGAAGCTAACACCCCTCTGTTCCACATATTTCTTTGAAATAGTTTCACCCGGACGAATTCATCATTAGTTGGTTACGTGGTTTGTTCAAAGTATATAAACTCCGAATCGCCCAGAATTAAGTTAGTCTGATGTTACGGCTTGTGGTGTGCAGTTCGTCTGCAGAGATCTCGGTGATTGCAGAGAGCCTTTAGTTATTTAGCCTGATAAGTTGCTGATTCGGGACAGAGTTTCCGGTGAGGTCTTGGCACGATGTTGTCATCGAGGGTTCGTTTGTTCAGCACGTGGTGTTTAAAATGTGTTGAGGATGAAACCATATATTTTTCTGGGTGACTATCCCAGGGATTTCAGAGAGCAAGTGTCTGGGGTTTTCACCATGCCGGTTTTAAGTAAGGATGATGCTGAACTTTGGGGTTTGTTCGATGTCATAATGATTTTAATATTGCTTCAGAGTACTGTGTTCAAGTGTTGCTTGCGACCCGTGGTCAGGCTTGGTTACTTGAGTTCGGAGCATGTTTGACAGGCCTAGGTGTGTAGCTTGATAAGTTGCAGCTCTATGCTCAGAGTTTCAGACGAAGCCTTGTTGAACCTTATATGTCACGGAACGTATATGTCACATGTGTGTGATATATCCGACCGAATAAATGACATCAGTTATTATGTCTAATGTGACATATTCGTTTGGTCATTTTTTGAAGTTTTCACAGATACGTATATGTTTCATATATTGTGAAAACTACAAAAATATATTTGTTAAACTCATTCCAGAAAGAGAGTCCACATAGATCTACCTTGAATACAGATATACGGATGGCTCTATTCGAATCAATAGGGTCCTCAATTAGCATGAATCGGGCTCTTCGACTGCGCGGATGCAGAGACGGACGGACGGACAGACAGTCTTATTCACGGTTCCAACGGTCAGGGAAAAGTCAGGGAAAAAATTTTTTTTTCAAGGTCAGGGAATTTTGAAATTGGTCAGGGAAATTTGGAAATTCAGAAAAAGTCAGGGAAAAGTCAGGGCATTTTTCAATCAAGGAATGTCGACCAAACAGCAGGAGGATTATAATAAGGAAAGGCTAAGGCAGATCCTTCCATGTGGCTTTTTTCAGTCAGTTTGAATTGCCAGATTGGCTTAATATTAAATAAGTTCCCAATAGCATCCAACTGGCACACCATCATTTCATGTTTGAAAATAAAAAATTATCTAGAAGTGAAGTGTGTTACAGATCAGCGTAATGTTTGAGTGCTATGTTGAAACATAATGAAGAAATCAGCATAAGCCCTAACCACACATGCAAAGTGCACCGAGAAAGCATGCAGTCTGACATTGTTTCACTAAGCAAAGAACTAAGTTATGAAATGTGGGCTATAATGTCTATCCCTAAAAAAATGAAGAAAATGAGATATCAGAGTTCTATTGATGTTTTGTTCTTGATGTTTTATTAATGTTTGTATCCAACATGACAATTACAAAATTGTAACGCTTAAAAGGCACGTTTTGAAATGTTTATTACAAGAAAAATAACAATAATATGTAGTTAAATATTTTGAGGGAGAGAGGGGGGTTGGAAAAGAAAAGCATGGAAGTTCATTTCAACGACATAATTCTAGAATGTACAGTTTAGTTGTTTACAGTGCATTTGTCGCCCTTAACTTTGCACCCAGTGCAGCATGAACTGTCTGTGTTTACGGTGGTGCTGCAACATATCCTCTGAGCTTTGAAACTGACATTTTCACAACTGCATGACCCTGGGGTGGTGGATTCGTGAGGAATGGGTGTTGTTGTTGTTCTGGGACCGTTACACAGGGAGAACTTCTCTGTACATTCGGCGCGATAGCATATCTGTAATATTTAGAACTTTCCTTTAGTTTCATGATAAAACATGTTTGAATTATTTCAGGAGCAAGGGCTTATTATTCAATTCCCAACTATACCCTCTAAAAGCCCTTTAAATTGTACATGTAGTTCCCCGCTTGGCACTCAGCATTATCAAATGCTACGGGTCATTCCAAGAGATGATGGCAGACTTTAATGAAGTGAGAGGTGATACACACACTTCATTATTAATGAAAATACAAGTCTTAAATAAACTGCTACATGTATATATCTTGTTCGTATTTCTGTATGTTTATATACATCACTCACATAGTCCTTTGCGGGATCGGGTCCAATACATGCCGTCCCCTCATACACGCTGAAGAGTCTCAGGTTACAGACGCCCGTGCTGTCCGTGCACTGTATTTTCTCCTCGTCCCAACAATGGCTGGCTTCAATGGCTTTCACTCCTTGTACATCTGTGTACTGTAAACATATGAAGGTCAAGATTATAGCTACTTGAACTAAGTAGGCAACCTGCTTTAAGTTTCAGATTTAAATATCTTGTTACAATTAACCTCATTTAACCTGCACTAAGAGACCGTCAATAAGAGACCGGTTCTATTTTAATTTCACTGGATTTACTGTTAATATGGGATCTCTCAGCCTTCTTGGGAAACACGTACCATAAAAGCCTTTCGTCGATATTGAAGCCAAATATTTATCATAATCAATAATTTCTTCAGTACCAGTTGTTTCTACTTGGCACCCAATGATCAGATATCTAATTTTCGCAAAGCTATGTTCTACATTTCTTCAACGGACATTTCGGAGCTGTATTGATACACTTAATTTTCCTCCCTTTTTACTACGCAGAGAAATAGTTCCAAATTTATTTTCTGTCGTATCACAAAGTAATATTACTTTTTATGTCTAATTAAGTAGGATTGCATTATGGAAGTCGAAACTGAAGTGAAATATGTAGATAATTGATGCTGGAAATAACGTGTACAAGAACTAAAAAAAAAGTTCATGCGCATGCGCATAGCAAATCTTTCTGTATCGGACAATTCTCTCCTTTTTACCACGCGGAACAATAGTATCAAATTGTGCTTTCTAGATCATCTCTCGGTGATGTTAAATTCTTTCTTTATTTTAATATGATTAGAAGTCGAAACTAAAATCTTTTTTTTTTTCAAAAATAATGCTGAAGACATCATATTAAATAAACTGTAATAACAAAAGTAATTGTGCCATTGAGACAATCGCAATTCTATAATACTATCGCAAATTTATTAACATTTTAGATTATTTACACCAAGATTTAATTGTTCTTAAATCATTCTATAATAATAAAAATATAAATACCGCTTTAGTGAAGTCATTTATCTCACATATAGTATAACATTGTACATCGTATATATTTTTTTTGCTAATATCCTTTATTTTCATTTTTTTGAACAAAATGTTTGTAATGTATATGGGGGATGGCTCTCCGACCCCCTTATATCTATGACGGAGGTAATAAATGGGTCACCTCTGAGTGACTGAAAAAAAATACTATCATCCGCACTACACTTTTGTTTTCCAGTATGATATATTGCTTCCTTTTTTATTGAAATATATACATGTATCTCTTTATATACAGGCAATTCTTATAAACTGGAGGAATGAGAGAGAGGAGTTTGGGGGGGGGGGGGGGGGGGCTAGAGACAAAGAGACAATATGCTTATTGTAAGCTATCCATTAAAAACAATGAGCAAATTTAAGCTATCTGCATTAATTTTGCTTCTTTATGTTTATTTATTTACTTACTATTAAAATTAATAATGTTTTTGCCACTTGGAGTGACGTGAAATATAAACTTGCATTAAAATCAGACATGAATAATTAAAACCAGTCCATACTTACATTGCAGGCTGTACTAGCCGGTTCTCTGAAGGCCCTGGCACACTGATAGTCCAGATCGTAGACCTCGGAACGAGACTCTTGGCAGAGGTTGAAGAAGAACTGGTTGTCAGAGAAACGGCTGTTTTCAAGGCACGACGTTCCATAAAACCTTGAAAGAAATCAAACGTTTTCAATTAAATTTGTTAAAATACCAGTGGGGGACTTTGTGCGTTTTGTTATTCGTGTCAACTCGGCATTACTTGGTATAACTCGGTAGACAATGAAGATGATTGTATGATTTATACCTTTTTGGGCGTAAAAGTAAAATTCATCTTATTAAGATAGATTTTCAGTTAAAATTGTGGTCTGGTTGCAGTATGTGTGTGTTATGAAAGCTCTTATGGTGTTTTCAAACCTGATCATTTGTAAAAAATAAAATAAAGAAAAACAACACCAACAAAAAAAAACATAAGCAATAGTAAACATTCAGTTCGAGTGCGGAATACTAGCAAATTATTGCGCCATTGGAATCTATACGGTATTTAAGATCCGTGAAAATTTCCCAGAATGATTCCGCCAAAACCCGGTAAACCGTGATATGCTACCGCATTTAAAAATTGAAAACGTCTATCCATACTGATATAAATTACAAAGTTTGATTTTTCAAATGTTGAAAAATTGGAGCATAGCACATCTACACCAAATATGTTTTCAACTGTCTTACGCGTTTAAATTTGTCTTCTTCCGTGGCACCCACCACCGATTTCAGCAATGTACTGAAATGACAACCAGCTAATCTAGCTATTATATAATGCAATGCATTCAAAAACTAGAAAGATTTAATACAAATGAGTGGCTAGTGACCCCCCCCCCCTCTCTCTCTCTCTCTCTCTCTCTCTCTTAATAACTGAATGTGATTAATCATTTATAATTTGCTTTATGTTTGCATATATTTATAATATACCCAGCCAGCGCTTCGATTTACTTAATGTGAGATGCAAGGGCACTGTAGTAGTTGCCTGTGGTCCAATCAGCAACTTTCTGATTCCTCTCCCCGTGACCGCTCCCAGTGCATTTGAATAAGTATAAACACATAAGTATGAATTATTAATTATTAATCTAATATTTATTGCAAAACCCACCTTAAATGATCAGTGATAGCCTGTACACTGCAGGTGGAGAACAGGTTAAACTTGTCTTTGTTGTCAAGACTGGGATAGATGAGGTAGGTCGCCATCAAGAACGCATCGTCTGCACAGGAGTCCTGTCCGCCGTCATGCGGAGCTCCAAGTCTGCATAATACAAAGCGGTTGGAACATGGTGGTGAGAGGTGCAGAATTTTATACAATGTAAATGTGCGCCTCTATAATTTTTATCAATTTGAAAGACCAGGCCACCATTTTTCTATTGAATTTAAAGTTAGCATTTGCATAGAGAGAGAGAGAGAGAGAGAGAGGGAGAGAGAGAGAGAGAGAGACAGACAGAGACAGAGAATAATCTTAAGGGTAACTCGGGAAGCGTATATATATACGTATAAGTATATATTTAAGTTTTCTTGTGTACATATTCGTCGTCTGACGTCAGTGCATAGCCCTAATTAAATTTTAGTCACAAAACATCAAGGGCATTAACTCTTGAGCTACTGGTATCGAATCAACCGAAAGTTAAGCTGGTTGAAATAATGAATACATAAAAGCTTGCTATACATACGACTTGAAGTATGTCTTACACTACTCACTCTTTGATAAATTCTCGAGTTTCAAACTTATTAACCCTTTCCCTCATATAGACTCATTTTGACGCACTAAATAGGTACCAAATAAAGCCTGATCTGCAGAAAACCACAGTTAAACCTTACCAAATTTAATTACAAAATCCTCATTTCCAGACCACTGAGGAGCAGCGAACGGCATAAAACCTGATCAGCCTGCGAGTTACTCGCAGGCTGATCTGGTTTTATGCTGTTCGCATAGGTCTTTTCATGGTGTCCTCTATGAGGGAAAGGGTTAAAGTGACGGATTGACAATAGCAACTCATACTAACCCATGACCCAACTCGTGTGTCAGTGTAAGTAGAACATCGTTTTCCAAGTCTTCATTTAATCCTAGTTTATACTCATCGAATGACGTACATACAACGTCTATATACGCAATTCCTGAAAGTAAAATATAGAAGTTGAAAAAGCAGGCATGAATCTCACCAATCTTACTAAGCGCTGAGTTATTCTTAAATATAATGGGCTGAATTTCTTCATTCGTGTTCCTCAAGATATTTCGTTTCTTAACAAACATTGTCAATCAACAAAAAAAAAACATGTCGACTTCATATCATATATCCTTGAATTTTTGTTTAACAAGAGTGGTGCAAATCGTTCCTATCTGATTAATTATTTAAAATTTGTTTGTTGGGTTTAACGTCCCACCAACAGAATTTCAGTATTTTGGAGACTATGTCCACGTGAGACAGATATAGTGCTGCCACAGTGCAGTTTCACGCCGTAGACCTGTGGCATAATACCACACCAAGTTACATTATCCTGACACCGGGCCAATCAGTTCTGAAACTACCCTTATATGCTGAGCGGAAAGCCAGGAATCTATACTAGAACCCCTTTTTACGACTTTGGTATGTCGCGGTCAAGGATCGACCCACGTCCTCCCCGCTCCCGGGGAATGTGAAATGATCATCTTGTCATGCAACAACTGAGAATTGTTTTATATATATATATATATATATATATATATATATATATATATATATATGTATGTATATATATATTTGAGGTCCAGTTTAAGCAAACTAATTCGCTTTATATTTATTAGGCAAAAGTTTCGGAAAAACATAAATGCTTAATAATACAATATATTACAATACAATTATCGAACTGTCATACGTACCAAGGTCGCCTGATGGTCGCTTATTCTTAGACAAATCAGCACTGAAATACACAATAGAGGTAGACTATGCTTTGCAAAATAATTGTTATATCATGTGCAAACAAGAACTAAAACCCCTTTCACATATGTCGCACGATGAATTTACATCAGGATAACGACAAAAATCGTGAAAATTTTGTGACGGTCGCTCGATCGTCTCCCGAGTTGCATGTGTCTTACTACAAAAATGACCGCTACTGACATTAATTTATCGTAGTTCAAAAATACTCATTCAAGGGCCAATATCACACGTTTTATACTCCCTTATATGTTTCCATTTTGGATGTGCGGTATTATCGGTATATAGGTATATTCTGGCTCGGCACGATACGCATCGGTACGTTGTTTGGGCCAAACCGATATTTTCACTTTTTCTATATACTGTTATTCACTCTTTTTACTTGTCATTTATTTTAACTTTAAATAAAATCAAAAACAAAATCTCGCGTTGTTGAAATCTATACCTAAGACTAGAAAAGATATTCCCAATGGTCTGTTTCATCTTCATTAACATTTAACAAAACTTACCCGGCACGTTGCTGTCTATTAAAAAAATCAATGACCTTATATATAATAAGAAGATAGGTAACTTCTTCCACTGAAAACGTACATCATGTCGTTTCAGTTGCCTCCTTTGAAAATTGGTGGAATTTCATAAAATTGGTCTTATTTTGAGTGGGATGGATGAATAAAGACAATCCGGTACAACAAAAAAAACCTTGTCAAAGGAATCGCGCTACAACAGTTCGGAAGTCGAAAATGTGTTTGGTCGGAAGAGATTTGACCATCGAAATCTCGCCAATTTCTCCCGTGTCAAACTAAAACTACAATATCAGCTTTGAATTGTATGGACAGATACTGATAAAAGAAACATATAGATCAAAAATGAATATTTGTTATTTCATTTTTCATCTCATTCAACCTTTTTTCTTCCTTTTTAAAAATTCACCCGACTCGACATTGACCGATGATCAGCTACGTTTAAACTGCGGATTCTCTACAATTTCTATCGAGCGTCTCGGTGACATTGCTGATGAAGTTTTGTTTTCGATTTAGTCACAAAATCTTCTCAAAACAATGGATTTCTAGTCAGCACAAGTGTTCATTTCAGGTATATTTGTTGTTGTTTTTTTCCATCAGTATCTGTCCATACAATTCAACACTGATATTGTGGCTTTAGTTTTTCAATAGTCTTACACGGAAGAAATTAGCGAGATTCTGTCGGTCAGATCTCTTCCGACCAAAAGTGTTTTTGAATTCGCGAACATTTTTAGGGCAATTCCTCAGACAAGGGGGTGTTTTTTGTCCCTGTATATCTTAATTCATCCCTTCTACACAAAATAAGACCAATTTTATGAAAATCTATCAATAATCAAAGGAGTTACGGCAATTGAAACGACATAATGTAGGATTTCAATGGAAAAAATTACCTACCTTCTTATTACATACTGTATGTGATTGTTGATTTTTTCTATGCGGCAGTTTTTCGGTCAAATCAACGTACCGGATACCTTTGCATTAAACAAGCATCTTATCTCAATGATTCAAAGAAATTACAATATTCAGAGCTACTTTTATATTATTCATTTTTCAACTTTATTTTCACAAAATAGATACATGCACTTTGGTTTAAAAATATTAAATATATTTATGGCCATAAAATATCTTGATACGTTTCGCGATAAGCTTGGAAAAAATCGCGATACGAAAATTCTTGCGACACCTTAGTTTCCATATAATATGACCGTTGTATTGAAGCAAATGGCTAAGTTGACAAACAGTTGCCTTTTTAACAAGTACTTGCGGTTGGGAAGGTCATACAAAATCCTTTCCCCCAAACGGGAACTCTTATTTTTGTACACTCTAATACGGTGTGGCTATACCACGTGGTATATGACGTCATTTAAAGCTATCAAAAGCAGCATAATTTGCCTTAACTATTGTATTCTATTTCTTCAATTTTAATGGGATATAGCGTAACGGAAAATTGTGCACTACAAAAAAAGCCTTAATGATTCTTTTGTCAGATGTACAATATTTCCTATTATTCAGGGAAACATTATTAATGATACGCTTAATGAGTTAGCAAACAAAATTTCACGAACAAGGAAGGTTTTCCCGAATGTTAGAAAAAACTGTACATCTTAAAAAAGAATCATTTGGACCTATGTGTAGGGCATAATTTTCCGCTTCGCATACGCTATATAAAGATGTTAAAGAAACAACATACTTAGATTTTCCCTCTGAATTGATGCAAACTATGATTTTCGCGATAGCTTAAAATGACGTCAACGTACAACGTGATATGGCCACACTGTTAAAATAGCTTTGCTGACATATCCGTTGTCTAGAGGCAGTGGTCACTGGCTTATGATCCGAAGTTGCGAATTCAATATCCCATGAGGCTACACATAATCATGCCCTTACTAGGCGCAAAATAATTTTGCAGTCCAATAATTATCGAATAATAAATACATGTTGTAAAATATTGTTCCCAAATCTAAGTGCATTAGTGGGGCGGCTAATTGTAAAATCGTGCACTTTGGGTTAAAAGCATGAAACTTGACACACATATAAAACATCCCCTTCTGATTTTTTCTAGACATTGATCCAAGTCAGCAGCGCCCCCTTGTGACTATTGCGGAAATAAAGGTAGTTAAAACATCAATACTGCAAGTATATCTATCATAGACAAGAAACATCCTTTAAAAAGATATTCAGCGGCATACTTTGTCAATCGGTACTAACAAACAAGCCTGTATCTCTGGTTTTGTACACAGTTTTCATATGTAAAAAGTTAATGAACCAGCCTGGAGCATTAGCCAATGATACTGCCTTTTAGCAGGTGCGTTTAGAAATAAATTTTCTGATCATTTCTGATTGATCGAAATCCGGTAAAATTTAGATCAATAGCAAACGAATACAGCTGCCGCCAAAACAATCACTACGTTACATTTTACATGCTAAAGTCTTACCCGGTTATTAGTTCCACAAGATCCCACTGGTACTTGTTGATGAGACTGGTCGAGTCTGATATCCAAGCACGCATGTCATTAAAGGTGCCTCCTTCGGCGAGAATTATATTGCCCTCGTCCTGGTACAGATTCTCTACTATGAATGGCCAATCATCGCCCTGTAAATTATTTTATTTTGTATCAACTCGGCAATCTCTGGAAGCAGCCGAGAGTTGTTTCGTTAAAAAATCAAGGTGACAAATTGCATTGCTTTGTGTTCGGATAGCGTAGTTACCATCGCCTTTTCGTGAATATAATCCGGGTTTTTTCCGAGATTTAATATTAAGTATTATGGGAAGTTATGTGTATAGTCATAAACTTAAAAAAAAAATTATTTATATAGCTAAACATTATTGCACTCGTCGTGTCTTAAATTTAGTGTGTTTAACATTTGAGTCTTAATATTATACTTACAATATAAATCAATAATGTCACAGTAGTTTGGAAGACAATTGTAGCATGAACATTTTGAAAACATCTCTTTGAGCAATATTTGAATACCTAAACTTTCATATAATATTGAAAACTACTTTGTTTTCTTTTTCTTTTTATACTAACTGATGGAATATTGTGTTCTATCATTGAGATAAAATCCATATCCCCCACCGTGAGTATGACTGATATAACTCAGCCGTAAAGAGTATATATAGGGATATATAGCGTACAAGTATTTACTAGTTGCCTCCCTTTGTTTTCATTAATGGCAAACATTCACATGAAGGCATCCGCTTGTTATGCTGCGCGCTCGAGAAAATATTTAATTTTATCATTTCTCGATGAGATATATCCTATATCCACTCAAAACAAACAAATATTCTCTCTATATGCATTTGTTATCGTTTATATATTAAATTTTATGGAATTTATAATATTTTAATTATTAATTAAAATATAAACGATAACTAATACATGCTGGTGAATAATCCCAGACATTGTTCATTGTGAAAAAAAAATGAATTTTTCCCCAGTCACTGATTGGTCAATTTAAATCTGCGAATTACACCGAGTATTGCCGATCTTATGGTTATATGGTTTATCCTGGCTTTGGTTACGTACCTCGGGTGGCAGCAGTATCCCGGATGCATGTGTCACAATCGCTATGTCCTCTAGCTCTGGAGAGGCATGGGAAACCTCCTTTATACTGGCATACAGGTAGTTCACCTGAAATCGTTACATGCTTGTCTAAGATGTTTTATTTTTTTTATTATTATTATTTATTTTACAATCTGGTGGAAAAGAAAGTGTGTTTTCATGTTTTCATTCATTTAAAGATTTGTTGCGAGAGAATATTTATAAATGTATTTAGCGAAAGTGTATTTATTTTAACGTGATGTCGCAAAAAAAGGTAATATGCTTTGTTCATAAATCTGTATACCAAAATGGAAGTGTCAAAATTGTATTCTAAAGAAGGCAATTGTCAAAATCACATTTAACAGAAGGTAGGGTTCAAAACTGCATTCAACAGACTTGACTTGACTTGACTAATTGAGTTTACCGTCGCTTCGATAGTATTTCAGTCATATAGCGACGTCCAGCTAATTACAGGTGAAGGAAGACCCCGAATGCACGGAGGCATCCGGGTAAAACCACCGACCTACCGCAAGCCAGCTGGAAGGCTTCCTCACATGAAAATCCGAATGACCATGCCGGGTCTTGAAACCACGCGGTGAGGGGCGCATTCAACAGAAGATAGGGGTCAAAATTGCATCAGCAGAAAGTAGGGGTCAAAGTGCATTCAACAGACGGTAGGTGTTTTGTAGAATAGTTTTATCTTCTCGGTGTTTTCGACCTATCCAGAGAGTTAAGTTAAACATAAAATATATACCCAATGATTAAGATATGGAATTGCAGTGCTGTTCAAATCTCTTGACCAGGCTTTATATTTGAAAGATAAACGCTATCAATATTGAAACAATAAAAGTGAACATTTCATAAACAATTCTGTTAAGTTAGCAAGGCCAAACAAGCCGCAACAATTTTCACCATGAAACATTTTATAATATTTCGAGGATTCGGTAACAATATAAAAATGAAAAAGTAACAAAAGTTTTGCAACAATACTTCGATTTGAGTCTTATATATAGTGCAGTGAAATGGCACTGTTATTTTCTTTACATGGAGTACACTTTTGGTAGGGTGACCAACTTGCATGCCAAGTTCGATTTCACCTCTTTGCAGTAGGATTTAATTTGGCTTCAGTAACATGAGCTGATGATTTTCTGAACAACATGAACAAATAAATAAGAAATAAGTTTATGTTCATTGCATATTAATTTCTATATTAATTTGAAGTGACGTCACCTCGTTGTTCAGGAGAAGGATGTAATACACGGCCTCTGCTCTTGCAGTTGTCTCGTCAACGTTAAATTGTCTGAACCTGGAAAAGAATACTTTGGTCAGCCAGGTTATAGTATACAAACATGACTGTAAACGAACATTTAACAACCATAAACAAAAGCCCAGTCTTTAAGCAAACATGAGAACTTCAAAGAAACAATTAAAGCAATTAACAAACACCCAAAACGTTAAATCACGTATCACTTCAGACTCCATGACATTTCTTACACTTTTGTTGTATTTCCGATTCTTTAGTAAAAGAAGCTCTCCAGCACTCTCAACAAGTGGAACAAGCAGACTATGATAACCTTGTATAAATGAACGATTGTCCTTAAATGATTAGTGAGAAAACAATTTTATGCTAATAAAAGATTCAGTCAATCCGAATAATTTACGCGAATAACGTGAATGTATGCATAAGTGGATACTGGTTAGACTAGCAGAATGTTTACTCTTTACAAAAACACAAGCTGCATTCTAAGTGGATACGATTAGAGCTTAGTGGATACGGTTAGAGCTTAGTGGATACAGGTTAGAGCTCAGTGGATACTGGTTAGAGCTCAGTGGATACAGTTAAGCCCAGTGGATACTGGTTATACTAGCAGAATACTACTCTAGCATGTTCACAAGCTGCATTGCTCAGTGGATACTGGTAATACTAGCAAAATAACTAGCATGTTCACAATCTGCATTCAATTTGTTTAGTGGATACTGTTAGACTGGGGTTTTGCTTGCTCATGGATAAGGTTAGAGCTCAGTGGATACTGGTTAGAAAGCAGAACTACTACTCTTAGCATGTTTATAAGCTGCATTGCCCAGTGGACACAGGTTAGAGCTCATTGGATACTGGTTAGACTAGCAGAATAACTATTCTCAGATCTCCATATGCTGCATAGCTCGGTGGAAACAGGTAAGGCTAGCAGAATTACTACTATTAGATTTCACAAGCTGTATTGCTGAGTCGAAAATTGTCTTTCAAATATTTTCTATTTTTGGTGTTCAATTCTAGCCCCTCCTTCAATACGCCATATGCCCCTTTAATCTACACAGTAACGATCAAATTAACAATCAAACAACAAAGACCACGTTGTAATTATTCAGTGTGACAACAAATTTCAGTGATAGATAGAGAACAACGCAATAAAACGACCAATAAAGATAGTCACAATATATGCAATAGACTGTAGTACCTCAATGGGGGATATATATTGAAATTCAAGGTGTTTGTCCGCTAATCACAGATGGAGAATATCTCATCAAATAATTGAATAACGCATTCCTCAACGGCTGAAATCACCAAGGACTGGCTCAGGAAAAAGTGAAACAAAAACAACAGCAATTTGTAGGTCGTGCAATGTCAACTGTTTCCTGAGGTAATTGGGAAGTCAAATATTGTGTTTTAAAGTAATGAATCTTGGGAAGTTGATACGGTTTTGCAACTTTCAAAAAAAAAAAAAAAAAAGATTTTCAACATGGTAGGTCAGTTCCGTTTACCTATGCCATATAAGATGTAGGTAAATTATATTCTTTGTCACATTCCATATACAATAAGTAAGATATCTTTGATCTACTGTTCATCAAATTAAAAATAAATAAATAACACATTGGTAAATTATTTGATCCAGCAGTTAGGGTTTCGAACTCCGTTTCGGGCAAAATATTTCCACATCCTTTTTATTACTTGCCGAACAGTGGACAACCCGATGATGACTTATTATTAATCGCAAGAAACGCGGTACATTAATATAGTAAAACATAAAATGTCATTTTTAAAATTGCCCACTTAGCATTTTCTTCTTTAATTTGGTTACTTATGTGCTTTTTCGTCGATTAGGTGAAAAAAAATTCTTGAAAATTATACCAATCCCTCTCGATCAGTAACTGGTACCTGGTTAAAAATTCGTGCCCCGGCGCGGTTTGAGCCAAAATACCTTGTGTTCTGCATTCACGTACGTTACATCTAGCTCAGGGCGCCTTCTATGTTCGTTTCTGAGCAAACATTGGCTAATCTTCCTGTAAAAAAGAACAGTTTTCCAAACCGGCCCAAATGAGAGGTGACTAAAACCCTAGTTACACGACTTACCAGTCTAAGAAGGTGTAATCTACAACATAGGCTATCTCTACAGTAAGTTCTGTACTGAAGTCTGCCTCGTTCAATGGAGCCTCACGCTTCTTTATCATAGCCACCCGATCTTCGTCTGGAACATCTGGAGAATAATGAGAAGAATTATGTAACATGAGAGTTTACTTTCAAACTCTACAAAATCATCGACAGACACAAAGAAAAGGGAAAGTTTGTTTGTTTCTTTCTTTCTTTCTTGGGTTTAACGTCCCACCGACAATATTTCAGTCATTTGAAGACGATGTCTACTTGAGACAAATATACTGCTGTCACACTGTAGTATCACGCCGTAGACATGTGGCATGATACCACACCCAGTCACATTATCCTGACACCAGGCCAGCCAGTCCTGCAACTACCGTTATATGCTGAGCGCCAAGCAAGGGAGCTATAACAGTACCATTTTTACGACAAGAGAAAGAAAACCAAATTAAACATATATAAGAAAGCGTATTTTAAAAGGGGGTGGTTCAGAAGTCTAATTTGAGATGAGCTTCTATTTAAGAGTTTAACTTAAATAAAGAATACACATTTAACAGAAACAAGGGGACAGTTTCACCGGTCCTAGTCACTGAGTGGGAGTGGGATTTCTTGGTTCAATCCTCGACCACGGCATATTACTACTGGCTGAAATAAGTACAGCTTGAGCTTAAACACTATTGACAAGTCCACATTACAAAGTCATACACGTAGTTACCGGTCCTGGTAGCCGTGTGGTTAGAACGCCTGCCGCGGAATCGGGAGGTCATAGGTAAAGTTTGAAATTATTTATATACAATTGGTGGTGCTTTAAAACAAAACGAACCAATAAAAATCAGAACATCTTAAATATTATGCGTCAGCTCACCTAAATAAGTGAACAAATCAACATCAGACTGGAATTAAGCATACAATCGGAAATTAAACCATCTACGATTCTCTATTATATACAAAGAATAAGGTATCGGTAGTATGAATGAAACTGAAACACTTTAAGGTAATCTATCCATCAATAAACTTTGATCATGGTCCATCAAGTGACTGTGGGAATTTTATAATACCTTAATAACTTAAAAGACATAGAGCAATATAGCCTGTAACTCAAAACCAATAGACGCACTGAAGATTTTTAAGCATCTGAATGACCATGATTATAATTTAATGATGGATGGATTACCTTAAGGGTACGTTCTTACTTACGTAGCACATCACCAAAGGATTGTTTTGTCCCGAACTGCGGTTGTCTCAACTGCCAGCAGTATTCCTCTCCGTGACTTAGCCAGCACTTCCGGCCGTCTTTGGTTCTCCGCACACCTTTCTAATAGCGGGTACATGTATCATAGGGGAAAACATATTTGTACGTTATCAAATACAATGTATATGAAAGACCATACTTTCATTTCTCAGTGGTGGCTTAAACATTACATGCTCTCGAGATATACTGTACTTCTTTACTTTTTTCACGTTCGTAAATATACAATACGAACAATGTGGGATTTAAAGCCAAATACTCTTGCGACGTATCGCTGAGAATTGTAGCAAAGAGTTGCGTACGACTACTTTTTTTACAAAAATAATGAATTTTGAAATGTCTCAAATTTATTTGTCATAAAAAAACGCTTCGTGTTAAATGAACTTACTATATCTGTTTCTATCGTTCCATTCTCAGAGCTGTCGGAAGCGATTACAACGTAAGCACCCTCGCTATTTACGTAAAAGGCCTCCTTTGAAATAAATGAAATTGAATTAAAGAGTACGAACATTGTGACAATTTCCTAAATTTGCTAATTTCTTTAATGAACGAATGTTTCCGTATACTAGGAATTTATCTTTATACTAAGAATTTTGCGAGAAAGAAAGACATTTTTTTTTTACTCGTTCCTAAAAGTAGAGTTTATTTTCAACACAGAGTAAAATAGAAAAAATATTCAAGATTTGATGGAATAATTAAACTAAATCACGGTATCAGTATTATTTTACATTAAATAACCATGATCCCCCATCCCCACTTTCACTAACCTTAAATGAAAAAATCCAGCTGGACGACGGTAGTTTAAAACACATGACGTCAAGAATAAAAAATATTACCAGTCAAAAGTAACAATGTCAAATATACGGTAAGGTGTTACTTTTAAAGTACATTAAGAAAAAATAAAACAGACGCACATGTCAAAGCAGAAACAAACCTGTTTTTTATTGACCGTGTCTGCAGCACTGTGGCCATTTCCACGTGATGTACGTTCGTCTACTATCGTTGCTCTGATTTCCGTCGAAAAATCGTCTGCGTCTAGTAAAAGGTCCAACGAGTGGGGAAAAGTTATCTCATGTGTACGTGCATTCTTCATCAATGACTGGCCCTTGTTTCGAATGCCTCGTTTCTTAATTGTGGTGTTTAACTTTCCTTAAATATGATTAATTTCAAATCGATAATTATATGTACGTAAATATAAAAGAAAAATAAACTTTGATTTCTTCAGGTATGTAAAAGATTCATTGTAATTTTAATTTAAAAAAAAATGCATATTAACAATCAGACAAATTCAAATCCAAACCGTTATTTACATACTGTAGGATATGTGTTCATTTTTTAAATTGAAATTTCAAATAGCATGCATCAGAATATTTTAAAATAAGAAATTATAATCACCTTTTTTCATTCGCGTCGGTCCACCGAGAACTAAGTTTAAATATAGAAAGACGATAAAAGTAAGTGCGACCCTCATGGCGAATCTTCGCGAACTCTTGTTTCCAGATTGGTTTATAGTCATGCATCGAATAAGTAATGAACACTGACGAAGTCTCTAGAAGGATTTCGTTCGTATAGCCAGGTCATCTACCTTTTAACTTAAAGCAGCTCGTTCACAGTTGATCGGTGAAATAAAATAATAACTTTTTTTTTCTACTCTCCCTCGTTTATGGTGATCAAGTCTTGTTTTCTTTCAAATGAATTTGGAAAGTGAATGTCACCGTTGTTTTAATAAACGCACTTCGGGGTACCCGGTGAAATATAGAATGCGATATCCCCGCGGCAGGTGCTTACTGTACCACGTGACACATTCTTCACCAGTCCTGGGAAGCGAATTCGAGAGTTTTATTAAATTGTCTGCCTGTGAAATGAGCGCCCGCGCAAAGAATGAATGTAATCGGTCGTGTGACGGCACACAGAAAAGGAAATTCTAAATATAGTTTTATTTCATTCTAAATATGGGTTATTAAATTACACCTTTGTAACGCTTTTGTCTTGGTGGAGAAACCAATTATTTTATTTTTACAATCACGAAAAAGTTCATTGGGTGACCATGCGTCTTTAAATGGATATATTTATAGAATTAATGCACATACTTAGATAGTTTTAAATCAAATTATTAGTCAATGGCCATCTATAAACGAGCTCCTTTAACCTTACCTGCTTCTTATTTACCAATTTTATCTTTATTGCTGACATTATAATTAAAGGCTTTGATCTGTTTCAGATTAAATTATGAAGATCACCGGGACTCCTTTATTTTCTACTATCAGGCCTTCCATAGCTTGAAAATTAAAAGGTGGCGCGGTACGTGACAGATATGAACTTTAACAAAGCCCACTCCAAGACTGACCTGTGAATGACTACTGACCATTCCGGAATTGGCTGCGGCAATATAATGTATATGCCGTCATTAAGGTGTGCGCTCGTATAAAGATTGAATAATGCAAAGGAGGTATATTAAATTTAGAGTCCCAGTCCTTCTAACATATTGTTACCTTATCATCCATAATAAATGTCACCAGGTGTTTAATAGTTTTCTTAAATGTTTTTGCTTTCTTGCATAAAACATCTTACTGACAGTGTTTCTAAGTATTTGACCAACGGGACCGGATTTTAAAAAGACTGTTTATTAAACAGGGGCCAGCCAAGTTGCTCATTTTTAATACTTAAGTCAAACATCAGTTATTTAAATAAGCGTATTTTTCTACCTTATAATTCATAAATTTTTAAATGTATAATGTATATTATTTGTCTTCATCCAAGATAAGAGTTAAATATTTATTTCAGGAAATACAGAATTAAAAATATCTTTAAAAAGTTAATTACATAAATTTGATGACAATTAAATCTGATACGATTTTTTTAAAAGTCATTTTTACCATCAATGCATATTTCTGGAAATGGAGGTTATTTCTACAAACGCTATTTTTCTTAGATATTTGAGATCATATTATACCGAGAATTATTTTCAGACTCTTACCAACAAAACTGTCACATTGACCTTCATGTGAAATTGACCTTAATGTGTCAGTTATCATTCCATGTGTTTGTTTGTTGGGTTTAACGTCCCACCGACAGTATTTCAGTCATTTGGAGACGATGTCTACTTGAGACAGATATAGTGCTGCCACACTGCAGTATCACGCCGTAGACATGTTGCATGATACCACACCCAATCACATTATCCTAAAACTGGGCCATAAGTCCTGGAATTAACCTTATATGCTGAGCGCCAAGCAGGGGAGCTATACCAGTACCATTGTTTACGACCTTGGTATGTCGCGACCGGGGATCGAACCCACGATCTCCCGAGATGGGGGCTCTAACCACTCAGCCACCGGGGACCGTCATTTCATGTGACAGTGTGTAGAATGTAGTTTGTAGTTGTTGTGTAAACTTTCTTGACTTTAAAAACCATACAGTATTGTGTCTTGGCCTATGCATATAGATTTAACATTTCATTCAGCATTATTTGCGAAAGTCACAGTAGATGTACGTATAAAATGTATTCAATTATGAAACATACGTAGAATGTGCAATCAAGTCCTCATGATTACATAATAAACAGTCACACAAATACACCTGACCCAATGGGTTAGATAGTCATTTGTAACTACGATCAACATTTAAGAGGGAATAAATACTCTAGAATAAACAATTGATATATTATTTACATTATACATGTAATATAGTTATTGTACAATATTATTTGTTAAATATAGTATAGATGTTATACAATACTGTTTGTTTGTTTGTTTGTTGGGTTTAACGTCAAAGCGACAGTGTTTCTTTTGGAGACAATGTCTACTTGAGACAGACATAGTGCTGCCACACTGCAGTATTAAACTGTAGAAATGTGGCATGATACCACACCCAGTCACATTATCCCAACACCGGGGACTACTCTGTGTATATGCTGTGCGCCATGCAAGGGACCTATATATATATAACTCCTTGACCTCCATTTCCCGATGCGTACGCTCTTACCCCTCAGTACCGGACTGTTAGTTGCACGTTGCCGATGAACGAGAGGCTAGAGGGTTCGGGCGTGATGTCAAGGTCTGAATCCCTGGCTGGTTTAAATATACACTGAACTAGCGCCATACCTTGCCTTCCATACACGCCGACATAGAAGTAGTTGATGGAATCAAATTCTTCTTCTATAGCTACATTAAAATTACTCAACCTTCGTCCCAAATTCAATTTGGAGTTATTTAATTAGTAGAGTGCATAAAAGGTTTACTCACAAAAAAATGTGCCCGTAGTGAAACAAACTACGCCTTGTTTGTTCTTGGTCACGTGTTAGGCTAGTCACATGCATTAGGATTTACCCATATTTACACTATTCACGTATTTCATCATCATTTAATAATGAAAATGTGATGTAAATATTTAACGATAAATACCGTTTTATAATAAATTTTTAGATAATTGTGCATTAACCCTTTCCCTCATATATACTCATTTTGACGCCCTCAATAGGTACCACATAAAGCCTGATCTGCAGAAAACCACAGTTAAACCTTACCAAATTTAATTACAAAATCCTCATTTCCAGACCACTGAGGAGCAGCGAACAGCATAAAACCTGATCAGCCTGCGAGTTACTCGCAGGCTGATCTGGTTTATGCTGTTCGCATAGGTCTTTTTATGGTGTCCTCTATGAGGGAAAGGGTTAATGTCCTGCTAGATGGAAAGAATGGTTAATATTTTCAATCATTTTTTATGCTATTCATTGTGATAAAACGGGAAAGAAATGTTAAATTATAAATTCAATTTCAAAAACATCAAAAATCTTGAAATTTGACTTGACTTGATTTTACCGTCGCTTCGACAATATTTCAGTCATATAGCGACGTCCAGCTAATTACAGGTGGAGGAAGACCCCGAATGCACGGAGGCAGTTAGAACCACCGATCTACCGCAAGCCAGCTGAAAGGCTTCCTCACATGAAAATCCGAATGACCCTGCCGGGATTCGAATCGACGCGGTGAGGGGCTGAGTGAGCTTGAAATTTGAATAACAGAGACTTTTTCTCCAAGCTTCATAATATATTTTTATATATAAACACAAGGAATACATGGTTAAGCACTACGTTGTGTTATGATCGTGTAAGAATTAAAACTCCGTTTTCTAATTATGGTTAATAGTACGTGGCAAACTTAAACTGTGTAAATATAATGAACTTTATTAACGTATACGCAGTGCCATGTACAAATACATAGGTTTATACATCATGCATGTTTCAACCATCCTTCCATTTTATATGAAAAAAAACAAAAACAAAAAAAAAACAACTTAAAAGTATAAATCATGATTTGTTATTGCGCTGAAAGACTGTTGGTAGGATTTACATGTTGAACTAGCTATACATGTAATTCTAACTCCAGCGTTTAAGCAGGGTTGATCTTAATAGAGGTAAAGGCAATATGACGCCATATGATACGTTCTCCTGCAACTGTAGTTACCAATAGTAAGTCAGCTGAACTCGCTCTTTATTTATCGCTCGTCAGTCTTTCAGTGCCTTGAGCACTTTGATTTGTTTCATTACGATCCTGAGAGTGGTTCCATTTATAAAATGCAACGACCTTACAATCCTGATGTAAACAATCGCATTGCATCGATACGCTACTGAGCGCGAAGGGATACAAACGGTGAAATTGGCTGTTGTAATTATGCAAATAACGAGCCTGCTTGTGATTTACGGCTACGCAAGACTGGCGGCTACCGCCAGTCAAAAACGGAAGTAACGACAAGCCAAGATAAGATAAAACAAATCAATGCATATCACAAAGTGGGCCTATCTCCAATCTACGAGTGTATGATCATGATATGATTATCATGATAAGTAAATGAATATTATGTTTGCTTTGGGTTTAATGTCCAACTGACAGTATTTCAGTCATATCGGGACTTCACTTACATGAAATAGATAATATACAATAGTAGATATATACTCTATACTCCGTCGCATTATACTCTGAGCGCCAAGCAAGTAAGATAACAGAAATTACAGCAGTCGGGGGTCAAAACCAAAACCTCCCACTTACGGGGCGCATGCTTTGACTAGTTGTCCATAAGACTATATATTTTTCAAACCAAATAATAAAGAACAGAAAAAATGTAATGAAATAAAAAAAAGAAAAAAAAAATATCGAAATTTAACTTAATAACTAAAGGGAGGTAATCATATTTATGCCACACAGGAAACATGCTGGGGTTGTAGCCTGGTTCCCATTTCAATCCCGGATATATAAATACATCAATAAGATTTTTTCGAACGTAAAAAGTGCTGTAAGCAGGAGATATTCTATTATATAAAGGTCCTGCTGTAACAGAAAAATACTTTAAGTTAGATCCCAATGGTTTAAAACAACTCAATCAATGTACATGTACCGTACCTATGGACTAAGACCACAATTAATTTTACTATATGTTCTATATAAGCATATATACAAATGAAAATTTCTGTAAGGGAAATTGACATCCAAACTTACCCTCATTAGGTAGATCTATTCAAGAGAAATAATTCTGTACATTTTAAACATGGGGTCACCGGACTACTTTTTGACCTATTTAAGGCCAAATAACATACGTATTTAGTGCACCGGTCGACCATTTCACACCAATTTTCTCAAAAATTCCCCTCTCAGTAATGCTCAACTTTTAAGGTTGTTGTTCAATAAGGCCCCCAAATTGGGCATTTTATTACTATTTTAACTGTGTTCTATAGAATTTAATCCTTTATTGCATGTCTTTCAGTCAAAAACTCACCTTAATTCAGCATTAAATAGGGTCACTATTTTCTGTGTAGGCACATCCGGATACAGGGTAACCAAGGGCAGGTAATTGTGGTCTTAGTCCGACCTATGAATTAACCACATAACTTTGAACCTAGTTTCACTTTCGTGTATTTGCTCAGGATATAAATATAGGTGAGCATTTTCTGTTCTCCATAGTTGCATACACTCAGACCTAAGGTAATTCCTGATCAAAACTTAAAGGTAAATCTTTTTTGCTTTGTGTGTGTGTGTGTGTGTGTGTGTGTAATACATGTGTAAAAAAGGGGAGATGGTTCGTCACTTTGTTTTCTTTTGAGATGTGTATATTCCCGCCTACATTTACGTGCTAGAGGATATAATGTTAAACTCATACAGGAGCATTGAAGTCACAGTGAATGCACATACAGCGTGTTTTTAAAGCAGTCTTTGTACAGTAATGTAGATGTACTACTGTGAAGTAGAGTGTAATTTCGCTGTGTGACTTTACACAATATTGATTATACAGTTTCGCGTGGAAGCATATTTCTTTGGAAATGAAGTAACATGTCAGTCGAGTCATTCGTCGATTCGTTACCAATCCCCAATGCTGGGCGATGTGGGGTTTACAGGAATGGCATGTCTACTTCATATCTCCTATAAACACTTTTGTGAGATTTTTAGCTCACATGAGCACAACGTGCTCAAGGTGAGCTTTTCTGATCGCCTTTTGTCCGGCGTCTGTCGTCCGTGCGTCCGTGCGTGCGTCCGTGCGTCCGTGCGTGCGTCCGGCGTCAACAATTGCTTCAAACAACATCTCCTCCTAAACGGCTTGGCCAATTTGAAAAATATTTTGCAGGAATGTTCCTTGGATGAAGCTCTACTAAAGTTGTATAAATGGTTCTGGTCCATTGCATAATTAGGTCACAGGAGCTAAAAATAGATTTTAAAAATGCAAACTTTGAAAATCTTCTTCTGCAAAACTGCAAGGCCTAGAGCTTAGATATTTGGTATGTAGCATCATCTTATGGGCCACTACCAAGATTGTACAAATCATAGCCCTGTGGTGATAAATGACCCCGCACCAGGGGTCACTTGTTTTACAAAGAGTTATATAGGAAAATCTTAAAAAAATCTTCTTCTATGAATCCATAAGGCCTAGAGCTTAGATATTTGGTATGTAGCATCATCTTATGGGCCACTACCAAGATTGTACAAATCATAGCCCTATGGTGATAAATGACCCCGCACCAGGGGTCACTTGTTTTACATAGAGTTATATAGGAAAATCTTAAAAAATGCATAAGGCCTAGAGCTTAGATATTTGGTATGAAGCATCATCTTATGGGCCACTACCAAGATTGTACAAATCATAGCCCTATGGTGATAAATGACCCCGCACCAGGGGTCACTTGTTTTACATAGAGTTATATAAGAAAATCTTAAAAAATCTTCTTCTATGAATACATAAGGCCTAGAGCTTAGATATTTGGTATGTAGCATCATCTTATGGGCCACTACCAAGATTGTACAAATCATAGCCCTATGGTGATAAATGACCCCGCACCAAGGGGTCACTTGTTTTACATAGAGTTATATAGGAAAATCTTAAAAAATCTTCTTCTATGAATCCATAAGGCATTGAGCTTAGATATTTGGTATGAAACATCATCTTATGGGCCACTACCAAGATTGTACAAATCATAGCCCAATGGTGATAAATGACCCCACACCAGGGGTCACTTGTTTTACATAGAGTTAAATAGGAAAATCTTAAAAAATCTTCTTCTATGAATCAATAAGGCCTAGAGCTAAGATTTTTGGTATGTAGTAGCATCTAATGGTTCATTACAAAGATTTTCAAAGTCTTGGCCCTACGGTGATAAATGACCCTGCATCCAAGTCTTCTCTGAAACCATATGGCTCATTGCTTAGATATTTGGTGTGTAGTATTGTCAGGGGTAAAATGTTTTAGATTAAGTTATATCAGAATCCTTGTCTGTTTAAAAACCTTGACATCAGTTGAAGCAATGGTACTCAGGTGAGCGATTCAGGGCCATCATGGCCCTCTTGTTTATTTAACTTTGATCAAGTGTTCACCTCAGCGAGAGGATGTGCAGAACCCATGTCCCAACTATGTAGGCTTTCAAATTGAGATCAATTGTTTGAACCTTTGATTTCGTGTCTCCTCGATATATCCTTTAACTCTGGAAGGATTTTCATTAAACTGTATTCAAATATTCACCTTAGGCAAACGATGTGCAGAACCAATGTCCTAATCATGCCGGCTTCCCTTGGAGGTTAAAAACTTTAGTCAAATGTCCACCTCAGTGAAGCCATGTCCCAACCATGTGAACTCAAAGTCAATGTCACAATTGAACCTTTGATTTCTTGTCCATATCATCTACAACCCTGGAAGGATTTTCATTTAACTGTAGTCAAATGTTAAATTTGGTAACCCATGTACCAACCATGTCAATCTCAACATTCTTTGTTTTCATGATTACTCAATAAATCTCCTTCTTTTCGGTGACAAGATGTACAGAACCAGTTTGAAGTTTGGATTTCATGTCCACTCCATATCTCCTGCAGATGCTTTGGACAGGCTGCCAAGCGGTCATATTTTTACTACCTTTTATCTAGTTGTCATATTTTTCCTACTTTTTCATCAAATTCTTCTACTATTTCTACTTTTTCAGTATTTAAGCAAATATTTTTTAGCTCACCAGAGTATTTCATTCCGATCATTCTGTGTGCGTCGTTATGCATAGTGTGTCTCTGAAACCATTAAGTTGACATTGATGAAAATAATGAACTTTGCATGAATCACGGCAGGGAATCACGTGACTTTTGTGGTAACGCGCACTGACAATATGGCGGACTGAAACCTTCGATTCAGACCCATTTTTCGGGTTATATTATACATATCATTCATACTTACGTATAAGACCTGCCGCAGCTTACGTGGAATAGAATATTGTCGACTATACCTTATTTTTTATCTTTATGCTAACAGTTTTCTCAAACACTCAAAAATCCGAACGGCATTTTTTTTCAATTTTGACAATTATTTTGAGGGTAATTTCCGCTTGTTATGAAAATGGTGATACAAGGATCAAAAAGCCAAGAAAAAGAGTTATACTATTTCTTTACTTAAGAATGTAACTTTTCTGCATGTTGAATTTGACTGGTCATTTTCGCTCGCGTAACAGAAATGTAAAATGAGTTGTGTAACGCTCACGGATACCGTGGGCGTGGGCGTTACCCAAAGCATTTTCCATTTTTATTCCATAAAGGAAAGTAGGCAGATAAGTTAAAATTCAACTAACAGAAAGGTTACCTTTTCAGATAAAGTAATATAATAACCCCCTATTCTGTTTTATTTAGCCCTTATATCACCATTTTCATTAAAAAAAAAAATGTGCGGGCAAGTTACCCGCAAAATAATTGTCAAAATTATCAAATTCAAAACTTAATATCACTTAGCACAAATGGTCATCTCATAGCCCTCTACCATAATGGCTAAAATAAGGTCGTTATGTTGGAAAATGAGGCCCCACTGGGAAATCAGCTAGTTTTTAGCCCAACCATTCGGAAGAATATGAGAGCTATTGCAGTCACCCTTGCATCAGCGATGATATTGCAGCTTTTTGTTTAAAGTTTTGCATGCATGTTACTGTCAAACTTATATCTCAATAACCATTCGTGGTATTGACTTAAAAGTTTATGAATATGTTCAGGGGCATAAGACAACCAAGGTAGATAACTCTTGACTGAATTTAATACAAATTATGACCCCCTTTTAAATGAGAAATTTGGTTAAAGTTTAGCATGCAATGTACTTTCATGCTTATATCTCAGTAACCAGGCATGTAATTAATTTGAAACATCTTAAACACGTTAAGGGGTATCATACTATCAAGGTAGATTACTCTTGGTGGAATATACTACAAATTATGGCCCCTTTTTCAACTTAGAAATTTTGGTAAAAATTTTGCAAGCAGGGAATTTTCATGCTTATATCTCAGTAACCATGCATAGGATGGTTTTGAAACCTCCTTATTATGTTCAATGGTATCATACTATGAAGACAGAAGGTTTTTTTACTGAATATAATGCAGACTAAGGCCACTTTTTAACTTAGACTTTTCGGTTGAAGTTTTGCATACAGTTAAAAAAATAGTTAAAGTTTAGCATGCAAACTACTATCCAGCTTATATCTATGAAATCATGATTTTATGGTATTGACTCGATAGTTTATGAGTGTGTTCAGGGGCATCAGCGTACCAAGGAGGATAACTCTTGACTAAAATCAATACAAATTATGACCCTCGTCTAACTTAGATATTTTGGTTTAGGTTTTGCATGCTCGGTGCCATTATGCATGTGTCTTAGTGACTAGGCATTGGGATTGAGTAAAGACTTCATGATCATATTAAGGATAATCGGACTATCAATGTTTCATCATTTTGACTGTTGTTATATACAGGTTATGTGAAGGGCAGCTCTTGTTCTGTGTGTATAATTTCAAAATTCTCTCCTCTTAAGGCTTGCGGTATGTCGGTGGTTCTACCCGGATGCCTTCGTGCATTCGGGGTCTTCCTCCACCTGTAATTATCTGGACGTCGCTTTATGACTGAAATACTGTCGAAGCGACGGTAAACTCAAATAGTCAAGTCAAGTCTTTCCTCTTAAACCAGTGTTCAGAATTACATTTACTTTTTGTTTTCCACTAGTGATAAACTCATGGTTCCCCACAGTAATATCTAATAACATACATTTTTGATCCCTGAAAAATAAGGCCTCCAGATTGTTTGTTGACTAGTTTTCTTATATAATTTGTGTAGAAACTTAAGAATCCTTTGTATCTGAAATTTTAATCTGTTGCTGAAGTAAACAAAGTCAAATTAAATGATATGAATGGTTTTAATTAGGCTTTGGGTACCCTGGTGAGCATTCTATGGCCCCCTTGTTGTTGTTGTTGTTGTTTTTTAAAATTCAGCATCTCAAAAGAATGCAAGTGTGTCAGAGGACTGCATCTTGTTTATACAGCGTGTAGCCTTCTTGGTTGATGGTAATGGACAGCTGTCCAAGTGTGTTGACAAGAATACATGGTTAAGCATTAGGTTGTAATATGGTCGTATATATGACTTAACATGTAAAAGGTACATGTCGCTTCGTTTTCAAGTGGTGGGTAATAGTTCGTAGCAAACTTAAACTTAAGAACATACATGTGTAAACAAAAGTGACCTTTCTTAACATATACAATAACACTCCCGTAGATAAGCATTTCCAAATTCATGTACATGTACATACATTTATATATCATGTATTGTTCAACCATCATATACGCAAAACGTACATATATATCATATGATTTGTTAAAAAATGGAAGTTACTACAAACCAAGATAACATACAACAAATCCATACACACCACAAAATAGGCCTATTTCCAATCTAAATGAAACATGTTTGCTTTGAGTTTAATGTTCAAATGACAGTGGGGACTTAGACTCCGTGAAATAGTTCCTTGTTAACGACTTTCGTATGTCGCGGCCGGGGAGCAAAACCAAGACCTCCCGCTTACGGGGCACACGCGCTAACCAATCGTCCGTCAAATATATTTTTAAACCAAATGAAGAACAGAGAAAAAAATATCAAAAAATAACTCTCTTAATCATACGTAGCTAAAGAGAGGTAATTGCAAAATCTTATACAGGAAGCTTACAGGGTGTCTTTCTGGTTCCCGTTTCAATCCCGGATATACATATACACGCATATAAGGTTTCTTCGAATGTATTCAGTATGTTTAAAATACTTGAAGTGGGATCCTTACAGTTTAAACATTCGTATGATATTTGTAACATTAGTCTAGCTGTATCATAAAACAATTTGAAATACTTCTGAACCAACGACATTTACATAATTCGTACGAATAACTCTGGATTTAGTTTCGCTTTCGAGTAGTTTTCTTAGATCTCAATGTAGTTTAGTACTTTCTTTATTGGTGTATACACTTAGACCTAAGTTATAATGTTAATTTGCATTTTATTTTTTTTAAAATTTTACCCCTCCCTTTAACACCGGGGGTCCCCCCCCCCCCCCCAATAGAAAGTATTGGGTAATCTGCTAACATTTTTAACCGATTATTTTAATATACACGCCCCTACCTACCCACTTCTCCAGATTAGGGTCAGGAGGGGGGAAACAGTGGATGTTTCAAAGGTGGCCTAACTGATGTTCTATCAGCGAGATAAAATCCATATATTACAGTGTGGGTGATATAGATCTGCTTGGACTACTTTTAGCTCAAAATATTTGCTTAACAAATACATGTAAAAACAACTGTGAACTTACAATTCTATGGACTATATATTTTATTTAAAAAAAGGTGTGTATCTAAAAAATATATGTGATGTTAAAAAAAAGTCGGGTATAAAGTCGGAATCGAAGCTATTGGTCCGGCACTATTTTATAGGTTATTGACACGGAAGCAAGGTATGCAAGACTTATATGTGTCCTGATACTATTAGCTGCCAGGTCAGTAGTATATTACGAATCGATTGGAATAGTGTGTGTGGTTTAATGGATAATTGGCGCAGATTTCCTTCACTAGTAATTAAATTCTCCACATTTGAATATAAATGTACATACAAAGTAAGACACTGAACCTTCCAGAATATTATAACACAAGTTAACGTAAGTTGATTCGTCACACAAGTCCGTGAATGTAACACACTTCTTATAAATTACTTGTAACACAAGATCAGTTTAAGAAACACCTTTCAGTTTGAAGTCTGTAATCTAAGTGAAATACAATTTGAATATTATCTATAAGATAAATAAACAGCAGATGTGCAACAGGTTCTTGAGACTAATATATTCCCACCTTCTCAAAGGTGACACGTGAGTGGCACCACAGTTATTTCATTTAGCTTCATCTGATCAATAACTTTTGATTAAATAATACAATCACTTTAGCACCTTAATCATGAAGGAAAGTCTGACAAAACTATGATGTTATGTCTATTAAGACATATCAATAGCATAGAAAGTTATACACATAATAACAACAGAACTGGTGATTAATGGTACCTTGTGTCAAATAAAACACAAGTCTCCTAAAAAAAATGCAATAACGGAGACATAGTGGCACTGTACTTGAAATGATCGGAATTTAAACATAATGTGCTATTTCATTGACACTTTTTAAAACAGACCTGCATTCTTACATTCATTAAAACATTTTTATGGTCTAAGACAAGACTACCGATACTCATTAATCATAATTTTTTCATATAATCATGGCTTCTGAAAAAAATGGCTCTAAAATATACTTCATAATAACTAACTTACACACGCGAATACTCTATACAACCAAAAAGAACTTAAATGTGTACTTGGCATTGTCGTCTGTCGGGTCAATAGGACATGCGACTGCGTAATCTGGATGGAAAATTATGTTAACTAGGAAGCCGGCCGAGTGTAAAGTATAGGTTAGTTCATAGTTGCCTTCAACTACACGATATAGTCACGAGGGCGGAGTCCGAGTGACTATGTCGTGTAGATGAAGGCAACTATGAACTAAGCTATTTAGCACATGGTATTTTCATCTCGTCCAATCAGGTGCCAGTATTTGTTCATAGTCACCGTGAACTATAACGTATGGTGGCTGATTTCTGCCATTTCGTGTTGTCGTGTCTTCGCCCCGAGTTTTCGCCGCCTTTCGGGGCGAAGCACGACAACACGAAACACCTCAGGCGAAATAACGAAATTTTAACAGGCGAAAGAACGAAAAGTTTCGCCTTTGAATGTTTCGTGTCCGCGGGTCGAAACCTTTCGTGTTGGCGCCCTTTGTTTGTCGTGTCTTCGTGTCTTGGCAGAAATCAGCCACCATAATAACGCGTAGTCCACACTTTTGTAAAAATCAATAAGTGTGGACTATACAACCATATAACTCACACTTCTGTGACGTTCTGTCGCTAGTGGACGGAAAATACCATGTGCTAAATAGGTTAGTTCATGGTTGCTGTTGAAGGCAACTATGAACTAACCTATACTTATTTATCTTTTTATTCTACACAGCTCTTCCGATGTTTGGTATATCACATGACCCACACTCTGTCTATTCATAGAGCTCGTGAGCGCACCTTGTAAACGATAGCACTAGCATGATACAAGACACTTTTCGGCCTCGTACATGTACAAGCTTATATTTGAATTGTTATGAATCATATTGCTAAGTCACTCCTATAAACAGATTTCAACGAAACTTACACACGGGTAGTACAAAATAAAGCGAGATCATTTCCGGATGGAAATAATGTAATGTTACTCGCAAGAAAGAGCTATGTACGTAGGACACGACCTCATTGTTGGCATATATTAGTTATCTTTGATTTAGAAACCTTTACTCCAATTTAGATATTATATGAATCTATATAAATGTGATTCAAATTGTACAGATTTCAAGAGGAAAACAACGTAGAAGATATGTCTGAAGATATTCATCAGCCTGTGTATTACGACTTTTCTGGCCAGAAAAGAGGCATGGCTTTGATTATTGTGAACGAGAACTTTCCGGAAAGTAAAATACGAAATGGAGCTTACATGGACCTGAAGAATATGAAGTCAATGTTTAGAAAGTTAGGCTTCAGAACGAAAGTTTTTAAAAATCTGACTGCTGCAAAGATCCATGAAAAACTTGACAAAGGTGAGACCTTTTTGTTTTAAACTCCAATGGTGTAAGATAATAATACTAGGAAATATATAATCTGTTCGTTTATTTTTGACCGATACATATTCAGGCGAGGGAATTCATCAATTCAGTGATCAGTTCTTTCTAGGGACGACAACGAAAGCTTATTTGATCAATTTATGTGGACCAATTCCAGAATATTACATTTAAGTTAGTATAATGTCCTTGTACTGTATATCTATTCGAGCGAGTGTATCTCTTCTATATAGATTCCGATTGGACTCAGCTTCAAATCAAATGTGGCACTTTCGGTACTATATATGTTACAGAAATTCGACACAATTCAAACCAACACGAGGTTGAAATTTGATTTTTTTTTTGGTAAAATTAATGATGTTTAACAAAATATATCTCAATGCAGTTCGACCGAATATACATTTTCAAATAGACACATGTTTTTAATTAACCTGTGCTTGCAGGAATTCAGGATTTGCCCTTCGTTATTTTTGTTAAACAATTAGTTGTTTTTTTTCTCTTTTATTTTAATATGATACATGTTAAATTATATATTTATAGGCCATTTGCAATAATTCTAATTAATTTTACTAAGATTGCATGGTTGATTGAATGATTGTAGCTAAAGTCTGGACGGGACACAAGGACTCGAATGGTTTTGCGTGTGTTATCAGTACGCATGGATTAGAAAAGTTCACAGGAAATGCTGGAGTGAACATTCAGGCAGGCATCTACGAACAATTGGTGGAGGGGTCTGACGGTGTTCCCGTTTTCCTTAAAGACATTATCACCAAAGTATCCAGCATCGAGGATTTGAAAGGGAAACCAAAACTGTTCTTCATCCAGGTGCGTGTGAATTAATAATTTCAAAAACTAATTATATATCATAAGATATATTCTTAGAGGGAACAGATGATGATGATGATGATGATGTTAATAGGAAGGCGACAATCAGTGCTGATGATGGTGGTGATGAATAGTGACATGCTTACAGTCTTGGAAATTTAAGGTATTGATGCCGCTGTTATATACTATATAATTTCAAGCATGTCCTTGATTCAGTGATCCGTCATTTTGAAAACGAAAGTTCTTTGGACATTTTTCCTACATTCTTCGAGATACTGTTGTTTTTTTAGCTCGCCTGATAACGAAGTGCGAATGTCGAGCTATAAGAATCGTTTCGTCTAATGACCGTCGTCCACAATTAATTTACACGAGTCTCTAGCAACTGCAACGTGGCCACAATGTGTATTGCTATATTCTCTCGGCAAGTTCGATTATGGCTCAGTAGCTCAAGAGTTATGGTCCATGAATTATTGAAAAAATATACGGCTTTCATACCTGATGTGTGTTATGTATGGGTATCATTATAAGATTACAGACTGAGCTCGCGGAGGTATAGACCTTGGACTGAGAAAATTGTGTATTGCAAGGGGGGGGGTGACAATAGTGTCGTGCCGACATATCTAGTTTACACAAAGACATTTATTCTACAGCAATGATAGTTTACATTTCATTTACTCTCGCAAACTTATGCCCCGGGGACCTTGAACATTACTTAAAATAGAGGTTGTCCAAAGGTGTTGATCCTTACCTGATATGTTGTATATGTAGGTGTGTTGATGAATTTCATGCGTGAATCAAGAGGGGAGAGGTCATGACCTCGTGTCGTGCCTGGGATTTGACTATTATTATATGAAGAGTAAGGAGAAAATAACACCCTAGGCTACACCCCACCCCACCCTTGGACAAAATATCATGAAACA
>CM037778.1:47080985-47130985 GCA_021229015.1 Solen grandis | reverse complement strand
GCTGGTTAAAATATATATCATTGTAAACTATTCCTATGGTTTTAAGAGCTTAACCAGACCATTAAATGACCATTTCGTTAACTTTAGATTAGCGGTTAAGATGTGGTTATTCTAAACAGTATTTTACAATTGGCCGCTTTAAAGATGTAACACGTGTTTGTTCACAAAATAGTATAACCCCCAAACCATTCGGAAACTTTTTTGTGTATCAAATGAGTTACACTACTAATGCCACTGTGATTTGGTTTTGTTATATACATGTACATCTTATATTCGTAAACCTAATTTAAGCGACAATATAAAACAGGGAAAATTGTTTTCTGTTGATAATAATTTATTTTATGATGTGAACACATGGCAAAATAATTTAAAACATAGAACGATACATTTTCTTTAAGCTAATCTTATTACTCGCAATATAAACAGTCTCCTTATATGTGTTTTATTAAGACCGGAGGCATCAGGAAAATAAATGTGTTTATTTGGCTTGATTAAAACTAGCTTAGTGTGCTTTACAGAAAACATCAATACTGAATTGAGATTTTTGTTTCAGTCAGCTCTTAATTCTGTAAAAATGCTCGACATGTTTCTAACCAAAGCGGAAAACAAAATTTTAGTTTTTAGTTGATTATCGATCATTGCTAGGTTAGGGTTGGTTACCAGTAACCTTCTAAGATTACAATGCACTGGTGGCAGTGAAGGCTGTCTGGGTGCCGTAAGAGATAGAACATTCTGAAACAAATAAGTGACACTACGTGGAGTCTGGTTCATTATACAGGTTATACAGGATCGAATCAACACAGTCCGCAAATTGAAGAAATGCTTTGTAGATCACTAAACTCGGCTTGAAATAGAAGAGTTGTTGCTGTCCGTTTCGTCCTGGTCTCACTTTCCTTATACATGTGTTTACTTCTTTCCCGGTGGTTTTCAGTTCCTATTTTTCCTCTGTTGTATTTAAAGTAAAATCGATTTTGTTGTGCGGTTGTTTTGTTTGTTGCTCTGTTGGGGATGGTATTATAATTTGATTAATATATTTTATATGTTTTTTTTTTTAAATAGAAGGTTGTATTAATCAATATGATATTGTTCATTCGAACTTGACTGAACACGGTTTGGTTCGATCAGCACTCGTTAAAGTAAGTATTGAAACAATAAGGTAAAATAATGTGTTTGCTTTATTCACAAATTAAATTAAAACAAAAAAACTAACGATATTTTATTTATTTCTGAATTTGTATGGGAATATAAAAAGTACAACACTCTCATTTTTATATCATTTCTTTTTAAATATAGCTTTATTGCCGACTCTAGGGCTTCTATGCAAAATGTAATCATGGTTTCTGTCTTGAGATACTAACGCCTCGGCTCTATACAAAAATGTTTTTCTCTTAATCTTAAAAACTCTAGAAACTCTCAAGATTATGTTTTTTTTCTTCATTTTTGATGTTGTTTTGTTGTCTTGAGATTCTAACGCCTCGGCTTTATACAAAAATGTTTTTCTCTTAATCTTAAAACTCTAGAAACTCTTAAGATTATGTTTTTTTCTTCATTTTTTGTTGTTGTTTTGTTGTCTTGAGATTCTAACGCCTCGGCTTTATACAAAAATGTTTTTCACTTAATCTTAAAACTCTAGAAACTCTTCAGATTATGTTTTTTTCCTTCATTTTTTGTTGTTGTTTTGTTGTCTTGAGATACTAACGCCTCGGCTCTATACAAAAATGTTTTCTCTTAATCTTCTCTAGAAACTCTAAAGATTATGTTTTTTTTTCTTCATTTTTTGCTGTTGTTTTGCTGTCTTGAGATACTAACGCCTCGGCTTCTCTAGAAACCCTGGCATATTCATATCTCATTAGTAGCTTTCTTAGAATCAAATTGAACTCATTTAACAGGCGACATAGCACTGTTGTTTACTTAATTTACGATGAATTAAGGGTCATTTTATACACTACCGAACCCTTTGCCTTGCCGTGCAGCATTACTAAATTGGCCTAATGTTTCAATTTTGTTTTGTTATGGGGACATTTCATACAGCGATAATGATTAGAGCAGCTATGTCTACCCAGACTGCTAAAGACGTGGATAATCATAAAATCATAAACAAAGAGAATAAATCTGGCGATTTCAAAGAGACTTGGTGTGAAAGTAGGGAGAGAATGAATTAATTTTCACCACCCGTCTTCACGGCGGGAACTAGGGGCTGATTATAAGTCTGCGTCCCTCTTGTATAATGACCAGGTTGGCTTGATTTATGCTGACAAGGGACAGTACTCTTGACAAAATAATGAGTTTTTAAGCTTTATTTGCGATTGGGGTTTTTATATGGCAAATGCTTTGCTGATTTTCTAGGTCTTCTAAATCAAGATGGCCCATTCATTGAAATGGCTTCTACGGGCTCACAACTGTGACAAACTATAAGGAACTTAGCATGGTATAAATTATGCTATTTGGGTTTCCTTGAGGACATTTGCGGAGGAAATTGATTTGTTCTGTGGTTAAAGGTAGTGTTTAACGGTTAAATACAAGGTTTACCGTCACAGCATGTAGAATGCACAAAGAAAAAAGAAACACTTTGTTGCAATGAAAGAAAAATGCAAATGTTTTCAGAATTATGATTAGTGAATAAAAATAATTTTATCATTACATTGATTGATGCATATGTAGATGCGTGCATAAATAGGAATAAAGCTATTCTATTATTTTATTTGTCACTTAACTGATATTTTTATGTTACTTTTTCGTAATACAGTTTTTTTTTTAATTCAAAATTCCAATCATGCTGTTCGTTTTAAAATTAAACAGTCGTGGCATTCTTCAAAATCGCTCTCAAAAATGTGGGATTTACTGACCTATGACTAGTTCTTAAACAATATAAGGGCCATCGAAAGTATATAATTTTTTTTTTCATATAGACATAATGTCCTCGCGTGAAATCGTAATGACTAACGTCTGTCATTTTTTAACTTAAAAAGGAATAATTCGTCAATTGAAGGCCAGAAGCGCTTTTCAGCCATATTTTCATTAAAAACTAATGAAGTGTCCATCTAGAATAATTTGTCCATTGAAAGCCAGATGGGCTCATCAGCCTTCTCTTTGTATATGCCGATGAGTTTTTCTGACTTTAAATGGATTCATTTTATTGCTATCTCTACGAAGATTATTAATCTTAGAATATAGATATCCGTTTAAAATTATATATTTTAGCTTATTCTACTTATAGCATAATATTACTCATCTTAGATACGTTTAACGTTACTGAAAAAAAAAACACGCTAGGACATTGTGAGGATGGTTTATTTGCTCTGATACATCGCGTGTTTCCATGACAACAAAATGGTACCCCCGAGGCTATAATGGCGTGAGAAGTACAAATAAACAATAACAAATTTATTTTTAGCTTTTGTTATCATGCATAATGATTTGTCACAAATATGTAACAAGCACGAAATAAAGCTTACAGGCACTGGGAAAAATAGTAAGTTGGCAGCCTACAACGTTGGCTGTCACAATTCCAATTAAATCAAGTATTTTTTATTGTTAACATTATAGTCATTTTGAAAATAATATCAGATTTTATTATATTTGACGTATGTGAAGCACGAAGGAAAGCAAACATGTTAGAACACTTTATCCATTTGTGGTTCACCCTTTTCTTTTTTCATTCCACATGCCACATGTCTACGGCGTGATACTGCAATGTGACAGTACTATATCTGTCTCAAGTAAAGACATCGTCAAATGACTGAAATACTGTCGTTGGGACGTTAAACCTATTCAAACACATATAATCAACTGACAAGTAATCTAATTGTATATAATAATGTTAGTTACTTGCTTAAAGATGCCGTTCTCTTAGACTTATTGGTGGAATATTAAGGACGTTTTAGCTAGTTACAACTTATTTTAATTTTGAATTTCTCATTTATTATTAGTAGAATGGAAAAAGAAAGCCTAAATTTTAGACTTGTCTTGACTATTTGAGTTTACCGTCGCTTCGACAGTATTTCAATCATACAGCGACGTCGAGCTACTTACAGGTGGAGGAAGACCCCGAATGCACGGAGGCATTCGGGTAGAACCACCGACCTACTGCAAGCCAGCTGGAAGCCTTCCTCACATGAAAATCTGAATGACCCTGCTGGGATTCGAACCCACGCGGTGAGGGGCTGAGTGAGTGTTCAAATCAGACTTTACCCTCTCGGCCACGAAGACCCCTAAATTTTAGAATTCATGTGTTAAGAATATAATCAAAAGTATATTTGCCAAATTTTGAAGGTCCGAAAAGTGAATTTTGGACCTGGCACAAACAAAATTTTATGCTCAGTTTGTATTTTCAATGTTTGACAGAATTTTCACTTGCAATTTGTAGAAAACATTTAAACGTTACAAATCGCGATAAAATATTTTGGAAGAAAATCGTTATACACTTCTTTCAGTGTTTAACATTGAAATCTCCTTATTTTTAATGCTTTTTTTTTCAACAAAATTTAGCAAACAGTGATGTTCTACCATAAGCTTAATCTCTATAACAAGCAAAGTGATCCTCTATTTTTAATTCATATATCTTTTGAGTTGTAGTCTAAAGCACTTATATGATTTTTTTAGAAAAATCTGTCCGCTAGAAAAAAAAAATCAAACGCCTTGAAAGTAGAAGCATAGACAATTCTCACTATCAGAGGGAGGTCTCTATGGATGGGCAAAGTGATGCTTAAAGCAATCTGATAAATAAGCTCTTCAATTGCTATCTTATTTTAATATTTTAGCAGAGAACAAAGAGCAACTTTACAGTGTAATGATTGGATACATATTTAGAGTGTATCCATTTAAACGTGCAACTACTTCTAATCCGCATATTCCCTTCTTTTTTTATAGAATAAATAACAAAAAACCTGACGTTTTTGATGCATCATTACGCTTTTTGTTGATTTATCAAATAAAAAGCCGTAAAAGTTGTTATATTTATCTTTTTTTTTATTCTAACTTTTTATGTTTAAAAGGAGTGTTTTACCGCACCTCGAATCATCCCCAATCCCTCTTTCCTGAATGGTTTAAGCATGTGGATGAATCTAAGGTCGACAAATTCGCAGTGCACAAAAAAAAAAAAAAAAAAAAAACCTGTCGTTTTTTGTCCGTATAACTAAACGGTATTTTGCTGTTTGCTTGACAGACATTCCGTTATTTTCTTACCAGGTCTGCATGTCAATCATCCGCGTGAACAAATGATCCATTTTCTGCGAGAGCCCTCAACGAATATTTCAAACACTATTTCGTGTCTACTGTTTGAGTCACAACAGTAAAAAATGTTATACGTAAGAAGAGAAAGATGAACTGATAGGATGTGTTCTGTAACAGACAACTTTGCGAACTACTTTTTCTTCTCGCGTCTGCACCTGGTACTATTTTCGAATTACCGCTGTCATGGTTGTCGAGGGGCGAAGAACTAGTGATAAATTTATACGCATCTGCCGTCTGCTCACATGCCTAAATGCGTTCGTCTTGCAACTTTTTATGGACATAAAATAAGGGGTTAATACTTTTTGATCAAGGAAATATTTTAAGACACTGTCGGGAACTTGGTAAGGTTTTTAGTAGCGAGAACTTTTATTACAAAGATTCCATTACTTTTACTGACATTGATCAATTATCGAAACATTGTGTGAACGGATGGTAAGTATGTCATTATTATTGACATCTTGATGAATCAATATTATTGTCATTTACATAAAGACCATGGCCACAGGTATGAAACTTGAAATGAATACACTTTTCAAAAGAATAGCGTGTGCTTATATCAAGTTAAAATCGCCAAAGTATGTATTATTTAAGGTCAAAGTCACATGAACTGCTTTTAATTCTAACACGACCAGAGCTTCTCCCTATATATAGAAACAACAACAACAACAACAAAGAAAAGAGAAAAAAAGAGAAAGAAAACGTGTTTTAAGTTTGCAATAACACACATGTCAGACGCGCGTTCACGTAGTGCTTCTGAATTTCTTGTATTTTATCCAAGATAATATGTTGATAACATTAACATGGTAGTAATCAAAGCGCTAATGGCACTGAGAGACTGTCGGCAGAGTTTACATGAAATAGCTATAATTCTAAACCCAGCGTTTCAACTGAGTTGAACTCGATAGAGGTCATGTAACACCAAATACTCCACAAACTCCTGCAACTCTAATTATTATTAAGTCAGCTGAATTCTATTTCTTTCTCGATAACTCCTCCGGCAGTCTTCCTGAGCCTTGAACGCTTTGATTTGTTTTATAATGATCCTGAGTGAGGGTCATGAACATGATACCATTGTTGAGATGCATATCTAATGAGGTCATGACCTACCTTACTTACCGTACAGTTACATCGGCTGCGGTAATTATGCAAATCAGCAATACCTGTTATTGGTTTTCTATTATAAAATTACTCTTATTACACCACGAAGTAAATTGGCCGCGTAATACTACTTTGTGGTCATTTTGCAAGTTAGTTGTTAGTAATTCTAACTTAAAGGATTGAGAAATAAAGAATAAGAAATTAAGAGAATATATATTCTTTTAGTTGCAGCCTAACATTTTGGGTCCTCTTGAAAGAGTTGGTAATGTCACTCAGCCATATACCGCTGAGAAAGCCCTCTAGCTGGATTTCTGAAGGTCGATGGATCAACCAGGCGCCTCTGTCGTGCTCGCGATCTTCCTTTCAATTTCACAAAGTTGGGCGTCTCTATAAAACTACAATACAGTCGTGTTGGTAAACAACAAACATCAAGCAGCCTCATATTTACCTGCCTAACTATACCAAACCGGTGTTGACGACATCTCTGAACTGATTGATAACTGATTTGTTATATATGTATTGTCTGTATGGTGTCATGCGCAAACATTGTATTATGTATAGGTTTGGGTGAATAGCATTGTTATTTGCCGATATGCCAAATAAAATGAGTTTGAGTTTGAGTTCTGAATTATTACATACTAAGAATCCTCCCTCAATGGCATTGATAGTTTTTCAAATGTAGTATTAAGAATCGATATATAATTAGACATTTTTAGAGAAAACGTTGTAGTATCTGTAGCGGAATCGGCTAGTCTGCTTGAACCAATTAGGAAAGGAATCATCTGCATCCATCTGATTTACTTCCCTTCAATGATTAACTTTTCTGAGTTCAAAAGAATTTTGGTTCAAAATTCATTTTCATTTTGCAAGTTAGTTGTTAGTAATTCTAACTTAAAGGATTGAGAAATAAAGAATAAGAAATTAAGAGAATATAATATTCTTTAGCTGCAGCCTAACATTTTGGGTCCTCTTGAAAGAGTTGGTAATGTCACTCAGCCATATACCGCTGAGAAAGCCCTCTAGCTGGATTTCTGAAGGTCGATGGATCAACCAGGCGCCTCTGTCGTGCTCGCGATCTTCCTTTCAATTTCACAAAGTTGGGCGTCTCTATAAAACTACAATACGTCGTGTTGGTAAACAACAAACATCAAGCAGCCTCATATTTACCTGCCTAACTATACCAATACCGGTGTTGACGACATCTCTGAACTGATTTGATAACTGATTTGTTATATATGTATTGTCTGTATGGTGTCATGCGCAAACATTGTATTATGTATAGGTTTGGGTGAATAGCATTGTTATTTGCCGATATGCCAAATAAAATGAGTTTGAGTTTGAGTTCTGAATTATTACATACTAAGGAATCCTCCCTCAATGGCATTGATAGTTTTTCAAATGTAGTATTAAGAATCGATATATAATTAGACATTTTTAGAGAAAACGTTGTAGTATCTGTAGCGGAATCGGCTAGTCTGCTTGAACCAATTAGGAAAGGAATCATCTGCATCCATCTGATTTACTTCCCTTCAATGATTAACTTTTCTGAGTTCAAAAGAATTTTGGTTCAAAATTCATTTTCATTTTGCAAGTTAGTTGTTAGTAATTCTAACTTAAAGGATTGAGAAATAAAGAATAAGAAATTAAGAGAATATATATTCTTTTAGCTGCAGCCTAACATTTTGGGTCCTCTTGAAAGAGTTGGTAATGTCACTCAGCCATATACCGCTGAGAAAGCCCTCTAGCTGGATTTCTGAAGGTCGATGGATCAACCAGGCGCCTCTGTCGTGCTCGCGATCTTCCTTTCAATTTCACAAAGTTGGGCGTCTCTATAAAACTACAATACGGTCGTGTTGGTAAACAACAAACATCAAGCAGCCTCATATTTACCTGCCTAACTATACCAATACCGGTGTTGACGACATCTCTGAACTGATTTGATAACTGATTTGTTATATATGTATTGTCTGTATGGTGTCATGCGCAAACATTGTATTATGTATAGGTTTGGGTGAATAGCATTGTTATTTGCCGATATGCCAAATAAAATGAGTTTGAGTTTGAGTTCTGAATTATTACATACTAAGGAATCCTCCCTCAATGGCATTGATAGTTTTTCAAATGTAGTATTAAGAATCGATATATAATTAGACATTTTTAGAGAAAACGTTGTAGTATCTGTAGCGGAATCGGCTAGTCTGCTTGAACCAATTAGGAAAGGAATCATCTGCATCCATCTGATTTACTTCCCTTCAATGATTAACTTTTCTGAGTTCAAAAGAATTTTGGTTCAAAATTCATTTTTACTGAAACCCAATATACTAATTCAAAAGAAAGCGGTAGTATAATTATGATTAAAAAGAAAGAATTTACACTTAGAACTCGCATGCCTCTTTGCCCTTTAAAGCAATCTTAGAAGTGAATCACATCGGTGAAGATATTGTTTTACAGATCTGAGATCAGCAACCCAAGAGTCTTGTTCTCCGTCTCTGAACTGTAGCTACGGAAGTCAATCAAATTGATGTTCGTAACAAATCATGTTCCGACAATTAAGCCAGGAAACACCAAGCTTCCGCCGCAGTGTCTATGGTAATTATGCGATACTGCGGATTAGTAACTCAGTACTTAAATTCGCGGAAGTTTAATTTCGCGCAAATCTGGGAAACAACAACAACATTTCATCGGTAGAAATTTATCGGCATAAGCTGTATAAAATTGATTTTTATCTATTTCTTGAACCAATCTAATCTTGGTTAACAACCGAAGAGTTCGGAAGAGCACCTGTTGCACTGGTTTGCATAAATCATTTTAAGATTACTCCATCAAAAAATGGGAGGTTCAGGGTGCATATCTTTCTGCATGATTGTGAATGGGCAGATAACAATTTAATCTACATATTTAAACATAAAAAACATCCAGTCGAAAAAGTAAACAGTTGTGAGTCTTAAGACAAAGTAGTGATTACCTTGGTAGTGGACTCGTCCCTTAAGTTAGCTATCATATTAAGTTAGTTTAAGTAACAGCCTCCAAGGCACATGTCTTTTTTTTTAAAGATATTTCTTGTTTTTACTGAAACTGTTTCAAATATACTATTCTGATGCATCTATAAAGCGGTTCTTTATTCACGAATTTCCTTTTTAGCAAGATTGTCGTTATTAGAATCGCGCTAAATAAATTTACAGTTTTCAAATTGGTAACTTAAAGGGATTCCGTTTGAAGTCCAAGATGGTTGAAGGTTCAAATAAATATTGGAACTGCTGTATGATGAATGTGGAGAGGGAAAAATGGTTCTTATTATTTTTTTTTTTTAAGGTTGAGATAGTCCGTAACTTAAATTAATGTTACACGGAGTATTCATATCTTTTATAAAGAGAAAAATGACGTGGTCAAATTATAATGATAGATGACTTAATGATTTTGGCCTCCAAAATCAAGGAAAAAAGTGTACATACATTAATTACGAAAACCGTTTCGATAAATTCATAGAATATATTTATTGAAAAAATTATTTTACAAGGTATCAGTGCAAGAATGGTTAAAGTTTAAGCCCTAAAAGCATATATAGAATAGTAAAAGCTTGTGTTCTTGTGTGCGATATGACAAAATACACAAATATCAGCTGCTTTTAAGGTGGAGAGGTGAAACAGGGGGGTTCTAACTCCAGCTTCTAGATTTTGTTCTCCGTCAATAATATGTATTCAAATATATTATTTGAAATAGACTTAAAAAGTCATTATTGTTTTCGCGGATGACGCATGTCTATATGCAGATGACCCCAGTCTATTCGCGGGTGACGCCTGTCTATTCGCGAATGACGCCTGTCTTTTCGCGGATGACGCCTGTCTATTCGCAGATGACGCCAGTCTATTCCCGGGTGACGCCTGTCTATTCGTGGATTACGCCTGTCTATTCGCGGATGACGCCTGTCTATTCGCAGATGACGCCAGTCTATTCGCGGTTGACGCCTGTCTATTCGCGGGTGACGCCTGTCTTTTCGCGGGTGACGCCTGTTTATACGATGATGACGCCTGTCTATTCGCAGATGACGCCAGTCTATTTGCAGAGACGCTTACTATGCTCAACGATTTAGAAAAGTACTATAATACTTCGTTTATAAAAACCAATTTATAAATAAAACTTAAGTCATGATTTTCAAAAAGGCCGTAGTATTCATTTCATGTTTTTTAACTTCACAATAAAAGATATAGGTCGTAGATTGATATAAGTACTTTGGAATACATATTTTTCTAACAGACATCATTCAAGAATGAATAGCTGCTCACAAAGAGTATGCAGTTCAAAATCTTTTCATTACTCTAAACCAATAAGAAAATGAAACATGTAAACTATGCAGGAGCAGTGGGATCAGTTCTCAACTGCAGTGCTCAGGTATGGGGGTTTCGTGACTCAAATGAAATTGAAAAGATTCATTGTAAATTCCTAAGGAAGGTACTTATCTTCGGAAAATCAACTAAAATTGAAGAATAATTGAGAAGATTACGCGTGAAGTTCTTATATCATACTGGATAAAAATACTTAACTCAAAAACTCGATAATTAGTTAACATCTGCTAAATGCTTCTAAGCTTATTAACTCATGTACTGGATTTAATTGGGAACGTTTAAAAATACTTAACTATCTATAATTGCAAAATGCGTTCAACTTATAAAACAACGTAATACTAGATAGATACATATGTATATGTATAAGTGGTATTCAGAAATGAATAACTCTGGTATACAATGTAGATTATTGTCTTACTGTTAACCTAAGAGCACGAATTCAAATCAGAAAGCATCTATATGGCATTTTATTGTTAAAAAAAGTACAGAGAAACTGTTTCGTTTCAAAACCTGGCTGTAGAAACAGGGCGACACAAAACATTATGCAATAAAAACCGAACATGCACTATTGATACTATTTGAGCACATTCTTGAACTATAAATATCATGTATATTGCAATTTATTCAAATATAACCACAAACGAATATATTTAAATTAATACATACGTGCCTACAAAACTCCTTCCGCCATGAATCAAATGGCAAATATATATGTCTATATACTTTGCGTTAAAAATGAGACCAAACTGAAATTATTAAATCAGTGCTTAATATTTTAAACTAAGTATTTTCAATATATATTTTGTATAATGTTCGATCTCTAGTTACGATAAAATATCAGAGTTAGCTGGAGTTATCTTAATTTCCTCAAAAAAGTAATTAATATGTTTCTTTTTTCACTGTTTACTCACTGCATTTAAAGGCTATATACATAAATGCTACATAAAATATTAAAATGTGTTTTGTGAAAGTAAATGGTAAATTAAATGTGAAACTCTTAATTAACAAGTTTCCTCTGATTCCGTAATCAGAAAAAAAGACATTTACTCGAAAAATAACAGAGGAAAATAACGTTTCTCCTCGTATTCTTCATTTAGAGATCGAACGGATGTATGTTGCCTTCAAAGCTGTCATTTGTGAGTTGTGCTAGAGATTTTATTATTCAAATTTAGCGATGCACGTGATGTACTTTCTGTAATACGTGCTTAATCGACCATATAGAAGTGAAATGAAGAAGGGCTCTCCTAATCGAGAGACTGGTCACCGAATCAAGCTATGGCAGTTTTGGAGTTCGAGATACCCAAACAAATATTGGACTATTTATCTTACATGGATTATTTGCGCCAATATTTTGCGGCATCTTATACACGCCAGATTTGTCAATAATTACTGAGTTGTAAACTCTTCATAAACGATTTAACATCGGAGTTATGACAAGGGATTTTGTTGGATGAATTATGTATTTTATATATTTCTATTGTCTAATTATTAAAAACATTTAAAACAAAAAAAAGTGCACATGTATACATTTATCACCGAATTTTGTTATTGCTTTTGATATCTCATTTGACCTGTTTTTTACTGTTTGCTGTGTTTAACGTCCCACCGACAGTTGGAGACTATGTCTGCTTGAGACAGATTTAGTGTTTCGACACTGCATTACAACGTCGTAAACATATGGCATGATACGACACCCAACCATTTTATTCTGACACTGTACCAACCAGTCCTAGAATTACCCTTATAAATGCTTACACCAAGCAAGAGAAATATATCAGTACCATTTTACGCCTTTGGTATGTCGCGACCGGGGATAGAACCCACATCCTACCGATTCTGGTATGGTCTCCCTAACCATACGGTCCCTGGGACCGCGTTTTCGTCCTGTATTCGTGGAAGTATCCACACACACATATATACACCGCGGTAATAAATTGACATTGTTAGATACGATTCATAAATCTTCTTGAAGAAAAAACCACCAAAAAATTAGTTTAAAATAACTATGAAGGATATGAAGGATAACAAGCTGCCAAAAATGACCAATCAACAACAACAACAACAAAATAACAAAAAACAAAACAAAACAAACAACAAAAAAACAGTAGATTTGTTATTGTGTGTAGTAGATAAAACGTTAACGTGGTGCTCTTTACATTACATGATGTGCAAAATGGAATATATGTAGTAGTCACTGTTCCCATTATGTGTGGTACTTTTGACCTTATATGCAGTAGAAATCACATTATATGTCGTACTTTCGTTTATATACGCTGTAGATCTCACATTATATGTTGTATATGCGATTTCCTTATATGCTGTGCTTCTAGCATTATACGCGGTAGTATTTTCATTATGTGCGGTAGATTCGTCGTTATGATGAGATGGTTAGGATATTTCCGAATGATACCGTATAATGCCGGATTATAACGAATCCGGATGTTTCACACGAGTAATTCTATTGCACCGACACCGAACAATTTCCATAATCATGGCCCAAGGAATGGAGTCGTCTGCAACCATGTTGCAGCAATGTCTGAATGACCACAGGAACCTGATATTCAGTCCAAAAAAAAAAAAAAATCTACACCTCATATTACAAATAAACTCCAGGAATGCCTTCCATACCCCAACCACCTCACCGATACAGGAATAATTGTTGGGACAGTTTTACAAAAGATTTTTCTGGTCTGGGCAATTAAAGGGGTTAATGATCTCTCAAAATATATCCATACCATTAATGTTTCGTTTTTAATACCACTGAAAAACACAACTCTACCGCTAATTTCTCATGTCGTAGTAGCCATGACGTGACGTCACAGTTTTACACCCAGCAGTGTAGGTTGAATTAAATATTATTATTTTATAAATTTGTTTTATGTATGCAGTGTTATCTATTTATTTTTCCAAATTTAAATTTAGAAGATCTATCTGATTTTATATGAATGCTGATTTTAAAATTACAAAAACAGAGGGGGGAAACCCCAACAAGCGAGATAACTCTTACAAACTGTCCATAAACGAGTAAACATACCTTCACTGTGTGTGTAAAACTGTGACGTCACGTTATGGCTTCTACGACATGAAAAATTAGCTGTAAGTTGTGTTTTTCAGTGGTATAAAACACGAACCATTTCTGGTAAGGATATATTTTGAGAGATAATTAACTCCTTTAATTGTCCAGACCAGAAAAATCCATTTCTGTGTTTGCATTCAACAGCCGTTTAAAACTGTCTTAATGCTCTACATTTACTCGTATGAAACATCCAGATTCGTTATAATCCGGCAATATACGGTATCATTCGGAAATATCCTAACCATCTCATCATAACGACGAATCTACCGCACATAATGAAAATACTACCGCGTATAATGCTAGAAGCACAGCATATAAGGAAATCGCATGTACAACATATGTGAGATCTACAGCGTATATAAACGAAAGTACGACATATAATGTATTTCTGACTACTACATATATTCCATTTTGCACATCATGTAATGTAAAAGCACCACGTATAACGTTTTATCTACTACACACAATAACAAATCTTCTGCATACATTGGTCTTTGTACCACACACAAAGGCAGTACCACCATATATAAGAATAGTTCTGCTACATATAATCAAGAATGTACAGCATATAAAGAAACAAGTACCACAAATAATTGAATTTCTACTGCACATAATGAAATATCTATCACATATAATGATATATCTACTGCATATAATACAATATCTACTGCATATAATGAAATAACTACCGCATATAAGCAAATAAGTCATAATAAGACGGTCATGGTGTTCCATACATTTCCTATTTATTAATTCAAAGTTATGTGAATTGCAGCTCTTTAGAATGTTTTGTATAAATCATTAAAGCTCAAAAAAGAGTTTTACTGATCAGTTTTAGGGAAGTGTTTCAAAGTATTTTATCATTGTATCATTGTGTTTAATAACATATACATATGATAATGTATATGGTACTTTTTATGACAGTTCAATTGATTCCATTCATGTATTTATAACTAAATTTGAGTTACTGTGATCAGCTCATTCCTATATTAATGCATTTCATCAAACTGACAAAATTACATTCACCAAGGTTCTCAAATCATGTTCACTTCTTTCGTGTACATAAAATAATTTTGCTATAGAATTTAACATATATTCATATACTGGGACCTGGTGAATGAGTGAATAGTCCGCCACGAAATCGGGAGGTCGCGTGTTTGATCCCAGGACGCGACATACATCAGTAAATATAAAAATGGCACTGGTATAGCTTCCTCGCTTTGCGCTTGGTATATATGGGTAATTCCATGACTTGTTTGACCGGTGTCAGGATAGTGTGATTGGGTGTGGTATCATGCCACATGTCTACGGAGTGATATCGCAGTGCGGCAGCACTATATATGTCCCACATAGACATAAAATCACCAAAATGACTGATATACGGTCTGGGACATTATAGGTTATCCATCCATGATTAAATTATAATCATGGTCATTCAAACGCTTAAAGTAAGATACATGTAATGGTTCCACTACATTTCGGACCTTGTTGCCTTTAACGGAGATAATCAAGGTTTCCTAATGTTTCATTAGGGTACCTTGGTTATCTTGGTAGAGGTTAAGTGGTCCGAAATGAAGCAGAACCATTACATGTATCTTACGTTTAAAAGACTTCAGTGAAGATGCAATCATCCACTAACCTAAAGTTTTAGACTCTTTTTTTCTATGTCTATAAAGGCTTGCATTTACAATAAATTTCGCACGATCGCTTGATGGACCATGGTCATAATCTAATGATGAAAAGATGAACAAAAACTGTCTCACCAAATGCACAACTTCAACCCAATATTGACATTTAAACAGGTTAGAAACATGCTGCATTAAAACAAATTTTGTTTTTAAGCATTTGCATTTTTCAAGCAATTTGTCAACCTTGCCAAGAAAACCTGTAGCATCCAGTTGATTGGGAGTAATATCTAAACCCTTTATTAATCCTATGGAAATGAAACCGAGTCGGTTTTAATTGAATTTCTAAGAAATTATTTCCCATTAAATTCTGACATGCCACAAAACAGCAAAATCGTATGCGTGAAACAGACGATACGTTGGAAAATTGACAAATTTGTAAGACGGTGTATCATGGTGTTTGCATTTAAATTCAGATTTATGGATTACAAGAATCAATAATTCTCAAGGGATGACACTTGTAAAGGCATATTCTATTGCAATGTATCTTTGCATTTATCTTTTAATCAAACTTTGTCGGTAGTTTTCTGTCGTATAATTTGTCAGAATGCATCAGAAGATAATCATGAAATTCCAATGTTCGTATTAGTGTTTGCAAAGAATTAATATCTGCTGGTGATTTGTAACTAGATCGAGAAACAAAATTTACATACTTTATACGTAGAAATGCTTACAGGATTGCCTTGTATGATCTTCAACAGACACGCATTACAAAAAGAATTATTCTTTTAGATGTTGATGAACAATTATTTTTCTTTGTTCTTATTATGTCAAATGAGCAACGTAAACTACATCTCGAGCCTCTCGTCATTTAATTATCTAAAACCGAAAACAATTCCTTCACCAATTTATTGAACAGTACAATCTAATAAGTCATAGAGACATGCTGAAGGAACCAATTACGCCAAAGTTTTTCCAGGGCACAGAGAAAGTAACCAAGAAAACCTAATTTTCTCCAAAAGAAACATGTTAATTCTCGTGTACGTCAAGGAATTTTGTTCATGGGAAGCAAGGAGCGAGCAAGTTATAGGCGTTAATGGCATCGTAATTTAGGACAATGGCGACAATAATTTGCAAGATGCTTACGACAGAAAAAAAATCGTATCAATTTAACATGCCTCAAGGAATTTTCCTGATCACTTTATTGTGCCTGTGTGAACCCTTTTACAGCCCCTCCAAGAATGCCTGGGGGTAAATATATCACTCATTATTTTAGGAACCATAAGTATAGAACAGCTAACGAATTGAATGGAATAATAGTTATTTCTGTGAAGTATGCAAACGCATTTAAGCTTGCGTCTTCAATTATAAAGTCGACGTGTCTAAATTTCACTTTACGAATTAATCCCCAAAACTGCTATTCTAATCGTGTTTTTAATGGTATTGTGCAAACATGAAAAAATATATGACGAACCTTGAAGACAAAAGTTTTTATTCTCGTATTTTATTAAGGGTAAAATATCATTCCACATTTGGATTGCAATGCTGATATGATACTTAACTGGGTATAGAAATTTATTCTAGATGACAAATAATTTAAGATAGAAAAAAAAAAACGATAAAAGCACTGGAAAAAATGATCCATTAAGAATATTTACAAAAATAGTTACAAAACCAGCCAGAATTTGCCCTGTATATATCATTTCAAAAAGAGAAAAGTTTATTATAAAATGAATACTTATTCTCAATCTTTTGTAAAAGATACCGAATTTATCAATTGAAAGACTAGAGTCTTTTGAGACATTTGAGACACTTTCTTACAAAATCAGATTTTCGCATAGGGCAGTTACTTTTTTTTTTTACAACTTAAACCAGCAAATATCTTGGGAATTGTTGAAATTTATGGTCCTTTCTGTTGTAGTTCCCTTCCTTTCCTCTCCAATTCTCAGCAAATATTCATAGTTTAATTAAAAAGCAATAATATCCTGCAGTGACTACCAACCAGTCTGTGAAATCGTTTGTTTAACAGACTCCAGTGTGACCCCAAACCATGTGTGGAACATTTCTGTTCGCAAAACACCTCAAAGAATGAGAAAAGCTGACTATGTTTACCAACAATTTTCATCAACGAATGGCCGTCTTTGAGATCCTATTTTCCAACATGTCTGTTATTAACAAACGTCATGGATGCTTAATGTTGCACAACGCTAATCTGAAACACAGATCCCTGCTTATGAAACGGAGTAAAACGAGTTAATAAATTTTATGCTTGGTTAGTTCTGTTTTTGCCAATATTTCTAGGTTTAAGTGCAATTATTCTAACATATATTTATACCTGCAATGTTTATGAACCTGTCCAAAGAAACATAACTTCTCTTTCACATTGACATCCTTAGTATTATTAAATACATACCATCTTATGTTTTTTTATCTATTACTGTATTAATTAGGAATAATTTACGTTATCTTCCACAAAATAATCACAAAAATGATCATGTCCCTTTCACAGTTTGGAATCTAATCGTTTTTCCCTCATCGTAAACCCCGGTATACGCTAATATACATTATGCACTTAACATCTCACCTTGGAAAAAATGTCGAATATTTAATTTCATGCTTTAAAAATAATTAAATTATTTAGAAATGCAATGAACATATTTCCGCAGTATATTGATGCATATTTCATGTCCTTCCGTTATTTTATTTCTATTAATGATAGTTTTAAAATGTGGTCAACCCGTGAAAAAAAAATGAAGTTTTCTACACGGGTTTTCTTTTTAAAGTCACCGAATATATATATATTAAAAGTATCTTGTTATCAAGCATTATCTTTATGGAAATTTCTCACAATCTAGATATTCGAGTAACATTTGTATTTTGTTATTTCAGTATAATGTATTCCTTGCACATAAACATTCGCTATTTAATTAAAACTGTAAATGAGTAGCGTCTACATCAATCTAGTAGAATGTTTATAAACCATGCAGCAAAACGTATATTCGTTTTGTGTATTGTTCCCTTTGTTTTAATATACATCATTTGTATAGATAAAAACGAAACGGTTTTGCCTAAGCATTTTGCAGATTCCCTACTTTTGATGCAGAAATAAAAGTAATAATAAACACATATGCGTACATGCAGTTTAAATAACAAGTTATGCCATGTTCGTGAAGTTGGCAGCCCAGCAGCCTGGCAGCACGAAGTTGGCATTCCAGCAGCGTGACAGAGTAAAGTTGACAGTGTAGCAGCCTGGCAGAGTGAATTTACAGTCCAGCAGCGTGGGGTTGGCAGTTTCGCAGCCTGGCAGGGTGAAGTAAGCAGTCCAGCATTCTGGCAGAATGAAGTTGGCAGTTTAACAGCGTGATGTTGGCAGCCCAGCAGCGTGAAATTGGCAGTTCAGCACTGCAGCTAATTAAGTCCAGGGCAGACCAGCAGCGTGAAGTTGGCAGTCCAGCATTCTTGCAGCATAAAGTTGGCAGTCCAGAAGCCTGATGTTGTCAGCCTAGCAGCGTGAAGTTGGCAGTCCAGCAGCCTCGCAGAATAAAGTTGGCAGTCCAGAAGCCTGATGTTATCAGCCTAGCAGCGTGAAGTTTACAGTCCAGCAACCTCGCAGAATAAAGTTGGCAGTCCGGAAGCCTGATGTTGTCAGCCTAGAAGCGTGAAGTTGGCAGTCCAGCAGCCTCGCAGAATAAAGTTGGCAGTCCAGAAGCCTGATGTTGTCAGCCTAGCAGCGTGAAGTTGGCAGTCCAGCAGCCTCGCAGAATAAAGTTGGCAGTCCAGAAGCCTGATGTTGTCAGCCTAGCAGCGTGAAGTTGGCAGTCCAGCAGCCTCGCAGAATAAAGTTGGCAGTCCAGAAGCTGATGTTGCAGCCTAGCAGCGTGAAGTTGCAGTCCAGCAGCCTCGCAGAATAAAGTTGGCAGTCCAGAAGCCTGATGTTGTCAGCCCAGCAGCGTGAAGTTTACAGTCCAGCAACCTCGCAGAATGAAGTTGGCAGTCCAGAAGCCTGATGTTGGCAGACCATCAGTCAATAGTTATGTCCCATTCTTGCGTTTCACAAAACATTTCAAATTGAGATTTTCCAACCAAAATACTTCAATTTCTTTATTACTACACTTTTGATAGTTTGATGAAATTGAACATCATTTTCTGTAAGAACAAGTAAATATAACCCGAGTACCAACTTTCTTTCCTTTTAGCTAAAATAAAGCAGATATCTGGAGGAGGAACATCTAAATTTGAGTGTTCAAAACTCATACCGAATAGATAATTTTCTATATTTAGTAGCAGTGAACTCGACCTTGATTCAATCAATCCCAATAATTTGTTTACACTGATTTATCGTTCTACTTACAATAATAATATGGTCCTTTTGGAACCTTGCCAACATGAGCAAGTTATGATCATGCTTCACTGTGATATAACACAAGTGACATGATACCACACCGTTCATCACTTAATATTTGGCGTTAAAAATCACGTAAATCCCAATCACATAACCTCGGCACACATTTAAACTCTTATTTAAAATGATTGCATATAGTATTTTTTCACTTCTGACATTACCATGAAATAATGTTTCTCTTTTGACAACTCGCAATGTTTTATCGATTAAAGACTATTGCAATCTTATGCTGAAAACGCAAAGGTTTACAGGATCGACCATCTTGTTCATCGACAACAGAATGTTTCATTAATGTCGGCGTCCATGTGAGGTCCTAAATTACGATTATTTATCACGCCATGACGGAAACACGATACGACAGAAACGTAAATCTGATGGTATTTGCTAATTGATTTGGTGCATTATGTCTCCAATACGGTTTACTTTTAACATCAAACTGATTAGTTTCCCTTATCAAAGAGAAAGAACTGCACGCACACCTAGATCTGGCACTTTGTCACTCTTGTCGCTGTGAGATTGTGACCAAGATTTGCAGCGCTAGTTTGAAATCGGCGAGAATTACTGGACAAACTCATGCAACACCACCAACTTGAGAAAAAGTTCCAACTGTTTTAACTGCTATCTTAGCACTTGAACACACTTATACCTTTTGTGATTCTGAAGTTTTAAGAGGATTCGGGATCGCACTAAGGTAGGACGTATGTGATTTATCAGCATTTATCATTCAATGATTGTCATAAACCTTAAACACTACTTAGATAAGTACATGAGGTATGATTGTAATCCCATAAAATTTTCATGACAATGACCCAATATTTAATTTCAGGAGAACATCTAAATCATGACAAAGGAGAGAAGGGGTTAAAAAGAACACTGTCTAGTTTAATTTCTCTTTAGAATGACAATGTGCACGCACGAGCTGTTGTCATCTAGCAAATAAGTTTAAGATAAACTGATGCGATTCGAACATCATTAACTCCAATGAAGTTTAAGCGATACTATAAAATACCACGACAGGTCAGAAAGTGTGAGTTTGATCTATAGCTTCGACATGCTAGTATGTTAACCAAGCACTACTAAACACTTAGCCATAGGTATGGATATTACCTGATATACTGGTTTCCATCATTTTTAATTATACAGGGTCTTTATTTATTGACGTATTAATGTGTGTGTGTGTAATTCAAAGATAATCTAGAATAAAGGAAACAGATAACGACAGCTGAAAACACAAAACAAGACATGTTCCACACGATGAGTGATGAGCAAAATATTTAGCCGACACTGACAATGGGGCCATTTTAGCATTTAATATAGCTTTTTTGTGTAAATGTGAAATTGATGTTAAATGTCTCATACATCTTACAAAAATAGACATTGATTATAAAAGGAATCTGTAACGTTCCATTAAAATATCGTTAGGCAAAACAATATTAAGATGAAAGCCACTGAAATCCAATTCTATCAACGATGAGAAAATAATAATAATATACTGCGGTAATGGAAAAGCCGAAGAACAAAATACAACACTGTATATGACAAAGTCATATAGAAGAGCACAGACTTCGCTTTAAGACTGGACGTGCCGTAACGTGGTGCTTTGATGTAATCGTTAATTCTTTGTTCGCTCAGTTGGAAAACTATCACCTAATAGAAGTGTGTGCGGGTAGATGATCACACTCAGCCTCGTCGGAGGAAGCAGAATATTTGAAGTGGCGACTGGCGGGCTACCATGGCATCAAGCTTTATTGATTTCTGTGATTTTAAGAGAATTATGTTTTTTAGAGTTTTGTTTTGTTCATTAGTTAATCGCATTTCTTGGGGAAAACGTAAAACATACCTTAAGTTGATTTATTTCATTAATTTGGTTAATGCTATTTGATTGAAGGCTACCAGCATGCAAAACTTAATCGATATCGAATTTCGATAAGATTATTGTGAGATTAACGTCAATTTAACGTATAAACCAACATACACTGTACACATGTTCTTGTTAGCACATAACGCATATTTGTCTTTTTAACGTCAGTTTACTTGGTTTATTAGATATTCGCTTACCCTCAGTGAAATAATTTACACTCAGTTTCAAGCACATAATTTTCTTCATTTTGTAAACTAGTTAAGCAACTAATTAAATAACAGTTTTATAAATTACATATAAATCCATATTTTATTCATAATTTGGATTTTCAAGTATATTTCCATATGTTTGATACAAACTTGATGATTCATTATAGGTGTTAAAATCGAAATTGTGATTAGTTGATTAAAATGCAAATGTAATAACTATGTAAAAGAACTTATCATCTCCTGAAATGAAAGCAATATCGAAAGCGAGATTAAAGGAATGTATTTCCTGATTATTATTTCAATTTCTAATTCTGCTATCGAAATTTAGGTTAAACCGCGATTGCATTTAACGATAAAATAGATGAACAAATCTTCCTGACTTGATTGATTTTGCATTTAAATACATGTTCTATAAGTAAAAAGGCAAGATTGGCATTTCTGGATTTCACTCTCTGATCGTGCATTATTTCACCAAAATTAATAAAACTTTACTCTTCGGTTTTCAGTTTGGATTAAATTTCAGAAGTTTTTTAAATATACAGTGCTTTATTAATAATGTGTCGTACAAATTGCCGCATTACTGTATTTACGATATGCCTTACTGATGCATAAACGTTACCTTTCAAGTTTTTTAAGTAACCTGTTCATTAGACACAATATTATGTATTATTTAATTGGTTTTTATTTCAGTCTTCGTTTATACACTTATTTTACACTATTTTTTTTTTTTTAGTTTCATTGTTATGTTCCTATGCTCAGATAGGACACTATCGTCAAAAAGCATTATGCACACATGGTGTTGCCATTATCTCGGGTAAAGTATCAAAACTTATCATATCAATGTTAATGATATTAAACCACATAAAGCTTACTTTTATAGTAGATTTTGCACTATTTTCGGGACGTAAAAGCATAATCCTTTTATACATCAAGCTTGCACAATTTTATGTATACCAAACCACAGAAAGAAATTAATTCTTTTCATAATTGATCTACAATATTGATCTTTGTTCCATAAAGCCGGACTCACATCCATCAATTACTGATTAATACTCAGATTAATTGGATTATCGGTAGGATGCCTTTGTCCATTAGCGATATGTATTTCTTACCTTAGGATTTCTGTTGACGCCGGCAGTTCTGCCACCTCCATTTTGTCTGATTCTCTAGTTCCGAGTTTTGTGAGTTTCAGTTCTTATTGTTATCTGTGCTTGGTAATTGTACCTTGCTTCCTGATTTCTCCAAAATTTGTCTAGACCTATTTCAAATTGTTTAATATTCTTGGATTAAATAACTGATACTGCGAAACTGTTCCATAACTCTACTATTCTATTAGTAAATGAGTATTTTCGTATGTCTAATTTAGATTGTTTTTTATTTAACTTATATTTGTGACCCCTGGTTGCTTGCGTTTCGATTGAAATCCAACAATCCATCTGCAACTTCACTTATCATACAATCCAGTTATTTTTTATATGTCTCAGTCATGACACCTCTTATGCAGCGGCAGTGTAACGTTGGAATATTCAATTTTTGAAGTCTTTCCGGATAGCTAATATCTTTTAGTAACGGGATTAGTTTTTTTGCTCTTTTTTTTTACCTTTTCAATGCTTTCAATTAGACTTTTTTGTGCGTTGACTATACTGTTGCTGCATATTCTAGATGATATCTTTTGCCCTGTTTATTTGTTGATGGATATGTTTGCTGAAATTCAATTGATCATCCACCAGGACTCCCTATATCTTTTTTCTGCCCATGATCTTTCCAGTGTCACTTTGGCCCCATTGCTCTCTTTAAAGTATCATTTGCTGGTTACGGTGTCTTGACTCTACTCTTGATCCAATAGTCATGACTACATTTTTGATGGTTAAATTTTAGTAGCCATTTATCTGACCAATTTTTCATCTCGTTCAGATCTTTCTGTAGTATTTCCCTGTCATAATTATTGTTTATTTCTCTGTTTAGTTTTGTGTCAACTGCAACAAGGTGGATAGGTGATAATGCGTTCGATAAAGATTACAAAACGTTTTTGTCCAAATATACTGCCTTGAGGCATTCCATTAGTGACTTCTTTTTTCTCTTGACTCGTGCCCATTAACCAACACGGTCTGTCTTCTATTTCTAAGAAACTCTTCGACCCATTTAATTATCTTATTGCTAAAGCCATATTTCTTTTTCATTTTCTGTACCACTCTTCAAATCCATGTAGATGGTTTCGACCCACCCCCCTTTGTCTTTGATTTCTCTCCAATTTTCCGTAACAAAAGTACAAGCTGTTTTTGGCTGAAAAGACAATTTCTTGCCATGGTCCACAAACCTAGCCCTCATTGCTTTTTCCATTATTTTACTCACCACGCTAGCTAGACTAACTGGACGATAATTACTTGGATCCGATTTGTTCCTTTCTTAAATAGTGCAAATATCTGACTCATTTGATTTGGAGGGATCCGTTTCTTCCAATAATTTCATTGTTTTATTAATACTTATTTCTTTCTATACACATGGGTATTTAATATTTTCCTTTTTAATGTAACTCCTTATCATCATCCTCGTTCGTAAACTCACTACTAAAACGTTTGCTAGTATTTCTGCTTTTTCTTGGTCATTTTTTGTTTTACAAGTACTCCCCTCTTCGTTTTTGTTATTAGTTCTGATATTGATTCCTGTATCTTTCTTCTGGAGTTCGCATACTGCCAGAACCTTTGGGGTTTGTTTTAATATTTTCAGATATTTCTTTTACCATGCTGAATTTTGCTTTTCTCGCAAGGATTTTAAATTGTTTTCTTAACTTTGTGTATTCTTGATACGTCTTGCCATCCCTAGTCTCAAAGTATCTTTGCCAACACCTAAGCCTTTTCTTAGTTTTCCGTATTAGTTTTTCATCATGTGGCATATAATTGTAATATCTGGCCTTGTGTGGAGACTTTTCATCACCAGAGGTATGCACAATTCTTTTTGCTTCATTAAATTTTTCTAAAAATATTTCAAAATTTTCATTTGGTGTCTTGCCTTCAAATAAATTATCCCAGTCAGTCTAATTCTTTTTCCATTTTCTGATAATCCGCCTTTTTGAAGTTCCATCTTTGTTTATTGTTAATTTCTATGTCATAGTAATATCTGAGTTTGAAACTTAGAACACAGTGGTCGCTATTACCAAGGGGAGTCTCATACTCTACCTTCGTTATTATGCCCTCCTCATTTATGAAAATCATATCAAGTAGGCTAGTCTCGCAGTTTAATCTCGTCCTCGTGTATTCCTTTACGTATTGATGCAGAAAACTGTCTCTTACAGTTTCCATAAATTCTTCTCCATCTTTGTATCCTCTATTTGCCCAATTAATCCAAACCAATTCGGTGTAGCTAAAGTCACACCCATGATTAATAAAATGATAAAACTCTTCTTTGTATGACACTGATTTCAGATATTCATTTAGCTTATTTTTTTTAATCGCTGTTAGGGTTTTATAATGCAACCAATTTATAAATTGTCATTAATTTATTTTTCCATTTGATCCTAGCCCAATCCCCTTACCTGTATTCTTCAGCTTGAAGAGTGTTCTTAATGTATATGTCTGTACCTCTGGTATTTTCAACAGTGTCATTGTTCTAAAGTTCGTAACCCTAAATTTGTAATTCAGTCTCTCCTGGTAGGAAGCGACATTTCTTAATAATTTATGGTGTACAGTATAAAACCAAGGCAACACAAGACGATCGTATTACGTATATAGAATGAAACTAAATCTTACAGCAATACTCACTCCAATAATCACTCACACTCACTCAACAAACACGGAATATTATGTAAGTAAACATACAGTAGTTAGGCAAAGTGAGTTAACGGTGTAATGCTGTTAAATTAAAAGTGAAGCAACCAATTATTAGAAAATCATTTTTGGCCCAAAACTGAACTTCCTTTCAACCCGATAGTTCCGCCGTAAGTTATATTTTGGCAGACTGGTTTGCAATTTTCTTTTTAATATTTCCATTACTAAATTGAAGTTACCAACTACCTCACTACAAAACCGTCTTCAGTCTGAACCACCTTATCGATTACCCAATATAATATCATATAGCAAAATACCAAGCTTTTCTTTATTGCTTACTCATTCTCCCACAAACATGGAAGAAATAATTATGATATACATGTATTTATGTATATACAAAGTACATATAATTAGTTTCTTATATAACTTATTATCGATAAATTTAATTGAAAAAAATCAACAGTAACCCGTCTATCTGTGTCTAATCGTAGTGTATATTTGTTTAATATGAATTACATAAGCATAGCACTGAAAAACAACAATAACAACAACAACACATTAACAAAAAACACAATATCGTAAGTCATAATAGGCTTAAGGGTGTGAAAGATTAATATAAGACTCGCAGCATCATAAAGGATTCAACTTCAAAACATAATGCAAAGTAGACAATAATTACTTGTTGAAATCACGAGGCAAACATATGGGGTTCTAGGCGGATGTTCCGCAGACGACTGTTGCATTTTTCCTTTTCCAGGAAGGGCACTTCTGTCCCTGTCGATATTATATCATCCGATATTGTCTTTGTTTCTGAAAATGATAAGGTGGCTTATTTATACCAAGGCAGGTTGTGCAAATAATTGGAGAACACTAGTGTTAGGGAAGCTTATGAGGACTATCAAGGCATATTTCATTCCAGCACGTCTGGTATATTCCATGACAGAATATTTATGGACATCGTCTTTCTTTCTTAGTTTTTTTTTTTTTTTTTTTTTTTTTTTTTATTTTTGATTTATTTTAATTAAACTGGACCTGTGTGTGTGTGCATGTGTGTGTTGATCAAAAAGTGACTTTCTTCGTTTATTAAGTTATTCATATTTTGATAAATGGAAGTTTCGAACGTTGACAAAAATGTTAACAATCACTTTGAATAATAAGCACGTCATACCATTCCTTTTATACATTCGATCACAGAAGCGTGATGCTGAAGTAGCAAAATCACAAGCGTAATCAATCAAAGACTTTTCCTGACATCATCATTATACAACTGGTCACTGCCATATCTCACATAGGCAGTTATCTTGTATAAAGCTCAATTTTGATCCAGACTTATTTGCATTTTGTTTTTTTAACTAATATGAAAATGAATGTCTGACAGAGGCTAAGTTTTCAATCGAAGGCTAAGATTTTTTTAATGAAAAAAAGTTCTAGCTATATCGATCCAGCGAGTAATCAAAGAGCACTAAATCTTTTGTAAACGTCAAAACGTCATCTCGGGTTTGTCCGGTGCCAGGCAGAAAATGTCGTTTCAATTTACATGGAATCCATCTTGAGAGGAAAGTTTATGACAAGTTAAGGTACCAGGATTACCTACGAGGCTAGGGCGTATACCTCTTAGTCTTGCTCATTCATCTACTGGACGGTTGTGCAATATACCAAAGATTAAGGGTCTTGTTTCTTTCCTACAGCAAAGACATTGAGAGTCAACCTCTCAAGCTGTACTTTATGTTGCGTAGACTAAATGTCGCGCACAGTATGAAAAAAATCAGTCTGCGCTGCTTTATAAAGTATCATTTTTCCAAAACATGTAGAAAATACTAAGTGTAAAATAGTGTATAGTCATATGGCAAGGAAAGCATTTAGCACAAACAACAACGCTAGCATAAAACAAATTAAATGATGCTTCAAAATGCACATAAGTAAAACTTACCAGCATACAATATACTTAGATCAACAAGTTGTCATTATTTTTTATAATCTATACATTTCTTAACGTGATACAATTCAAACACAGTGCGATCATGATTTTGTTAGGATTTCTAAAACTGTAAAAGGAGTCAGTGTTTGTGCTTCCATATCTCTTACAAACGCCTGTTAGCTTCTTGAGAAAGCTTAACATAAACATGGCGGTTACCGCTATGTTCAAACATTTTATCATGTCTTTAGAAGAGACAGAAACGATGAAATGTATCTCGATATCGGTGTGATATAAAGTAACCTTGAACCTGATAAAAACTCAGTAAAAAAATAAACGTTGACTGATTTCAACCCATCCATCTTGGTGGAAGACAAGGCGAGATAGTGCAACCTCAAAATCTTCATGCCAGTCTTCAGCAAATTTCAGGCAAACAAGATTTATTTTCAAACAACACGTTATCCCGTTTTTTTCTTTGTTTTTTTTCTTTTGCTGTTTTTTGTTTTCATTATCACATTCTTTCAATGCAGAATCAATAACTCACAGCATCGAGATTTGTAATGATAGATTTGCATTGTTTGTTTGTTAGGTTTGACGTCCCACCGACAGTATTTCAATCATTTGGAGACGATGTCTACTTGAGACTGATATAATGCTGCCACACTGCAGCATCACGCCATAGACATGTGACATGATACCACATTAAGTCGCATTATCCTGACACCGGCAGTCCCTTACAACTACCCTTATATGCTGAGCGCCAAGCAAGGGAGCTATAACAGTACCATATTTTACGATTTTGATATGTCGCGGCGGGGGATCGAACCCACGACCTCCCGCTACCGAGGAGGACGCTCTAACAACTCGGTCACCGTGAGATTTGCATTGGATTCTGAGTTATTTATCAAATATATAAGAAAAATAAACCTGGGTGTAGCATTACTAAAAGTGTTAAGCTTCGTTTTTATATTTGCTTGCGTAACGCACTGTAACCATTATCAGCTACAATTAAGTATCATTATATGTATGATAATTACAGGAATACATTAAATGTAATTTTTGAAACCTTCACGGGATAGATAAGGACTTTAAATTATCAATATAATAAGCGTTGAAGCCGTTGTTTGTTTTCAGGTTTTACGGTTTTATATTTTTATTCAAAATATACTATCAATTTCCAGAATCATCTGACGTGCCAATGTGCAGATACACAATGTTGTTTAGCCCAAGGCTTAATTTAAATGGTGTCGAGAAGTTGCCCACAAACATTGCCTATGCACTATTGTATGTGGTGAACTATTGCTTGTGGTGAAAATATAGCTGTAACCCCTTGTCAGGTAATTGAATTTTCAAAACGTCATGGACCTGACTCGAGCCCTATTTGGTGAAGGGTCTACGTGGTAGTGAGTCAGTTAACCTGAACTCTCAGTAACGAACCTTTACCCCAGACTCCACACAGTGATCTCCCTTGCAAGCAAACAAAATCACTGCCGTCACAAATGTCACGTGATGATGGTAAACTAACAAAATGGCGTCTTCGTCTTCTGTTTCAACAACAAAAATATTTTTTAAATGATTTTTTTTACCACGAGGCGATATTTGATGTTTATTTAAGAAAACGTACTTAGGGATATGACACTCGCAGGAAAATAAAAAATTTTTTGGAAAAAGTAAAATTATCTAAATTCTATTTATTTTTACTTGTGGTGGCAGTGGTTATCAACAACTGTAAGGGGAGGTAACTACTGTGTGGAGTTTGCCTTTACCCCTCCTAAACCCCATCGGAACAGCAAACGACAGCACTCCATAGATTAACTTATTATACCTTATATAATGTTTGAATTTTACGTGATAACCATATACATGTATGCACATTCCAATTACAGCACCTTTAGTTATGACGGACAGTTCCACTGATTTCAACACATGTTTATAAATTTGCGGTCACCTTTGTCAACCTCTCGACGACTTTTGACCCCTACCTCTCTAAGGTTGTAATAAAGAGGTTTAATGTCATTAATCTTCGATGTCCCTTCATAGAATGATTGATCGTTTCATTCAAAATCATTCTGCGTCAGTGAAACCCGAGATTTTAACACATGCCTCCCTGCCTACCTTAGAAAGAAGTGTCGTTATTCTGTTTGCCAACTGCACGGCCGGCCTCATCTCACCTAGTTGACCGTTAAAGCTTCACTGCCTGATTAGACGTGAATATCGCGTGGCTAACGTCTCTTAATGCACAGCTCGGCATATGTCGGCAGACAGCGTTTAATGACCATGAGAGAATCTGTGTTGTCATGGTAACTACAACTTTATGCAGTCTTGGTAATGAAATTGTGTAACAACTAAATGTATTTTACAGGAAGGTACGCATCAAAAGAGACCAGTAGAAGACTTTATAACAATAATAGTTTTATCGATAAGGTCAACAAGGTATCCTTATGGGCCGACCACACAATTAAAAAAAGGAGCTTGTCTATATTACTTTGAAATGTGTCAATATCTATCATATATTTAATATCAAAATAATATAACAAATCCTGTCTCGAACACAATACTTTAGATATTTTCTTTGTATACTTAAATGTGAAAATAATGATATATCAAGATCCAAATTACAAGATAGGTAGCAAGTCTGCCATAAACCACATGGGGCTTGGTTTTAAATTACATCAAACACAATACTTTATGTAAAATAAATGCTCCAGTCATATGATGATTATATTGGACGAGGTATGTGTGTGTAGATTTAATGTTTCATTTTCGAACTGCAAAAACACGCAAGAGCCTATTAACGATTTACGTAAGTATAATCTCCAACCCAGGAGATCTAACACAGATCTCTGTCAAATTGAGTTGAAAAATAGCTGAATAGTTTCAGCTTAATCACAGGTAAACAATAGCGTGACGTTTGGTACACACCATGGTCACGTGGTAACTCAGTGTGGTGGTGATTGACGCGGAGCCGGTCTACTGCACCGGAGTTAAAGGTAAGTATTTGCTATTAACTCTCACTCGAAACTAATAACATGGACGCGGTTGTTATACATGTGATACGCGGTACAACTTAAAATACGGAAACTGAAGATAAAACAACACACAGTTATCCATTATTCATGCGTCGAGTCAAAAATCCAAATATATTGCATCTTCTTATTTTCTTATTGTATCGTAATTCAACGTGTCTTGGGTATCACCTTACATTTAAAGTAGGAAATTCAATAAAATTCAATAAACCACTCTTATATATATGCTTTTCTCGGATCCTTTTGTTTTCCTTCGATATGAAATGTTCATAAAATGTGTAACATTAACAGTAAATGTTTGGACTTTATTTCAAGTTCTCACTTTAGTGTCGTGACAATGTCTGTGACTACTACAAATATTTGGTATGTTATGAAGATTTATATTTCGAATTAAAAAAAATGATTTTATACTTTTGGAATATCTTTTTATTAGTTAAAACGTTGAATAATGTGTGATAAATGAGCGTTTTAATGTATTCTTTTGTTGTAAATGGGCTTTGTTACATAATATACCGACACCAATTAAACTAAGCATACCAAAAAGAGATACTGGTATTGAAATTTCCTTTTAATCAATATTCATATATTCCATTCTTAAACTACACTATTGCATAAATCGTGACTCAGATACTAGTTTGTCAGTTTCATATTTCTTGGTTCCCCTTTTTTTATACAAAATGACATTTTCTCATTTCAGAGCCTAATTTTTAACAATTAAGTTGACAGACTGAGGACAAAAAATAAATGGTTCGAGAAGATAGATTTTCCTTCTCTACGAGAAAACGAACCTTATCAATTTCAGCCAGGGTATCAAATTGTACGTTTTTATTGCTTTCTTCTGGCTGTTAAAGCATGTTTTCAGAAGTGCCGGTCCTCGTAATTTCTAAAGTTTTGTTAGGAATTGCCGCTCGTCAAATTTGGAATCCAAGACGCCGGGACAAGAGCGGCCGAGATGTAGCTGACAATGAATCGTGATGATCATGTCATAATCAATTAGGCCTTTGTTTGAGTCCTCTTCTTGCGGAGACACGAGTGTATCCTATAAGGAAGTCGTGTTCCAGGCAGGCTTAGAGTCTGTACAGGAAGTGCTTAGGGTGTTTGGGCGGAAGTCCACGAAGAAAATTATCGATCGCCGACCACAAACAGGTGACATTAAAACAAAAACTTAGACTCACAATTATCTGCCTTTGTCTTTCGTTTGTCTGAAATTGGCCTCTCCTCTCTCTCTCTCGCTCGCTCGCTCAGTTACTCTGTTTCCACCAACGTAATTACATGTTTCATTTTAAGACTGTCACAGTGGTTGTTTAGAAGTCAAGTTAATTTTTGATGTTGCTAAGTTGTAATGTCAAATTATTATGATCAGTATATGATGTATATCTACTTGGTCATTATGCATAGCATTAAGTACGAGTTGGTCATTATGCATAGCATTAAGTACGAGTTGGTCATTATGCATAGCATTAAGTACGAGTTGGTCATTATGCATAGCATTAAGTACGAGTTGCGGCGTGTTACAGTGCATATTCAAAAAGGAGTTCGTTACTAATAAAAGTTGAGTTCATTTAGTTTCTTAAGAATCTTAATTAAGATAAACACTTTGAACATACTAAAAAAAAATTTGAAGCATGTTCTTATTAAAATAGCGTTCTGTTAATTTTAAGAATCATAATAAGATAAACACTTTGAACATACTAAACATAGTCTAGATAGAATTCTTTTCTATTATATGATTAATATTTCTGTGACTATTTTTAATTATAATTTTATATTCAAGGATGCAGAAATATATACTTATATTTTTTAAGTACTGTCTATATTTTATTGCAGACTTATTCAAAACAAACACACATCCACACACAAATATAAAATTATTATACTGTATTATCATAATATCATATAATCATATCATTATATTATATTATCAATTTCAAACACACACGCACAATCACACATACGATTGATCATTCCGCAACAAGTTCTATTTCTAAAAATCCCGCTCGATATATCATATATATCAGATGTGGAAAGTCAAGAAATTATTTTGGTCTAACCTAAGTTCGACCTTAACTTTCAACATCGCACTCGAAGTCAACGAACACAACCATTTGACTGAATTTGAAACAAGGGATCAAAAAGCAATATTATATTTTGAAGTCCTGCTAAAATATAAATCTTCAATGAAAGACTGATATTTGATATCAGACAGAGAACTACACATTGTTTTACACTTACACATTTCATGCTTACCCAAAATAAAATAAATAAATAAAACAAAACATTTCTTAACAAGTATTATAAACCAACAACAAAGCTACTCATACAGACTAAAAGAAGAATCCTAAAAAAAAAAATAGGAGTTTTGTGTATTTTTGCTGTCGATTTAGAACGAAAATTGAAAAGATCTGTTCGCTAGAAGTAAATTAATGAAATGTGGGATTTGATATTAACAAAACGTGTGTATTACGGTAAACTTGAATTTACTCCACGCCCCTTGTAAGCACAAACAGCGAATCATAAACATCTGTGACTTTCATATAACAGCAAGAAACCATGGGAACGACGAAACGTATATACATTTACAAACGCTTGTGCATCTGACATGAGCGTTTCCAGATTGTAGTTTGGTAAAAATCTGCAATAAAGGAATTTCAATTTTGTCGTGCCAACTTAAAGAATATTCAAAAGTATTATCTCGTCATCAAATTGTAGTTTTAACTTCATGAAAGTAGAAAACTATATCTTGGATCAAAAAGAATTCTTTATATATCTTTCAAAAATTTATTATGATTAAGTACATGTATCAATTGAACATTGTACGTTATCAAAGATTAAAAAAACATTTTTCCAACTTATATTAAATTTTTTTTCCATGTCACTTGAAATAAAATAAAATCAGAAAATATAACGGAAAACATCCAATTAATATTTACAATTTATTTTGTCATTTTGAAGAAAAAAAATAATAAAAAAAATCAATACAAAAAATCAGCTTGTTATACACCGCCCATGACAAAAACAAATACACTAATAATTATACATATACGTTAAACACAATTTGTAAATGCCAAAATGTAAATCCGATCCAGGATCCAGGTGGGGGTCTAACTTACAGCAGTCGTGTGAGTTACAAAATATGAACGCTTGTAAAATGAAAGAAAATATTCAACGGAAGTAATTTTTACCCATAGAAATGCTGCTGATCGCCGGTTTTCACCGGAAGGGTTATCACACTGAAGTTAGCAGCTGTGGAATTATGCATGTGAAAACGTTTCTAATAGAATTGTTGTTAGGCGCATCCGACTTTGCCCACTGCCGTTTAATCTACGGTGTTTTTCAAAGTGGGGTTAATAACAGGCGGCAGATGGTAGACTATCCAGACATTTGGAATCGATAGAGGGCCATGTGATAGTTTTGCTTTGCCTGCCTCAGCATGCCAATTAGATATATCACTTCTGTATAAGACACTACACTAATCTATTTCAGGTTTCGCACTATCTGCAATCATAAAAATGTCATGAAAAAATTAATGCGGTTGAACATCAGTAAGTTAAATCACAGATTTTGACTATTAAAATCAAATGCGATGCAAAACTTCGTATATTTACACAGCGGTGTGCGACAGGATTCTATTTATTTGTGTTTTGACTGGTGAGAACTGAACAAAAAATAAATAGACAATAAAATTACGGCAATAGGATGTGGCTGTTATATCAATGAATGCACTTAGATTGAATAAATTAACACAACATTAAATGAAGTGTGGTAAAACGCGTTTAATTACTTTACCAACTGCAGAAAAAAAAACTGCATATTTCCTTTGTTTCAATGAATCACAGCGTATGCCTGTCAGTGCCGGGGTTTGCATTTAGAACTTGTGAAAAAAACGTCGCAGTCATGAAATACTAGAAACCCATATGTCCACAATCAACGATTTGCATTTGATGTCTTAAAAACCGACCCTAATTGATGACTTAAGGTGACAAAGGAAAGCCATGCGCGTTTTATCATCACCACCATCATCATCATTGCCTTTTCATACCTTTACCTTTTACCCAGGACTCTCCGAAGCAAAACACAATAAGAACATGTTTTTAAATCTGTAACGGTCAAGTACGAGATGTAGTGTGTACGCTACAGATTTCAACCAGAGAAAATAAAGACTACACAGGCAAAAATTGACAGAAAACAGATGCATGATCGGATAATCGCAAGGTTCGGAGAACTGAGAGTCAGTGTATTTTAAGCACATCCGTCCTCTAAGGTATAACAAGGCTTCCAGCTGGCTTGCGGTAGGTCGGTGGTTCTAACCGGATGCCTCCGTGCATTCGGGGTCTTCCTCCACCTGTAATTAGCTGGACGTCGCTATATGACTGAAATACCGTCGAAGCGACGGTAATCTCAAATTGTCAAGTCAAGTCTCAATGGAACATATTGTTACTTTATTTGGTTGGTAAATATTGTATAAACTGTTTTACTATTTTACTCATTTGTTTCATTGATAAAAAATGTTTAATTAATACATTGTAAAGGAGTACTGAGTCGAACATCCGGGTATCTAATGCTAGAACCATTATTCTCGTACTCGTCTGAATAATCACAATCAAACATGTCTGGAGGAAATAATACTGAAATATTTGTTTTGCAATCTGCATTTAAATGTAACCGACTATTTTTGTATTTTAACTACACATGAAAGAAAATCGTTAAGAATTATGCACACTCCAGCACTCTTTCAGGTATCTCGAAAGTTGGTGTGAAAATGCTGTGAAGCGATGAATTTACGTATGCAGACCGATCGTTGACAAACATGTGGCGCCCATTCTAAAAATTAAAAACAAGTCCCAGACGAAAACAAAACGGTATTTTAAATACTTCGCACTTGGTTTCACACATTAAGGCACCTTTTGAATCCTTGAAGTTCGGAAATAGTTAAATGCAGATTCAGTTTTATGGAAATTCACCCGGCCTTTATGTTTTTCAAGCATATTCATAAATTCAATTCGTATGTCAAAATGGAATGCACATCTACAGGCACAAGTTTTCCAGAACCTTTGGGACACTACGATTATCATGGTCTCACTGCATCTTTTATTGCATTCAAGTCGTCAGACAAAGGGTCTGCCCCTATAAAAGATTACGACATTTACAAAAAAGGATTGAATTGCCAAATTTAAGTGAAAATGGTTTATCGCCCCAAAGCTTTTACAAGTGATTGGCGTTTATGACAGATTTGGACTTGGAACTTTCTTTCAAAGGGAAATGAAATTGTAAATGAAATTTCCAGACCAGCCATAAAGCTGGTATAAATATTGCAAATTGAAAATCATGGATTGACGGATAGTTAACTGCATGTTTTGGCAACCTTTTGAAACTCGAATGATCCAGCAGTGAAGAGCGCATGTCATACACTTGAAAATACTAAATACTTCTTGTTAATGTTCAAATATCCAGCCGATAATCAAACATTAACTTGGGAACTACATGAGACAAATAAAATGCTGACTCACTGGAATATTGCACTGTAGACACGTCGCATGATACATCCAGCCAAATTTTCGTATACAGCTCTCCGGTTAGCTCTATTCACCGAATACAGCTCTCGTACTAAACGAGGAGCTGTATTCGGGGCATTTGTTGCTTTTTGTTTTCGGTTAGCGCTTCCTAGTCATGATTCCTGGCTGTATGTTCCTGTTAAAGGTTACGGAATGCATATGGAGTTAGTCATGATAATTATTGACTAAGTATACATAAGTCGTCATGACAATGACTGACTATATGTTTCTGTTGATTGTTACTGACTATATATATGACATTACTCATGGTGATTCCTGACTATGTGTGGCTTTTGATGGTTACTTACTATTATACGACGCTGCTCGTGGTAATTGTTGGGTTTACATGATGTCGCTAATGATCATTAATAATTTCAAATGCCCAAGACTGAAAAAGGATATATTCATCATATTTATGATAAACACTGATAATGAATCCGGTCATTAATGTTACTTGATGAAACTATGGTTTTGTTTGGTGATTCTGATATGTATCATTTCAAAGTTTTGAATTGTGCAATTATAAATATAATCTGACGTAGTTAATCCTATTTTAAGATTCCTTGATTATGATCGATAATGATGGCTACTTAACAATTATGATTGATGAAGTTTACTGATAATGATTTTTGATGTTGGTCTTCATCAATGGAGGTTTGTTATAAGATGAGGGTATACGTAATGACGATGAAGTTGATAATGTTGAATTGTTTGTTTGGGGGATTTCGTCCCCTTTAAACAGTATTTCCGATATAAAAGAAAGTAACGGGGACTATACATATGGTAAATATGACTTCCTCAGTAGAACCAAGACTGAGGCTATTTGACCATTCAAAATCGGAAACCTTGCTGGCTGTCTTATCAGTATGACATACGACTTTGAATTGTAAGATGAAGTGTTCTATGTACGCACTGACGGACGAACGGTACCAAAACTAAAAGCCTCTTCCTCAGCAGGGAACATAAAATCATTTGACCAAATGACTCACATCCTGGTACTTGTTTTTTGTTATAGCATCTGTTTGATCAAAGAGTTTGCGAGTTGTATTCGAGTTTGCATATGCTTTTTTCTCGTATACGGCTTCAGAGCTTTTCACCGAATAGGGCTACCCCGGGGAGCTATATTCGAAGTGAGCTCATAAGGTGCGACACCGCCATGCACTATGAAGATTTACCAGGACCATTTTGGTATCTCGCTGCTAGGGATCGAATCCACGACCTCCCGATTATCGGACGGACGCTCTATCTCGAGCCATATTCCTTACTAACAAGCAAATGGGAGTAAATATATGGGAAAAAAATGAAATTGATTGATTTCACAGAAACACACACTTATATATGACCTTTTGCCTTTGCCAAGTTATTAAATCGGTTCCATTAAAATGTTTGCTTTATACACATCACAATCTTCCAATGGGAAACAAAATACGTTAATGCACATTACTTGGAGCTGCAGACAATGTAACCACTACCACTTTGAAGTGTAAATAAGAAGAAGTAGGTTCCTTGGATGAACCAGTACTCGGTGGTCACATTATTTGGATCTGTACACAATGTATACTATCAGTTGGCAGTGATGCCGTTAAATCATACACTTCCAATAGAGTGTGCCTTTCATCCGATTTAAGGTAGATCGGTGCTTCCATTCGGCTGCGCATGTTGTCTCTCGGTGTCCCTCCACCTGTAATCAGCTGGACGTTGCTAGATGACTGAAACAGTAAATCCTGGCACGGCAACAATATATTTCTTTAATGTAGATTGTATTTGTTTACATCTGAATGTCATTTGTCTTGTCAAACAGTGTCTGGTGTCGTAATAAACTATGATAAACAATTTTCTTTTTGTCATAGATCATTAAGTTTTAAACACAAGAAAATTGGCAATGTTTGTAATTGCCATTCACCTTAAATGCAGTTTTATGGCACAATTCAATTTAATTTGAGGCTGATGCATCAGAGGAATACATTTACAGTCTTGTTATCTAGAATGTTAACTGCATTCGTACAATTCATTAAATAAATGAGATTGCATTTTTTGAAGAAAAAAAAAAAAGATCGCATCAAGAAATGCTTTCATGTCAGAATAAGATGCCAATGGAATGTTCAAGCTGAATCTTATTTGCTTTAAATTTGTATCACGTTAACATTATATATCCTGAACATAAAAATGTCGCCGTTGGATTAAGTTTAGTCAAATATCATCCGCCATACTGCAGTGAGAGCTTATTTCTATACATTGTCGGATAACCACCTTTCGGCCGTTGGATAAGTCGTTTTAGGGTATGTCAAATTACGCAGTTTCATTGGTTCCATCACGGTTTTACAAGATAACGTAACACAATAAGGCGCGATTTAAGTGGCCCATATTTTAGTCAACGACTGCTGTAAAAAGTTTTGCTTGCCTATTAATGGAAAAAGTCAACCGGGGTTTTCCGGCGATGGATAACGTAGCGAAAATCATTTTAACAGGATTGACTTGTATAATTACTGTATGGATGGAGTGTCGGTAATCAACCGCCCTTTAGTTTAATTAAGTTACTTGTATGAAATATGCACTCTTTTTTTTTAGTTTGGGATTGATTTCAGCATATAAAGACGTCTGTCACCAGTCCTTGAAGATACGTTATACAATAACATAATCTCATATCTTATATTCACTGTAACAAGAATTCAACTTGAACTGGATAATAATTTCAAGTCAAAACTTCTTACCCGTATTTAACCAATTCCTTCAATCTGTATAGTTGTTATTCAAAGATAAATCACATAATTTTCCCAATCAGAGATGGCTGTAAGTCCTCGACAAAAGGTCGCAAAATCCCGTGGTAATCATTTACTTGCATTTAGTATTTAGCTAATTAAGAAAATGAGGATTCCGTTGCTTGAAGCTGGTTTTAGGTTATAAATGTAATAGGCCTGATACAGAAAAGTATGAATTTGTATGACAATGGCGTTGTCCTTAATAATAGGATCGTATTTTGTTTACGAACAGTCACTCGTTAAAATGTTATATGTTTGAAACAACAACGACAGACAAACATTGCATATTTGTCTGGGTTTGCACCCTCAATTCTAGCTGCAGCTGGGAGATTTATTATTTTGGTTGTTAAGTGCCAAATTCTAATGCTCCCTAATGATATTCATTGCGGTCCAAACATTTGAAGTAGTCATGGTGGCTTTTGATGACCCCTTAAGCCGAGAATGAAGTCCCTACTAACATTTCAATTATCCTGTCTGAATTGGATCAGTCGAGTGTTAATATCGCTATAATATTTGTTTAACTCGTTAATTGTTCGAAGCAAACGCATCAAATAAAAGTTGGGGCATATGGAACAAAATATGTCCACAGGGCCGAAGCACGTCTGTCACTTCATTACGGGAACCCCTTGGGCATTGTGATCCCTTTCATTGCCCAAAAATAATGTAAAATTGAGCCAAGTGATTCTGTAAAATGACACGTGTCACGTATAAATACAAAGAAAAAAGTTGTACGTCCCATTGACAATAGTTCAGTCATTTTGGGACCATATCTATATAAGATAAGAATTGCACAAACTCAGGTCAACAAGTCAAGTTATATTAACACCCTGACCCCGAGGACGATAAGTCAAGAAACTACACTATGTTGAGAACAAAATGGTACTGCTATACCAGTTATATTTATTAACCCTTTCCCTCATATAGACTCATTTTGGCGCACTCAGTAGGTACCACATAAAGCCTGATCTGCAGAAAACCACAGTTAAACCTTACCTAATTTAATTATAAAATTCTCATTTCCAGACCACTGAGGAGCAGCGAACAACATATAACCTGATCAGCCTGCGAGTTACTCGCAGGCTGATCTGGTTTTATGCTGTTCGCATAGGTCTTTTCATGGTGTCCTCTATGAGGGAAAGGGTTAACGAACTTGGTTATTGTCAGCGGGTCACAAGTTATCCCACAAATATGATTTCAAACCAACCAGTAAACACTACTGTCGGAATAAAGCAATCGAATCTTTTAATGCTAATTCGCTGTGAACGACTGGGCATGTGCACTATTTGCACCATACTCCACTCAATATCTTTATCTTTATTTTCAAGTCCTAAGTTATCCTTATCAAGATATTTACTAAATCTTTATTTTGCTGCTTTACTTTTGCTCAATTTGAAACAGAACAAAGAACAATTTGGGCGAGGATGAACATCTGGTCACGTGACCGAGTGGGTGCACATGGGCAACTGACAAAGTCATTTCACAAATCAAGATTTACTCATGTCCCAAACAAAAGCTATAATTATTTGTTGACGCGGTTTTCCCTGGTTTTGTTTAAGTCTTAAATTAACGTGGAATTGTTTTCAGCAAATTGTGTTTAACTGCGCCGTGCATTTATTTGGTTTGAATTTTTCCTAACTTGGTTTTATGTGATTGCAATTAACAAAACATCGTTTTAAAATGATGACACTGGCCTTTGAGTTACGTTGTGTTCAAAATCAAGTTATTTCGAAAGCGACAGTACATGGAAAATATGTCAGAGACAGGATTTAACAATAAAAAAGATAATTGTAAGATTCCCACTGGCCGTCTTTTAGAGGAAAAAATGAACAAATTCGTCCATAAGTATTTATGTATAACTTTATAGTAAGTATAGAATTTGAGCTAGTTACGTCTTAAGTAAGGTTTAAAGCCTTTTAGATATTTAGACTTGACTTGACTTGACTTGACTTGACTATTTGAGTTTAACTTCGCCTCGACAGTATTTCAGTCACATAGCGAAGTCCAGCTAATTACAGGTGGAGGAAGACCCTGAATGCACGGAGACATCCGGGTAGAAACACCGACCTACTGCACGCCAGCTGCAAGGCTTTCTCACATGAAAACCCGAATGACCCTGCCCGGGATTCGGACCCACGCGGTGAGGGACTGAGTGAGTTTTAAAGTCAGCGACTTTACCCTCTCGGCCACGGAGGCCCCCTTTTTAGATATTTAATTATAAATGGCCTCAAGGTTTATATCGTTACTGAACAACGTCAAATAGTTTTGATTTTAAACCTCCTTTAGCCAGTGTAACACGAGGTAATCGTTTTCAACTAGTTGGATTCCCTTGAGATCGGATTGAGAACGACTTTAAGGAAAAACAGTGTGATATAACATGTTAAGTGAAATTTAAATTCACACAAATAGTGTTGAGATTAGCATGATCTGAATAGATGTGTGCAGTTATAGCTGATTTTAAATTAGTTTAAGATATACAATAGAGGAAACCTCCGATTCAATTATATTTTCAACTCTCTGTCTTAAAGTAGGCAATATGTTTGTTTTTTTGTTTTGTAGAAATTCTTATTTTGACTTTATTATCAAATGGATTATACCTAATATATTCAAATTGGATTCTTCCGGATAACGATCAGTTGATACCACAAAAAATCGTGGAGCTTGTGACTTGTACAATGGATAGATCTGTGAGATGACCTTTTAACCCACACACATTTTCATTGTGGGCTATTGCTATATTGTGTTTCTTGTGAAAATATGAGTGTAAGCCCTTGTTAATCATTCAAATTCAAAATTTAAAAGCCATGGATCTATTCATTGAAAACTGATTGTTCAATCTATAAAACCATATTTTTCCTAGAATTTATTTTCTACATAATCAATATAATATGGAATCTGAAAAACATAAAGCACTCATTAAGCAAACCATCACTTAATTAGATACTGCTTTCGACGCAAAAAAAACCACGAACAATATTTTCGAAAACAAAAGCAAAATGCTCAAAATGAAATGTCAGCAAAAACAACATCATTATTTTTCAATGCGCATGTCTTTTCCTCGAACTTTCCCTGACATTCATGGCACAGAAGCACAGTTGCCTGTAACAAAGGATCTTACTCATCGGAGATGATTAGAATGCTATTTAGGAAAATGAAACGAAATTGATTAGACTAAAATCAAGACTATCTTTTGAGGATCTGTCTTAAATTCTTGAGGATGAATTTTCTATGTATTCTGCCTGATCAAACAGTCTTAGGCACATGTGCATTGTTTCATCCAGCACAAAACAATTTCATCGTAAAAGAACGCCAGTGATCATTCTTTGATGTTTCGTATCACGTGACTTGAAAATGCTGAGAGAGTCTGTGAGTAAAGATTGTTAGGGACTTTTTGTAACCAATTAATCCTAAAATACACTCAATTTGGGATTTTGTTAGAAAATTGATAAAAATGCTGTACATGTATATCTATATATTCAATGAAACCGATAGGATATTATCATTAATTATAGTAAAAGAGAACGTCCGGTGTGGATATTTTTCTGCTTATTAACCAAATGAATCATGCGTTTAATTGATAGGATACAACTTCATCGGTTTTGTTTTCTATATACCAATGAAATTTATGACAACTTTATTTCCCAAGTAAGAATTGTTATATTTTGAATTGTCATATTGCTCCATTGTAAACGAATCATTCATTTTATTGTTAAAGATAGGTTGACAATAAAGAACATAACTATATTTCATGGTCTTTCACAATATTATTTAGTTCATAAATTAAGATACACAGGACAAAATTCTATTAATGATGGACTCTCTTGATAGAAATTAACTATCTATCAATATATTCAATACTCAGTACAGATCTTTTACCCCGCAAATACCCCCACGCTTCCCCAACAAAATAAATAAATAAAAAAAAAAAAAAAAAAAAAACGCCGAGAAGTTTCCTTGCTGACGTCCGGGACACCACGTTATGGCGTTACTCCCCGAGACCCATTAAATCATTACCGGGCACATGTGGTACGCCGCAGTTTATGAACACTTGATCACGGCGTCATGTACCTGATTAGTTGGGTAGCGTTGGATGTAATGTGATGTTATAATTAGGCATTTCCTTCTCGACATCATGAGTAAGATGATCCATTGCCCGTTCACTTCTTTCTTTTTTTTTCTTCAGATCAAAATTTTCCTTTCAATTTTCAATATTCCGGATAGGGGCGATATATGCCGTTCAGTTCTTTCTATTCATTGATCCATATCGTTATCTGTTCATGCATACATCTACCATACATGATACATTATCGTAATCGGCTCCGGTGGTTGAGTGGTTGGAAAGTCCATCCCGGAATTACAGTGTCGTGGGTTCGATCCTCGAACTTGACAAAACTGTGACATTAATATTTTATTCTTATAAATCATTTTCCTGATTCTCAGCGAGACAGGTTGATTCCAGAACTGGTTGCTTCAATGTCAGGATATTTTTTAAAGTGTGATATCATGGCATCGTCTATGGCTTGATACCACAATAATTTAAGGCACCACTATTTCTATTTCATATAATAGTCCCTAAAATGGTATGTTATACATAAAAAAGATCCTCATTATGTGCAATGAAACAGTCCCCGAATTGTTATGCTTTATAAAAAATATTATGTTTTAACTTACATTGAAAGAGGTTCACAAAAGTTGTCGTAGATAAAAAAAAAAGTCCCAATTTGATGGGAATCGTGACGTAAAATCCAAGCAAACAAACATTCATGATGATCATTTTGCGAAAATATAAGAGAACTCCCGATTCAAACATTAATTATGATTACTTGGTTCACATCTCATATATGTTGAAACTGATTCTTAATCACGCTTAAGTCATGCGTGTAGAACATGACGTGGAAGTTTCCATGGAAACCACAAAATAATTTTCACATGAATATCGTTACAGACGAAACAGAGGTTAGTGAAAAAAGAAATGTATGAAAATCTACAGATTAAGCGTGTGTAAAATTGCCCTTAATACCATCATTATAGAAGCTTAGAGCCATAATAGCTAATTTCCTCTCAGAGACCTGCGCTATATTTGAACATCATTAAATTACCATTCCGTATCACCAGACGTATGCGTAGGCTTATCCTTAAGGTCACGTGCAACGCGTGTCCCTGACCCAAGACATGACCTCGGCTGTTGACACAGTGTGGACAGTGATCATAGTTGAGCAGTGGTTTGTATCGTAATTATAATTAATAGTAAATCCCCAACTCGCGGTTCATAATTACCAGTACATTATTAAATCTCTCTCTCTCTCTCTCTCTCTCTCTCTCTCTCTGTCTTCTCCCTATCTTTATGTACACGACAAAAACACTATCTATTTTTTTTCTGAATAATCATAACATTAGTTTGAGTTTTACAGTAAAATTTGAAATAAATTCTTTCAAACCAAAGTGTAATCATGATGGCAAATATAACGCTCCCAGTAACAAAATTATGCCTAAATAACTGGTAAATATACTCATGTTAGTGACCTTCTTGTCTGGAATGTACGTTTTCTGAAACAAAAGAAAGTCTGGAAGAAAGTTGTCGGCAAGACCTTAATTAGTTTTTGGCAGCTTTTAAAATAGAACGGAGAAGAAAAGAGAAAAAAAGACAAAAATTACATGTTTCCGAAATAAGACACGTAAAAAGTGTAACATTTTCGCTGAATTTCCGATCCCTTTATTTTATCACAAGAACGTATTTCCTTCGCAGAAGTGACAGCTAAGTTTTTTGTTGAGTATTTTATTGCAGACGAAGGAAGGCTAATCAAATGAATATGGTAAGAAAAAAAAAGAAATTCATACTCAGACCTGAATGTTAGCTATCATATACCGCAAACATTATGTATTACCACCGAATCTTATTTTCAACATAGATTCAAAGTACTCTTTCGTCTGGCTTATTTTCAAAATGATTAATGCTTCAAGGTGGACTTTATGTAATGCAATTTCATTTGATATGTGTAACTGACAGTTGTAAACGCTTTAAATCGTATGTATGTATGTATTGTGGTAAGAGCGTCCGCCGCTGAATCGGGAGGTCGTGGGTACGACCGTGACATGCAAATGTCGTGAAAAATGGAACTGGTTTACCTGCCTTGCTTTAAATAACCCAACGCTCGGTGTCAGAATAATGTAACTGGGTGTGATATGCCACATATCTGCGGCGTGATACTGCAGTGTGGCTGCTATACACCTATCTCAAGTACATGTAGACATAGTCTCCAAAAGACTTAACTACTGTCGGGGGGACGTTTAACCCAATAAACAATCAAACATACCCACAAACCACCATGCCGTCTCATGTAAGGGAGGAAACCAAAATGTTGTTCAACTATGATTTTCTCAAGAGTTCTTGTTCTTCCGATCAGATTTTCTTTTGAATTTGAGACATTCACTGACTGGTGAGGCAGACGTGACACGTGTATAATTAGAAGATAAATTGTCGCTTCATTATGTCGTGTATTCTCATAGCTGCCACTCGTAGACCACTATCATACTTTTGTCCTAACCAAATGAAAAGTTAAAAATTATTATTATTTTTTTTTTTTTTTTTTAATATTCATATTGAGGCCCATTAAATAAACTGATCTCTACAGTATCGCGAAAGCCATGAATTTAAAAGCAAGATTTTTTTTCTTAGTTTGTAACTCATGACCACGAGATAATAAAAAAGGAAAAATACCATGTCCCCCCTGTGCTTCCATATGAAAGGGCATCGGCTTGATAAAGGGTATGTCTTCGTATCACTTGCTAATAAACTAATTATGTGAATATTGGTGAAAATTTGTATTCAGTTTATAACTGACACTTATATTACATTGTATTTTTGCTATATAAAATGCATATAAAAATACCGTTAACAACTACCACTCTTTAAGAAATTCAAAAGAGTCAGGGACAGCCAAGATTCTCGATCGATACGGGGCAGAAAGGATAAAGGACCGGGCCCTCTTGACCACTGGCATAGCAAAACACAGAACATGCCGGGTCTGTGATGGTACAAATCAGTGCCAATTATTTCCGCAGCTTTTAACGACTTTTGATGGGCATTTATTAGCAGTTGCAGACGACTTTTTCACCAAAGGCGGCAATTACTGACCCTTCTAATCCCCAACATGAAAGACGAAGGGTCCAATGTGACGTGGATTAGACAGCCCCGGTAATACGTCAGCCTAGATGAAGGGGGAATTCCAGAGGGCCGGGTCAGAACATCTGTTTAAGCGATTACAGCGGGCTCTAATAAGCGTTTTTTGCATTCTGAAATATCATAGGGTTTTGCAGAAATTTGTTAGAGTAATTAGCCTGCAAGGTTAAAAGTGCACTTCGTTTTCTAGACAACCGTAGTGATGGAGTTAACGGTTCTTGGTCAGACAAACAATCAATCGAGCTGAACCGTTTATTTTGCAGCATGGGAGGTTTAAGCCATGTCCTTTATGAGGATTTACATTTTTACTTTATTGTAAAGAACTTATTGATCTTGTTTCGATGTTGATAATTAGGCGTTTTAGAGGAAAACCACAACGGAACAGAAAATTTACTTTTAACGAATACCTTAGGGAGATATTTTTCCTTAATCAGTGATTCATTCAATTTTAGTTTAAATATATGACCATTCGTTCTGGTTGGTCGTATCATTTGTAAATTACTGTAGTTTCTTTACCCCTTAAACGCCAATGTAAGAGGTTTAACCCTTTCCCTCATATAGACTCATTTTGACGCACTCAGTAGGTACCACATAAAGCCTGATCTGCAGAAAACCACAGTTGAACCATACCAAATTTAATTATAAAGTCCTCATTTCCAGACCACTGAGGAGCAGCGAACAGCATAAAACCTGATCAGCCTGCGAGTTACTCGCAGGCTGATCTGGTTTTATGCTGTTCGCATAGGTCTTTTCATGGTTCCCTCTATGAGGGAAAGGGTTAAGAAACAAACTCTAGGTGAACATAAAACCACGTTACTCGCGTACATAGATGAAAATATATGATGAAGTACAGCTACAATCAATAACGCTACAATAAAATGCAAGGGCGCTATGGTCTAGCGGTAGCGTGATCCGAAAGTTATTGGTTACATCATTTTTCCAATGAAAGGCAAGGAATTTTAATATTTTACCAAAGCGCAAAGTACTGGTCCAACGCATGAACTATCAATGAAAATATATAAAAAATGGTATTATTAGTTCGTAGCTGAACATTCCAGTTTAATGAGTATGCTCTCATGACGCATATTCAGATTTCACTTTTTAATCAAATAAAGTGATTACAAGGGTACAAAAAAAGCAATGTTGCGAGTTTGATTTCGTTTGTCAATATGAATGAATGAATGAATGAATGAATGTGTTGTGTATTTACTTGAACACATTTCCATAATTTGAATCTCATCATCGACAAATCTGGATGTTGTCTAACGAACTTCTCAACATCAGCTATTCTGATATTCTGTTTCTCCGCCAATAAACACAAAAATGGATGTCTTAATGTATGGTCGTTAGCATTTATTTTCATTTCATTTCATATTTTCTTCCTATTTCAAAATTGAAATGCAATGATTTCAGTTATTTATTTGAGGAAAATCTCAATTCGATGTAGTTCGCAGGCCAGGTGTTCAGACATGTGTACTAAATAACATAAATCAGGGACTTTTGTATAATTATACCATTACTAGAACGAAATACCAGAATTGCCGTCTTTACAGATCAATATAGCGGGTAATATTTTGTAGTATTTAAATCAGTTGTAGTCATATGGTTTATTATACCTTACTAGAATATTTACTATATTGTAGACAGGGTTAGATAATATAGTTAATGTATTTTAAAGTTTCTGTGTGTGACGTATTATTTGTTTACAGTGCATGTGAATCTTGTGTTCGTCATTAAGTCTCGTGTTTTGTACTCGTCAGCCTCGTTTTGTATTCGTCTAACATGTGACCTGTTTCTTATGAATATTTATAAAACCTTCTGAAAGTAGTTTACCTTATTAGGAAATATCTGAATTTTGAGAGTGAGACAGAGTGCGAGCTGCACGAGCTTTTAATTTAAATGTCGCTGTCTTCCGCCTCCCTAAATTTCACGGCACTCTCTCTCTGGTCGCCGAACCGTACGGTTCTGGTTCTTCTACTTCAATCAACTTCTTTCAACTTTGTCAATGTTGAATGGCATCATTTTCTTGTTGAGTAGAAAGATATTTCGACTGTTTCAACTTTACATATTACGTGAAACTATTATTTGGAACTTCTTTCTTGATTTGGTAAAGACGAAGCAGAATCCACGTATTGTTTCTTATTGAAACCCCGGCTACAATATAGCTTTTTGTGACGTCAGAGAATAACAATCCATAATGTCACCCCTATGACATTATGTTTCAACCCTAATAACGAACTATCCCTCTCGCGCAAGCGCATATTGTTATGATCAAAATATCTGTCTTAACTTAATTTTGTGAAGTGTTTTTGTAGCTATCAATAATTTGTTATATTCTGGTCGGTATAAGATAAATACCATATCGCTTAGACAGGGGTTTCAACAAGACCCAAAATCAGGAAATTTTTGAAAATTCCATGTCTGAATTTCAGGAATTTTGAGGAATTTGAATTCCACATGATGTCTATTTCTTTTTTTTTCCGTACATTTTCAACTTAAATTGACTTTTAATTAATTAATTGAGGACTTAATTGCTTAGTTAGTGACATAAACAACAATATTCAGTAACAATAAATATTTTTTCATATAAAATCCTCTAATTTTGATATAAAATCCATAATATCCACTTAATTTTACCTCAGAACTGTGTTTTGTATGCATTTGTTTTTCATATTATTAACTAGCAATAAATTGCATGACTGATTATCTGGTTATGAAAAAAATCATCTTATCTACTGAATGTACACACACATCTATCTGAATAAGGCAAACTAAAAGTTTTTATATTCATTTTTCTTACATACAGAGTACACATAAATTATTTTCCATAATTATTTTAAAAAAATGGAGAACATATTTAGGAGTGTGTTAGAGTGTTTCATAAAAAATCTTTAAGAGTTATTAATATGTACTCAGTCTCTGTTTCTAATTCCTGTGTGCTATATGCTTTTAAAAAGGAAAGTAAAATCCGCGAAAACTGATGACATTTTGAAACACAACCTATTTCTGAATATATTTTATGTTCAAGGCTAAAGATATGTGTGAATCTAGTCTGCAGAAAACTAAAAACATGTCCTAGCTTTTAACCAAAATAAATAGTATTACCTTTTTCTTTTCCAAAAGTAAAATCGGCAACTACACACCTGACAGTTCGCCAATCTGACAGTTATTAGCTGGCTTTTAATGCAAGACTACAAAAAATATTCAGAAAAGGGAAAAACTTCTTTTTTTTGAGAAGATATAGTCAATGTTGTGTTTTTTTCTTTCATTTCTTTGCACTCAAGTGATAATGTTACGTGCCGTTCTACTTTGTTGTTGTTCGGTTATGTGAATTATACTTTTTTAAAATACTATTTCCTTGATTTCACTGCGTCTGACTTTGCAGTCTGAAATCTCAGATTCCAAGCAATTTTAACCTGATAAATTTGTGATAAATTCCAAATTAGTTTCATTTATTTATTACGCTATGGTAGAATAATTACGGTTGGAATGGCAGACGACAAATTACAGTCTAGTTCCCGACCCTGTTTGTAGGTATAACTCGGTGACTGTCTGTCAATCAGTGAAAGTGGGCGGAGTAATTTTATTCAGTTTGAATTTACAGTACCCACACACTTACTTATTACACAGTCATGTATGTACTACTAATTAGCACCACAGGAGTCCCATCGAAAATCCAGTTTTGGTCAGTTTTGAAACGTCTAGACTCATATTCAGATACGTACAGAGCTATTTTGAGAAATTTTCAAAATGCCCGGGGTCAAATTCTGGGGCGTATAATACGTCTAACTAAGTTAGAGGGCGATAGAACAAAATGTTCATCCTGGACAAGTTAATGTCAGTCTCGGTTAACATTACTTGTCTCGGGTGAACATTTTGTTATATCGCCCTCTAATATTACTCCTTTTCAAAATATTTCGCGCAGTATATAAAAAATGAAATCCGCTAAAAACTATTTAAA
>CM037778.1:47030885-47080885 GCA_021229015.1 Solen grandis | reverse complement strand
TATATCTCCATGTTGTATACTTTGTATAAGTTCTGTTCTGTTCAGCAATCCAATTATTTTATTTTCAAACACATTACGTTGATATCAAAACCTCGGGTGTATAATGCGGTAAGATTATTTGAGCCAAAAATAAAATATGGATATTTAACAAAACAATTAAATCACCTGACTGATGTCAATACATATCCAACTTTGTCATATGTACCGCCAAACGTACGTCGTATGTACAATATGTAATGTTACAAGCAAAACAATCGACACCTTTTTAAATACTTGATTAGATTTATTTTAATTGATTGGTTATGTGTGTATGATAATACTTTTAATTGTTGTTTTTGGCACCAATTACTTACAATATTCAGGAGATAATCAGGTGTAATTAACATCGGCTTACTTTGAACGCGTGTATAATGAGATTCCCTAAAATGGAATTAAAAAACACAGCCCTATTATCATTATAATTAATTAGGTATGATTATTTAAGTAAGCGTTAAATTTTTATTTTTCAGTCTTAACACCAATTGCGTAAAATTGGTATAAGTTTGATATGATTAATGAAATAAAATTTGGTCCAAAATAACAAATAAACCATACTAAACTAATAACTATTCATGACAAACATCATCTGATATAATAAATCATACATACAAATGATAATTTAACTTGAAATCACAAGCACCAAAGTGGTTTTAGAAACTGGTTCACATCGTCTTAAGCGATGGTTCACATCGTCCTCATAAGCGGTACACATCATCCTGGGTATGAACCGAAGGCGGTTCACATCGTCCAAGGTTCACATCGGCGGTGGTTCATATCGTCCGTAATTCTATAAGACTATCAGAAGTCATCGTCGCTTTGCTTCATACTCACAAGAATAGATCTGCATGCATACGCGCCAATGTACATTTCAGACATGATAGGTCAACTGTGCTTATATTCTTTAAACAATGAAGCTTAATTACTTTTTTCTTCAATATATTCATAAATATGAATTTTAAAGATCTATACATTTTTTGTTTGTCAATTCATTTACACTGAGAGAACAGATTAAATGATAGAACTCAATCAATCTCAACTATTTTTGATTTTATTTTTCTGAGGAAATATCTTAAAAGACAATAATATTTATGGTATTTTACCAGTATTTTATGTCGATTGTTCCTGGGATTAACAGTACTTAATTAGTAATCTCTACTGAGATCCGCTCCGGTTATTTTTTTGTATTGGCCTATGCTTGATCTCGAGTAGAGATTACTTAATTAGTGCCTGGAAAGTTCATGGGGTTCAAACCCACATACCTCCTGCGGATCCGCAGTCAGGTATGTTACCACTTGACCATGGCGCCCGCTTTTATTTATTATAAGAAATATACACTGACATGTCAAGAAAAAGTTAGAAAGAGCACAAAAAATGCCTTAAATTTGTACACACATAACCACATAATCCATACAGTGATTAAAATCCAGAAATTCATGCAGGATTGCCATGTACCTCACTTATATTTATAAAATATCTCAAACTTACAATGGAGTTTTACACAATGTAAACGCATATAATGATTTCCATTATTCAGTCATAGACTAAGCCATATCAAGCCCAATGCCAGCATTTTTGTGTCACAATGTAAATAGAGGTGGCACATAAGCATCAATCCTACATCATTTGTTTGTCCATCCGTCTGTCAGACTCTATCACACTTTTTCCGTGGTGCTTCTTTCAGTAAGAGCACAGACAGTATGATATTGTTTGTTTTGGGACTGTAATTTTCCAAAGTAACACTGTGTACAGGCCCATTTGACCTCTTGATTTGGAATCACAGACATGTATATTTTATCTATACAAAGACTTACAGCCCAACCTGACAAATATAAATGCAAATACAAGTGATAAGCAGATTGCAACAGTTATTTTATTTAATAACAATATCATTGTAACTTTATAAGGGGCCTGTATTTTATTTTATAAAAATATCATTGTAACTTTATAAGGGGCCTGTAAATTTTGGTACGGGTCTGAAAATGACAGGTGCAGGCTCGAATAACCTAGCTGTACTAGTCTTCGTCTTTTTATGATTCGAATTAAGACTGATAATTGCTTATAGTATATACTTAAAAAAAAATGACGGGTTTTAATAAGTTATAGAATGCATGTGTTTATTGATGGTAATTTACCTATTTCATTACAGAAAATGGAAAAGAAAGTTGATAAGCTGGGTCGTGTTCGTCCATCAACATACAGTAAAGGGGAAAGGGCACCAAGAAAACGTAAACTTGAACTTGTTAATCAGGAGGAGGTAGCAGAATCTGGAATGGTCCGTGGTGAAGAGGAAATAAATGTGGGAATTGACAATCAGGAACTTCAACAACCTGGAAAAAAAGGCACATCATTCACAAGAGAAGATTTATGATTTAATATTAATGGAAAACATTGAAAGTGATGGAACTGGGGAAACTGATGATTTTATGACAGACAAAAGGTGGGAAGAATTAATACACAGAGATGGGGAAATAGAATCTGATGATCAAGAAGAAACAAACGAAGATGCTCCACCTTAGTTCAAACAAACCTATTTACAAAGGTCAGTCTGACTGTGCAAACAAGTATGGTACTCATACTCATGTATGTCATTTGTCACAACATCAGTGGTTCACAACTTGCAGATTTACTAACATTAATAGGTGTGCACTGCTTAGAACCTCATCCTGGTATAAAAAGCTTATATATGTTTCGACAATATTTTGCAAGTATGAATTCTCCATTAAAAAAACACTACTATTGCTGCAAATGCCACACTAGTGTTTCTGAAAATGACGCAGTTTGTCCAAAGCCTATATGTAATAATAATTTATCAGGAAAAAAAGAAAAGGCATATTTCATAGAAGTTCCGCTAGAATCCCAACTAAAAAACTTTTTCAATAAACCTGGAATTGAAGATATAATGTCCCGTCGTTTCAAAAGAAAGAGGGAAGATGGATTTATAAAAGATATTTATGATGGTGACATTTACAAACAATTTTCAGCAAATGGAGGGCCTTTGTCAGCAGATTATCCTTTTAATTTATCTTTCACTTGTGTTCCAGTTTTTAAGAGTTCAAAGTTTTCTATATGGCCTTTTTATTTGATTATAAATGAATTACCGTATAACATGCGAATCAAAAAAGAAAATATGATTCTTGCAGGATTGTGGTTCGGAGACAGAAAGCCTGTTATGAGTTTATACACTAGACCATTGATGGATTCTTTAAAGAGTTTAGAAACATATGGTGTCAGTATTGATATATTTGTGCAAGGCTTTTCTATTGTGTGGTACAGCAGACTTGCCTGCTAAAAGTCTGGTAATGAATTGCAACCAGTATAATGGGGAATTCAGCTGTATGAGATGTTTTCACCAAGGAAAAACATTCAGAACTGAAAAAGGAGGAAGTGTTCGTGTTTTTCCACATGATGTCACTGCTGCTCCAATTGCTGATAGGACAAAAGAACAGTGCTGCGCTGATGCCATTAATGCAGTTGAACAAAAGAAAACCGTAAATGGAATGAAAGGACCGTCCTTTTTAATGGCGTTTTGCTCATATGATTTTGTCCGCTGCAGTGCTATTGATTATATGCATGGTGTATAACTTGGTATAACAAAAACTTTGATTACTCTTTGGATCAGCCCATCAATGTCAAAAGAGAAATTTTCAGTATCTCATGCTGTGGATTTACTTGATGAACGTTTAATGAAAATAAAACCACCAACTTTCATAACTAGGATTCCACGCACAATTTCAAACCATTTTAAATATTGGAAGGCCTCAGAGTTTAGATCATGGCTGTTCTACTATTCCTTACCAATCTTAAAAGATATATTATCTTCTGACTATTTCTTACACTATGCATGTTTTGTTCAAGCAGTGTATTTATTGTGCACTGACTGCGTTTCTGAAAAAGACTTAGAAGAATCCCAAAAACTATTTTCATGTTTCGTGTATATATTCTCAACACTATATGGCCAAAGATACATGACTTTGAACATTCACTCATTGTTACATCTGCCAAAATGTGTGAGAGATCTTGGACCCTTGTGGGTATATTCCTGTTTTCATTTTGAAGATGCAAATGGTACTTTGCTTCAATTGTTCCATGGAACACAAAATGTTGAGTTGCAAATTCTTGGTGGTTTGAACATACTTCAAAACTTTTCAAAAATGGCTGCTTCGATTGATGACATAGATTTAAAAAGGTTTGTTGATAAACTTTCCAGTAAGCAACCTAGTAAAATCATCTTATCAGGGGCATCCACAGGTGGTTGTCCACTTGGCAGAGGTTGGTCAGTCGAGCTTTCTGATGATATATATGTCAAGGTGATTCATGAAATAAGCCAAAAACCTTCAAGACTTGTCAAATATAAACGCATTGTATTACGCGGAGAGATTTTGCATTCTGCTGAGTATAGTCGGATGCTTTTGAGAAATACATTTTCAGTAAAATATTTTGATGTTGAATCAAATAGACTTTGCTTTGGTAGCATACTGTACTATATTTATGCTAAGTTTTGTTTTTGTTCTCAAAATATTTGTTCCTGTAATTCTGTTATTTTGGCTGTGCTACAAGAATATGAAAAGAACAAACCTTCTATTGTAGATGCAGACAATTTTAGGAATGTTGGTGTAACCCATATAGCAGTTTGTTTGCCTAAGAACTCTACAGTTGTTATAGATGTTACTAAAATAATTTCCGTTCTTGTCAATATCAATTTTGGTGATGACCAGATCTATCTTTGTGATGTCCCAAACAAAAAAGAATCTGATTAATAATAAAGTAAATAATGCTTACTGATGAAAGACTGCGTTCTATCTTATCATTCACTGATCATTTAGTAATCACTTGGCAGAAGAAATTTGTTTTTAAAGTGACACAATTTTAATGTTTTCATGCATGAGTGAAAATGTTAAAATTGTTTTACTTCTCATTCTCAGTAAGATTATTTTTCATATATATCCGTGAAAAATATCCTTTATATAAGTCTTTGGAGGAAACCCGTTTTCTTTTTTTTTATAGGCCCTTACAAATTATGTACGGACGTATTATGTTTTCACCCATGGCGGGCAGCATCCACTGAAGTGTCCGGACTCCTATTCAAACAGTTTTGATCCGATTCTCTTCAAACTTGCTGACAATGTGTATCTCGGACAAGTTCGATTTCCAGCCAAATCACCCCAGGCACTCCTGGATTATGACCCTTGATTTGTTGATATTATGTGAAATTAACAGTGTCTGGACTCCTATTCAAGCAGTTTTGATTCGATTCTCTTCAAATTTGCTGCATTTTAGGACAGCACATATATTACGGGCGTATTATGCTTCGCCTCGCGGAGCTCTTGTTCTTTTTACAGGATTTGTACAATTAAATGCCATAATGTTGTTTTGATCTTAACAAATTCAAGAAAATCTTACCAGTATACAGTATAATATATTATCTTTGCCATATTTATTTCAAGTTCAAGTTTACATTTTCTTGATAGATAGCCATCATGCATTGGAATATGTCACAAATCATGTCCACTTTGGCACTGTACCTAAGTTATAAGATATTCTTAAAAATCACACAAAGTATTTTTCAACCAAGCCAGTAACTATTGTTATACATTTAAGAAAATATGGTTTTTGTGAATACCTTTTTTTTGTCAAAAATTTCCTGCAAAATGCCTTCAGTATGATTTTTAATAAAGGTTTTAGTACCTGATTTTTTTCTGAATTTTAAAAAACATGAATTGTTTCATTAAAGTTTCTTGCAAACTTTCTGCGAAGTTTGCGACTAGTTGCAAACTTTCTGTGAATTTGCAGCAAAGTCACAGAAACTTCACCTTACTGCAAATAAATAAGTTTGCTGCTAATTTGCAGCAAAGTTGCGGTAAAGTTGCTGCAAACTTTCCATTTTCATAAGGGTATTGCTGCAGTAAAAAGTACATGTGTAAACAGTTTGGGTGTGCAGATTTAAACTCTTACCTAACTAGAATTGTGTCCAGAGGACACAGATGCCCCCACCCGTCGCATTTTCCAAACCAAAGGCCATCACCCAGGTGCGCATGTCATGTCCCGAGTAATATATTCATGGAGTCTGTAGCACAAATACTTTCAAAGTTACGTGCGTCACAAGCATAAAATTCCATATTTTTCAAAACAAAGGCCTATAACTATTGTTAACTTCAAGGACAGTTAAATAAATATACCCAGGTGCACAAGTTCATGTCCTGAATAATATATCCAAGAAGTTGCAAATCTGTAGTACAGATATTTTCAGGGTTATGTGCGTCACAACATAAAATCGCATATTACCCCCCCCCCCCCCCCCCCCCCCCAAAAAAAAAAAAAAAAAAGGTCTATAACTCTGTAAACTTCAGTTTAAAATACCGGGCGCGCATGTTTATGTCCTGAATAATATACCCATGAATTTTGAAGTACAAATACTTTCAGAGTTACATGCGTCACAAGTATAAAATTTCCCATAACTCTCGAATTCAATGGCAGTTCAATGAAAATACCCAGGTGCGCAAGTTTATTTCCTGAATAATATATCTAAGAGAGATCTAATGACTAACAATCAGAAATGATTAAATGATGACCATGCGTGGAGATTAGTAAAAGGATATAGTTCAAGGCCTAACACCGTAAAATCTTTAAAATCCTTAAACTTTCTACAATATATACATGGTTTTGATTTTGTAACTTGGTGAGTGTAATTATGTTAAAAAAGAAACAGCTTAAAAGCCGGATTTATCAAAATAGTGCCGTCAAGTGCATGCTATCAGCCAAGGATCGAGTCGACGCTGACCGTTTGAGGAAAGAAAACTGCTACTACTATCAGTATTGTTAAGCCCCGCCTGTAGACCCTCGGTTTAGTGTAAAATAAATATTGTCAGGGAATCAACATAACAACTGCGCAGCTTTCAGGTTAAACATATTTTTTATTTTTGTTTACGTATACACTTCATAAACAATGCAGTTCAATATACATCAATACTTTGTTTATTTATGACAATAAATATTACTCTGCGCATAACATAATGAAAATAATTCAATACGCGTACAGTGCTTAATTTTTCTTCAAATACACAAGTCACCTTTATCTTTATGATAAGCGAACGATAAACAAACTAAAATTTAAATTTCTTAAAGTACCTAACGGATACTTAAATCGGCGCGCATATTTAAAATATAACCAACATTTTCAACAGTGCCAAAATCGAATTTAAAATAAGCCTTTAAATATTTGTAAGTACTCATTATTATACTTGAATATATGAACTTGAAGTAAACAATGCAATCTTTTCTCTCGTAACCTTCCTATGTTTATTTACTAGGAATTCCATAATAAAAATGCGATGGAATGTTGGCCATAGCTATACCTAATTCAGATTATCCTCAAGAAGGCCAAAACCCCTTATAAAGTAGCAACTGGTCTAAAAGGGACCGCCGGTCACTATTTATTGGCCAACCGACCAGAATTACATGGCCGATGAGGAAAACACCGTCACTTTTAAGGTGGCCGACTATACGTCATTAAGAAAAACTAATCAAAATGGCGGCCATTAAAACATTGCTAAAATTCCAGGCCTAGTAACACCAAAAACGGAACGTAAACAATTTATAGAATCTAATATTAACATAAAAATAATTTATCACAATTATATAATACTTATGAGTCCCAATAAACATCCTATGCAATATACATTTCAATGAAATAGGATTTAGCAGGAGTTTTTTTTTTTACAAATGTAATACATATGATGAAAAAATCCGGCTCACAGTCGGTATCTATTACATGAAATAAAAGTCGTGTTAGTTTCAATACACAAGGATTAAATGTCCGTTCAAGTTGATGACAAGGTAATTTAGATACATGATTTAAATGTCTACTTAGGAGAACGTGTTAACAATGATGGTTCTTCAAGTATTAAATGTCACTGATATATGGGGCATATCATCACCCCGTCTTTCTTAGGCAAAGCTCCTGCTGCCTCATGTCCACAAAATAAAAATTACTAAAGCACTGTATTTCACTGAGTAAATAGAAATACCCATATGTTTATTTCTTTAATTTAAACTTTATTGAATACGAGTATTTGCTAATTAAATGTCACTATTTTAAAATCAAATTTCATTATTCACGCAAAATTTCACTATATGTTTCAGGTCTGCCTTAGCTTCTGAACGACACTCTGTATCGACCTTCTCATTAGTGAACGTTTTCCTGCAGCGGACCTGGTCTCGACCGATCGGACAATGTAAGTAACCTTCCTCTATAATCTCCGCATCTCCGATAGCATAGACTGCATATGTTTTTCCAAGCGATGGATGGACTCAGTTTGCTTGTTTGATGGCAAGCATCAGCTTACCAAGAGCCTTCAGGATCTCGGGCTCATCAGCCGATGCTACGTCTTCAGAAGATACCTTGTCAAGAACTGGAGCTTGAGATTGCTGACCAGCACAGGCACTCGCCGAAACGGTCGGATGACTCGGTTCTACAGGAAATGTTGGTATCCCAACCTCTTCCAAACACTAGAAGAAGGGGTCCATCCGATCTTGAGCAGGGGGGCATGAGGTCAGCTCTTTTATCCAATAAGGGTGTCTGGAGCGACCTCGTCCTTCTCGGTTGAGAGAATACGGCATCACAATTCAGTTGTCCCAGGGCATGATGGCGGGTGTCGAGCATACTGGATTCTGCTCTTACCATCGGAGCTACTGGAACGGGCACAGACACAACCCTAAATGACCGTGGGCTGTGTCTGCCGCTAGGAGTATTTCTCGTGAGGTTACGAAGGGCTGCGTGAGTAATGGACTGGCGGCCATCGGGAAAACAAAAGTTACTGGTACTGGATGCATCGATGCAACAACACGCCTGGTATCTGGTATAGGTGACGGCTTGAAGACGTCTTCGATCCGCACGCCAAAGCAGCCAGTTAGGAAAGATTTGACCTCATCTTGGTCTACCTCTACCCAAGGTCCTTCCTGCGTCCATGAAAAAATGTCAAATTTTCTTCACGAGACACTTTGGTGATGTCTCCTTCACCCACGTAGATCGGTTGGCTGGCCTTCTGAAGGCATTGCAGGTAATCTGGTGCCCCAGACCTGGCCTCGGCTTTACGATGGCGGTCATAACGCATGATGTGGCTCTTAAGGGTGGCTGCGTACTGGCAACGGAATTTGCACAAAGTACAAGTAACTGGTATTGCGCGCAACACATGAGTCCCCTACCGGTGAGATGCATAATATTTCCGTTTACATAGCAACCAGAATTTCGGTCCGAGAAAAAATAGCCACGTGCAGAATCTTCTTACTGCCATCTTTTAATAGACCAAGTTTCATATTATTATCTTAAACGGTTAAATTATCGCGGGATCCAGCTTTCCGGATAGATGGACTGACAGACAGACGGAGGGCAAACACCGGTAGGGAACTAAAAAAGGGAACCCTGTCTGCTTGGATATGGTCCCTCATGATATGCGCTAAGACTTTGTGCTTTCGCTTCTTCCTAGAACACCTCTTACATTGACAGGCTCTTCTGTCAATAATATTGGAAGCCATCCTTCTGGAAATATATGAATGAAAATGTTAAGTAGGGGCAGAAACAGCAGCCTTAAGCATAAACTTGGTTTTGTAGCATATTTTGGATTGATATTTCCTAGCAAAACAAAATTAACAAGAAACATCTTTAAAAAAGATATTCGGCGTAGGATGAAAGAAAAACGAGATTTCCAGTCTTCTAGAACATTCCGAGGAAAATCGCGCGAAAGACCGACGCACAACAAATTTAGTACGCTCTAGAAATAGTTCAGTATTTTTTCTATGAAATATACTTATTTATAGACGGTAATACAAAAAATTATATCTGTAAATAGGCTTGTTTGATATTTGTTCATATCATTATTGCATATGACAATTTTGATATAAAAGCGTTATTAGTTGTTTTGGTTTTGGCGAATTAATTTTCAGTGAGAGCATCTCGGCAGGCTGGAAGAATTCAATATACATAGTAATTAAGGGGTTTCATGTCATAACACGGTGGATTCTTTTTTTGTTGTTTTAAATCATTTTCACAAAGTAGCATTCCTCAATTGATGGAAAAGGATTGTATTTAACTTACTGAAATCACTTTCATGTTTACATCAAAAAGAAAAGTAATAACACCAAGCTGAATGATATATACAAGCTGCACCCCTTATTTACAGTAATTTTATAGTCCATAACGATGCGTTAACCAATAACAGGAGTCCTTTTATTCAGCTTAGAATTATTTACCGCTGTTAGCGTACATTTGATTGGTTTAAGATGCGAGTTGAAATCGAAATTATACAGCTACGCCGAAAAAAAGAATGTTGTAGCGGCAACAAGAAAACCTCGAGGCTATACGTCTACGCAACCTTTAGTTTTCGACGTGCATTCATGAACCATTGTTGATCTGAGACCACCAACGAAACCATAGCAGTCTTCATCGATAGTTTGATTAGATTTGTTTGCATTCATGACTACAACTTGCAGACAGATCTCGCGACCAAGGGCTAACATGTTTGGTGAATTTTTTGTTGTCTCCTGCGGTGTACATCTACAAGTGCCAGCTAATCAACCCAGATTTAGATCCCAAGTATTCTGTCAACCTACAAGAAAAGCTCTAACCATTGACATTAATGTTCGCGTAAACCTTTCTGCTTGGCCATTTCCACAGGGTCGCCTTGCGCTGGTTCGGGCCTTCTTTATCTGTAAATGGGAACGTAACTCTTTGAAGACCCGGCTTTCAAAAGCCGAACCTTGGTCTGAATGGATGGAAAGAGGAGTACCCCACCTTCAGACTACTTGATTCAAATTCAGAATGGCACACTCTTCAGCTGTTTTACTTGCTACTGGCACTACCTTTACATACTTGGAGAAAACATCAGTCATGACCAGAATTATTACATCCCAAGGTGACCCTGTCTGTCGATGACCCATGGGTGCCTTCTGGGCTTTATTGGGCTTTTTGTCTGCCTGGCACACATCACACCCTGCAATATGAAGTCTGACCTGAGTGACCTCATCATCGGATTCGAAGCAATAGATTTTTTTACATAATAAGAAGACTCCGAAATGACCAGACATCGCTGAAACGCCTGTAAATAACATACTCTAACATCACGAGGCTCTCCCATATTATCCAGTAGTGTCATTACTCTGGACTCCGTGTTGACATTTCATCACTTGTCGGCTTGGTTCCATCTCGGACTGCAGTATAAATAACACTTATACCAGGATCTTGATATTGTATTTTAGCTCACCTGAGCACAACGTGCTCATGATGAGCTATTGTGATCGCCCTTTTGTCCGTCCGTGCGTCAGGTGTCAACAGTTTCTTTAAACGACATTCCCTCCTCCTAAACCACTGGGCCAAATTTGATGAAATTGCCTGTGATGTTCCTTACTTGAAGCTCTTTCAAAGTTGTTCAAATGGTTCCGGTCTGTTGCATATCTGGGTCACAGGAACTAAAAATAGATATTTTAAAAATATTTCCCGAAAGGCCTATAGCTTAGATATTTGGTGTATGGCATAACCTTATGAACCTTTACCAAGTTTGCTCAAATCATGACCATGGGGTCAAATTGGCCCCGCCCCAGGGTTAACTTGATTTTACATAGACTAACATTGGAAAAACTAGAAAAATCTTCTTCTCAGAAACCACAAATCCTAGAGTTTAGATATTTGGTATGAAGCATTGTCTAGTAGACCTCTACCAAGTTTGTTCAAATCATGACCCTGGGGTCAAAATTGGCACCGCCCAGGGGTAACTTGATTTTACATAGACTTACATTGGAAAAACTAGATAAATCTTTTTAGAAACCACAAATCCTAGAGTTTAGATATTAAGTATGAAGCATAGTCTAGTAGACCTCTACCAAGTTTGTTAAAATCTTGACCCTGGGGTCAAAATTGGCACCGCCCCATGGGGGCACTTTATTTAACACAGGTTAAATCGCTCACCTGGATTTGGTTTGTTGTAGGAAGGCTGGAACCATGAGAGGATTCTATATACCAATTATCAAAGCTGGAGCATTTTGAAGATTTTCCCTACTGGTTGCCGGGGCAACCAGAGTTTTTCATGGAATTGGAAAAAAAATAGGAATTTGCAGAAGCCTATCATAAATATCATTTTGGTAAAATTTGATGAAAATCCATTTGGTAATTTCAGAGGAGATTGTTGAAAATGTTGACACACAAGGTATGTCTTCTGGTTGCCATGGCAACCAAAGTTCTGCATAAAATTCAATAAAAAATAGAAATTAGCTTCAGGCTTACATAAGTATCATTTTAGTGAAATTTGGTGAAAATCCATGGAGTAGTTTCGGAAGAGAGCAAGAATTCCCTACATAGTTCTATACAAAAATCCGGGTGTGGTCCTTGGGCGTGGCCTATTGTGACGCAATGGGCACAAATTTTGCACTGATGTTGAGACAACATGAACTGATGGTATGTACCAAATATCAAATATGTAGGTCTATATATTTCTGAGAAAAAGCATTTTAAAGATTTGATCTTCTGGTTGCCATGGCATCACAATTATATCCCCTAGGTGCGACTAAGGGCATCACTGCGGCTGCATTGGATCTGTCCGATTTTTAACGGCAAAGTCAAAAAGTACGATGATCTCTATCTTGCATTTTTGCCATTTTGTTCCTCCAGGCTGAATAGCCAAACAAGAGCCTGATGGTCAGTCCTTACTATGACTTGACTATTTGAGTTTACCGTCGCCTCGACAGTATTTCTGTCATTTTGCGACGTCCAGCTAATTACAGATGGAGGAAGACCCCGAATGCACGGAGTATCCGGGTAGAACCACCGACCTACCGCAAGTCAGCTGGAAGGCTTCCTCACATGAAAATCCGAATTACCCTACCCACGCGGTGAGGGGTTGAGTGAGTGTTAAAGTCAGCGACTTTACCCTCTCGGCCACGGAGGCCCCCTCCTTACTATGAAGTGTCTCCCTTACAAATACTGGTGGTAATACCGAATGAAACGAAAGACTGCGGCATCTCTATGACGCGGTACCTGCAGGTTACCTCTCTAACCAGATCCTCGAACCTACCCAGCATGCCTTTAGGAAGTTGAGTGAAAACAAACTCCCCTGACTGGCTCTCTATCCTGGACCAGTATATCTCTATCTATCTATACTGTTTGTAAATAATGTATACTCAAAGGCCGGCCCAAACTCCGCGCATCAGTAATGTCACGCTACGCAACTTAAACCACTGCCACCATACAAGCCACATGATGACAGTTGAAACCATGAGACCAACGCACATCATTTTTATGCTCACCGAAGGTGACGCATATAGTCGCCGCTTCGTCCGTCCGTTCGTCCGTCCGTCACACTTTCCTTGTCCGGACTATTTCTCAGGAACTAGCGGTTTGAATTCAACGAAACTTTATGGGAAGCTTTATTACCAAGAGGAGATGCGCATATCGTCAGCATGACCCGATTCCTAAATTTTTCAAAGAGTTATGGCCCATTGACTTTTCGGCCTATAGTACATATTGCATGATTCTTGTCCGGGCTATTTCTCAGGAACTAATGGCTTGAATTCAACGAAACTTTATGGGAAGCTTTATTACCAAGAGGAGATGTGCATATCGTCAGCATGACCCGATTCCTAAATTTTTCACAGATTTAAGGCCCCTTGACTTTTTGGCCTATAGTTCATATTGCATGATTCTTGTCCGGGCTATTTCTCAGGAACTAATGGCTTGAATTCAACGAAACTTTATGGGAAGCTTTATCACTAAGAGTAGATACGCATATCGTCGGCGTGACCTGGTTCCTCAATTTTTCACAGAGTTATGGCCCATTGACTTTTCGGCCTATAGTACATATTGCATGATTCTTGTCCGGGCTATTTCTCAGGAACTAATGGCTTGAATTCAACGAAACTTTATGGGAAGCTTTATTACCAAGAGGAGATGCGCATATCGTCAGCATGACCCGATTCCTAAATTTTTCAAAGAGTTAAGGCCCCTTGACTTTTTGGCCTATAGTACATATTGCATGATTCTTGTCCGGGCTATTTCTCAGGAACTAAGGGCTTGAATTCAACAAAACTTTATGGGAAGCTTTATCACCAAGAGTAGATACGCATATCGTCGGCGTGACCTGGTTCCTCAATTTTTCACAGAGTTATGGCCCCTTGACTTTTTGGCCTATAGTACATATTGCATGATTCTTGTCCGGGCTATTTCTCAGGAACTAAGGGCTTGAATTCAACAAAACTTTATGGGAAGCTTTATCACCAAGAGTAGATACGCATATCGTCGGCGTGACCTGGTTCCTCAATTTTTCACAGAGTTATGGCCCCTTGACTTTTTGGCCTATAGTACATATTGCATGATTCTTGTCCGGGCTATTTCTCAGGAACTAATGGCTTGAATTCAATGAAACTTTATGGGAAGCTTTATTACCAAGAGTAGATATGCATATCGTCGACGTGACCTGGTTCCTCAGTTTTTAAGAGAGTTATGGCCCCTACTACCATGTTGTTGACTAATATTCATGTCATTTGCCTTATTTAACAGGAGATATCATTTAAACAAAACCCCACAAAATTCAATATGCTAGTAATGTCAATCATAATCATGTCAGCTAATTGTTGTTTAGGCCATTATACACTATTTCAAATATTCAGTCATATGTCAAGAGTGTTGGTTAACCTCTTTGATATGAGCACACATTGAAATGTATGACTTAATTTTTAGTAGTATAAAAACTTAAAAAAAAACCAATGAAAGATCTGATGAGTAACACGTATTATCATATTAAATAGTAAACTGTTACTAAGTCTCCAAATTAGAGTTGGTAAAACATCTCATCTGATGAGGAGAATAGATATGATTTAGGAATGGGGATTTCAACATATCCTCCCACCCATTGACCAAGGCCTTATTTGTAACAATGACGTTCTTCGGGGAGCATCTGTCAGTTCTACTGACTTTCTTGTTTAAAATAAGATTTTATTATTTACATTTCATATTTTGATAGATAGAATAAAATTATTTGCATTTACTTCTGTATCATAAGTAGGTAAACACAGCAAGGGCACCGCAGTTTTAATGAAATTAGCACAATGAAATTAAGTGAAAAACATGCAGACAATGAACAAGAAGAATCATGTCTCATTTGATTTTTACCTGGTATATTGCATCCAGTAAAGGTGAAAATGCTGAAAAAAAATCTGGTGAAAAAGATTTGAAAAGAAACCATTTTGATAAGAATCTATCTCGGCATTCAATGTCACGGTGACCTTGACCTTTGACCTAGTTACCCCTCAATCAAAGGGGTCATTTACTGGTCATTCAAAATCTTCATACTTAGTTTGAAGTTCCTATGCCCAGGCGTTCTTAAGTTATTGATCGGAAATGATTTGGTCACCATTTTAACATAAAATCCAAGTAAATCAAGGTCACTGTAGCCTTGACCTTTGACCTAGGGACCCCAAAAACCAATAGGGTTCATCTACTGATCATGACCAATCTCCGTACTTAGTTTGAATTCCTGGGCCCAGGCGTTCTCAAGTAATTGATCGGAAACAGCTTGGTCACCATTTTCAAAATCAAGTCCAGTAAATCAATGTCACTGTGACCTTGACCTTTGACCAAGTGACTCCAAAAACAATAGGGTTCATCTACTGGTCAAGACCAATCTCCATATTAAGTTTTAAGTTCATAGGCCTAGGCGTTCTAAAGTTATTGATCGGAAACTGTTTAGTCTACGGACCGACCGACCAACATGGGCAAAGCAATATGCCACCTCTTCTTCGAAGCGGAGCATAATAAACTTTTAAGTTATAGATATGTTTATTGTAGTTAAGTATTTTCCCAATCCTTTGTGTTCGATCACTGGATCTCTTAAATTTTGAAAAACAGACCCCATTTCTGACAACAACAGTTTGATAAGCCCCGCCTGTAGACCCTCGGTTCTGTGTAAAATAAATATTGTCAGGGAATCAACTTAACAACTGCGCAGCTTTAAAGATAAATATAAATTTTATTTTTAAAATACATATACACTTTGTAAACAATCAATATCAAATATCCGTCGATACTTTATGTACAACAATAAATATTACTCTGCGCACAATAATTATATAATGAGTTATAAATCTTAATAAACATTAGGATATGTAATAGACCAGAAATTGCAGGTAAAAACTATGGAATACTGTTAAGGCCACTTTGAAATATCGCATTTTTATACGCCGCCGGAGGCGGTCGTATATTGGCGTCATCTTCTCCGTCATTCCGTCCGTCCGTCCGTCAATTTCTTGTGAACGCAACTCCTCCTTTGTTTCTGAATGAATCTTTTCAAAACTTAGTCAATGTCATAACTATAATGGGTAGATGTGCATGAAGTGGCGATTTTCCGGTTCATTGATTTTTACAAGATTTGTGTCCCTTAAAACTTGGTCTCTGTAGCTGATTGATATTGCAGCCTTGTGAACGCAACTCCTTCTACATTTCTGAATGAATCTTTTCAAAACTTGGCCAATGTCATAACTATAATGGGTAGATGTGCATGAAGTGGCGATTTTCCGGTTCATTGATTTTTACAAGATTTGTGTCCCTTGAAACTTAGTCTCTGTAGCTGATTGATATTGCAGCCCTGTGAACGAAACTCCTCCTTCATTTTTGAACGAATCTTTTCAAAACTTGATCAGTGGCATTACTAAAATGGGTAGATGTGCATGAAGTGGCGATTTTCCGGTTCATTGCTTTTTACAAGATTGTGTCCCTTGAAACTTAGTCTCTGTAGCTGATTGATATTGCAGCCTTGTGAACGAAACTCCTCCTACGTTTCTGAACGATGAACGAATCTTTTCAAAACTTGATCAGTGGCATCACTTACATGGTCTCTTGAAAACACAAGAAGTTTCTAAACAGGTAAAAGTGCATAAAGCAGGGATTTTATGGTACAGGGATTTTTGCAAAAGTTATGCAGAGAAAGGATTCATAATGATACTGCTATTTGACCTACTTTCATATTGGAAGCCCTTTTTTAGGGTTCTGTCTCTGTTTATAGGAATCCTATTTTCTTCTTGACTGAAATATTTTGTTAAATGGGACATTAAGCTCCATATATCCAATCCAATACTCTGTTTGCTGTTTCCATTTAATGAGTTTTACCATTCTGTAATTATAATGGTAGTTTTGTGATTTTTTTATCAAAATTACCACTTGTATTTCGGTTTTGTGATTTTTTCCATGAAATTACCATTTTTAGGTTAGGACATTTTGATAGAGACTCCAGCGGCCACGCAACCACATTCTCAGGCACCTGTCTTTTCATCATCTTTAGTGATAGCCTCACTTTGAGAAAAGTATATTCGCTAATATACTGCTCTTTAGCTAAATCGGTCTCACAGACTTCATTATGAGCTTATGCTTAAAGCAATAATTCAAAAGACCCTCTTGGTCTTAATATTATGTGGCGGCGTATATTGAGGCAGCACTGGCACTCTTGTTGTAAGTTGACAATGCGATGGTATGATACTACAATACGACACGAGATCGAGACGGTACGCTACGATATCACGAAACTTCTGTCTTGCGTCGACTTATAGATGCGACACACGACGTTTTAAGTGAATTTCGTATCGTACTGTCGTGCCGTATTGTCGTGTTCTCGTATCGTACCGTCGCGATCTCGTATCACCGTCGTGCGTCGTATCGTACCGTCGCGATCTCGTATCACCGTCGTGCGTCGTATCGTACCGTCGTGTTCATGTATCGTACCGTCGCATTCTCGACTGATTGGTTATTGAAGAAAAAAACGCGACATTTAAATGTAGCCCTAACTAGATTCCGTAGAAAAGAAAAGGCGATATTTGTATAAAAGCAATACACATGAATGATGTAACAATGTGGCTTACAGTCGGTGTATATTACATGAAATAAAGTCACGTTAGTTTCACTACACAATGATTAAATGTTCGTTCAAGTTGATGACAAGGTAAGTTTTATAAATAGAACATATTATTTATAAGTGCGCCTTCTTTCTATGGATTGCCAGTTAAATGTTGAGAGTATGTTGGTCATTGATCCTGGGGTATTAGAGAATCATTTGTAATAAATCTCGCCGCACGCTTCTGAATGGATTCAGTTTTATCAATATCTTTCTTGAGGTAAGGGTTCCATGCGGATGAATATTCTAGTGTTGTTCTTAATAAGGAATTACATGCATCCATTTTTGTTTCTTGAGTAGCTGAATGGATATTACGTCTTAGGAATCCCAATGAATGACTGGCTTTAGCGGTGATTTTATTTGTATGTGCTGACCAAGAGGGATTTGATGTTATAATTCAAAACTTATAAAGAGTTAAGTCCCTGAGTACTGCAAAGTATATCTAAGATCTAAGATATCAATGTTCCATTTTTGGAGTGAATCTATCATGAAGTATTGAAATTTTGTTCCAGACATTTTTCTCTAAATCAACAAAGCATGATCTATCAAGAATTGGATGAGCTTAAGTTATGTTTCTTGTAGACTACACTTCTTCACCTCATAAGGTATCCGTGTTTCAAGTTTGAAGTGAATCCATGCATAATTTTGTTGTAGTTGAAGTCATGCATCGGACGTTTTTTTTTGTTTTTTTTTGTTTGTTTTTTTTAAACAAAAATCAACTAAAGAGGGTAATTCAAGAATTAATGAGCTAGAGTTGAGCATATAGTTCTTGTGCGCTGCATTTCTACACTTAATAAAACTAGTTATCCACATTCCAATTTTGGAGTGAGTGAATCCATGCAAAAGTACTAAGTTGTGCTCTGGTCAAGAACGTGTGATGACAAAACCGCAAACGCCGATGATGACGGACGAGGTGATTTTTTTATGTGTTTTTCATGCTACACAGGCGACACAAAAATCAGTGGCTACATGTTCCCTTGTATGTTTTAGCTTATGAAATTCAATTAGGAAAGCTACATTAACTAAGACTATTTTACATATACTCTGCAGTAGTGTTAAAACAAACAATACAATTTTTAGCCTATCTTGTCGTCTGTCCCGTTGCATTTAAATTGAACAGGTTACAGTTTTGAATTCTGATCAGCGGTTAAGAGTTTAAAATAAGATTATATTGGATGCTATTGCAACCAGAGTTCTGCAATGATTTAGTTTGTTTAAGCAACTTTTGTGGAGGTTAAGCCAAGGACCATCTACGCTTGTGTTATCACCTTGTGCCAAGTGGATTCAGAGATGTCATTTAAAGCAAATTGTTGATGACGGACGATGGGTGGAGCTAGACACAGGGTGATCACAATAGCTTACTTAAGTTTTATACTAAATGACTTTAAAAGGAAATTAATTTTCCTACGCCTTCACATAGATTTCCGCAATCGATCGAGCTCTGTCACGTCGTCAGAACGGCTCTCGTAGGTAATGCATACTTATAAGCGGTTGTAACCAAACGGTCCCATGTCAAACTTGTGTATAGTAACACGGTTCCCTTGTGTGTTTATTACTATATGTGTCGGTCTGCTATTTGTCAAACAATCCCACTCCTAAGCCATAAAAGTTCTTGAGAGAAAATGAATTAATGTATTCCTTAGTTGCATAGCATTTAATAACGAGTATTGATATTTACGTCGATTTGTCCGGATAAAAGATTGTAAAGTCACTAAACCTCTTCACTGTAACGTTGGGACAAGACAGGATAAAAAGTAGTAGGATAATCTTCAGCCGTAGTAGGATAATCTTTAGCCTATTTATCAACGAGTTTTCCAACTTTTTACGAATGAAAGGTCTTCGTTGCATTTTTGTGACAAATCAAATACTTGATATAATATGCATACTCTTTGCAGACGACGTTGCAAACTGTGCAGAAACAGCCACTGAGTTACAATTAAATCCTCTTGCAGAGTTTTGCCGTAGTACAGGTATGACAATTATTTGGTCAAAAACGGAAATAATCGTGTTTAGAAACGGGGGTTCATTACGAGCATACGAGCGTTGGTCATATAACGGTTTACCAGTGTAGGTAAAATCTTATATATTAAATATATGGGACTATTGTTCAAGCCGACACTCACTTGCTCCAAAATAAAAGTAATGCTTGCCGCACAAGCCAGAAAATCGATTTTTGCAAGAAAAAACGTTTGGTAACTTTTCACACAACGAATATTTTAAGTTATTTGATTCGATGGTTAGCCTATTCTCACATATGGCGAAAAATATATGGTACAGAATACTCAGATATTTTAGAACAAGTTCATATTCAATACTGTAAAGTTTTTATGGTGTAAATTCTAATGTGAATGATTGTATAGCATTGGGAGAATGCGATAGACTACCATTATATATCGAGCACCATGTAAAATGTGTTTAGTACTGGTACAAACTCTTACGTATGTCCGAAAATAGATATACGAGAAATTGTTATTTAATGTTAAAACAGCAAAAAAAGTCTAGAAAGAAATAACTGGGCATCGGCAATTAAGAATTAATTATTTAGATATGATATGGTTTTGGATATGTATGTTTAAGTCAAACTATTGGTGATATAGATGCAATTTTAAATTGTTTTAAATAAAGACTGGTATGTTGCACATTTCAAAATTGGTGTCAAGAGATCGATTTCCAGCGTTGTGATACATATAAACAATTTAAAACAATGTTAAATCCGGAGATATATCTATGTATAAACTTTCCTCTTTATGTCAGGAAAGCACTTGCTAAATTTCGTTGTTCGAGTCATAACTTTCTTCTTGAAACTGGCCTATATCTATATATCCTAAGAGAATATCGTTTTTGTTAATAGTATTACACTAACTTTGATAAACGGTGTATTGAAGATGAGTACGATATATTCAAATGCAATAAATATATACAAGAAAGACAACGATATCTATTCACCTGGTATAATGACAGATGTGAATTTGAAAACTTTTGCTCTCAAATGAATTGTTCTTACATGTATGATGATAAAATAAAATCAATAGCCTTTTATGTTCACGCAATGAAACATAATGATTAAGATACAAGATATGAATTTAAAGATTTTATCGTAACATAAATTTTGATGTAATAAGATAAAGACGAATTTACATCTATGATTGTTTAATTCAAATCCTATAGCATAATCATGATAATTATGTCATGACACCACTTTGTACTTTATGATTGTTTATCTATGTTGTAGTTTGGTTTGGAGGCCTTTTTTACAATAAACATGTTGAGTTGTTTTCCATTAGAGAAATTGTAATACGACGTAATGTTTCGAAACCACTGTAAATTTTGGCCGGGATGACATTGATAATGTTACTGTAGGAACCACGTGGCTTCGATAGCGCCAATTGTTTTAGATTTTCCTGATCTTTGGTTCTGTGAATGAAAAAGAATTTAGAGTATTTTAATACATACCTCAAAGTAGGCTATAGAGTGTTATATAAATATTTGGCTTTTATGTTTTATTTTTATTTACCTCACCCATGCTGTAGATACCACTCAACAGTGTTTGAAAACTTGCTGTGCACAGATACCCCATAATTATTATGGTAATTAGGGTTCACACTTGTGTGGGTGCCTTACAGTAATCATCCTGTACGTCAGTTGTTCGCCACGCTTTTTTTTTATCCGCTCTCTAACACAAAAAGTTTTCATCGAACTTGATGTTATTGTTTGTAGGTATAAAATGTAGGTCAAGTTCGATGACCAGTCATATCGCTTAAGGCACTTCAGAGTTATAACCTTTGAATTAGTTAAAATTTGACATTTTAGCTTTGTCTGCTCTTTAACTCAAATAATCTTCATCAGATCTTCACCAAACTTACTGAGACTGTTTGTAGGTATAAAGTCTGGCTAATTTCGATAATTATCCAAATCTTTAAGCTTTGAAATTTAGCTTTGTCTGTATTCAACTCAAAAAATTTTTTTAGCGGATCTTCACCAAATTTGCTGGGAATGATTGTAGAAATAAAATTCAGACCAAGCACGATAACCAGCCAAATCGTCATTTTTTTTTTAAATTTTTTTTTAAATTTTTTTTTTTTGGTGTTCACTATACTTGCTGAAAAGGCATGGAGACAAGTTCGGTATATAGCTATATATTCTATGCACTTGATAGTTATGCCCTTGAAATCGCCAGCTTTGTGTGAGCACTTTTCTGATTGTGTCGGTGTTCTACTTGATTTATATGTATATATGTAAATTAAGACATAATTGCAAATCTATATGAACAATTCGGGCTTTTTAGATATATCAAATATACGTAATATCAGAACGTACACTTATCAATATTTATTAGAACTTTTTGACTAGAACTACCAAGCAAAACATTGAGAAGACACCTCTAATATTGGTAAGTATATCCGTTGGTCTGCATAGTCTGGATGATCCAGTCTCTGTATTTGGACACATCTTCAAATATGCCGGGCTCATCAGCTGTGGAGCAATCTCCGCCGGAGGAAGCGATTCCTGTAGGAAAAATAATACATTGACACGTTTTATTAATTTAATCTTATTAGTCCGCTACCGGTTTTGCCCTCCGTCTGTCTGTCCGTCCGGATGTTCGGAAATCTGTATCCCGCGATAACGTAAAAACCGCTCAAGATAATATAATGAAACTTGGTATATGAACATATGGCGTATGGAGATTCTGCACGTCACTTTGTTTTTTTTCTTCTCGGGTCAAAATCTGGTTACTTTATTATAGAAAAAAATATGCACCTCACCGGTATGGGACTCATTACTAGTTACTAGTCATTATCATTTTTAAACATATAACACATTGATTCAATGATTTAGACATGGCAAATACCATTTCACATACAAAAAGAAATGTTGAGGATAGGAATACCAACTTCATGCACTACGAATACCATAGATATATTCCATATTGCGTCTCTTGATTGTTGAAGTGTCTATAGATAAATATTCTGTTCTAATATATTTAAAGGGTTAGGTATTCTTATCCAACAAATTGATTTGAGAATTAGACGTGCTTTTGTGAGATTTAGTCAAGTTGACAATCTTTGTTTAATAGGTCTCTGCTAAATATGATTCACCAAAGTTTAACCGTTTTATTTGAACAAAAAGAATAATTGAATAAATGTTTTAAGCAATTCATTAAATAAATGTATTGCATGTGAATGATGTTGAATTCATTTAAATAGAGTTGTCTGAACTGGGTTAAAATAATATAGATACAAATTGACGTCAGATTAATACACATAACGTCATGTCATATATTTGAAATATTTCAAACAATCGAGAAATAGTTGAAAACAATGAAAAAACAAAATATCTAAAAGCTTGAAATAAATAACGGATTCGTCTCCATCAAATAACTTGTTTAAGGAATGAAGAATGGTGATCAGACATAGTAGATAGATATCCTATGGGAAAAGGAAGATTTGGATGATTTATTTTCATGTCACTAAAAATAGTTTCGCTTGCCTCGGGCGATACTTGAAAACCTGCTTTCGTGTCATTTGGCGTGTTGTTGATTCTTTATATTTCCGAATTTCTTAGAAAAATCAAGAAGAGGTCGGCAATATATAAATGATTCTTCACGATGTGAACCGATACTGATATGTAAAGAGTTAGATTCTGAAAGATGTTTTCGTTTTGTCAGGATTGAGATGAAGTTAGCGATGGAAGTGAAAAGGCGTTAGGGTACTGATAGAGAATACAGAATAAGTTTAATTTGCATTTAACATTTTAAAAAGCATGATTTTTACTTTTAAATTAGCACCCCAACTAAATACTCATAGTTATTCTCGGTGAATCTATAGAAAATAATAACGAGTCCACTGAGTAAGTGCTAAGCAAGTAATTCATATTACTTAGACGTATTGTTTTTGAAATGATCTGCTTAATTTATAAATATATACAAAAAACTTTTTTATGTTTGTTAATTGTCAGTTACAATATTTGCTTGGTATTATAGTTAACTAATTCTTAGAAATACAAATGTATCTTTTTTATTTTTTCTTTGCAAGGAAGAGGTATTCACTTTCTTTACCTTGGATGTACCAGACGTTGTTGTGTGTATCTTGACAGGACAGGGGGCTTCCGATATCATCCTGAGAAATAAAAAGGACGTTCTTGAAACTTGGAGGATATCAACTTATGACATTTACATACTGGTCTGATGCTTTCCAGTCAGTATTGAAAACAACGATAAAACTGTAAAATGAAACATTGTCTTAACATAAATGTTGATTCTCTCTTCAAACTTAACTTTGACAGCAAATTGACCAACATAGTTTTGCATGTTCACCTCATTCTTCTTTCTTTTTTCATTTTCTGTTACGCTGCTACCACAATAATCTCTCTATACTAAAACGACTCCATCCCGCCATTCCCACTGTAAAATCGAACACCACTTATTAATAACTTTTCACTTCTTCATCCCATCCTGTTACTACTGCTTATTCAACTATCATATGACGCTTTCTATTCCTGTGAGTAAAAGTGAAACTATCAATAAACAAATCGTCATTAACAAGCAACTCCTCACCCCACAGAAGTCCTTTCCGCCGTTCTCATAGCCAGCACAGAGCTCAGTGTCCGGCAAGAAGTCTTGGCCAGTGGGTTGCACACACCGAGTCGTCCAGGATGGGCAGATCCACCTGGTTCAGGACCTCCTCGTTACCGGTAGCTGGCGGCAGGTTGAAATAAATAACATTTTCAGTGTTATTATTTAAACGATTATGACAATGGGGGCCCTAATTGTTAGAAAGGAAAGTTGTACAAAAATCATCACCAAACCCTGGATTGAATTTTTTGTGTCTGGGCATATCAAGTAAATGCCCCGGCTTAATTTTGAACCAACAAACTTCGAATCTTGGAGTCAGTGTGCAATACACAGCACAATAGCTCCGCTTGTCGGAGCATTATACGCCCGAAGTGTGTACGGTCGTAAGATGAACACATTGAAATTGTGAGAGGACTCAATAGAAAAAAAGAGTACGATAAACTTTTTCTTCTTTCATATTATCATTCCTTTGAAGTTTCATCAAATTTAGCTAAGCAGTATGAAGGAATTGCTGAAGTGCTCAAAATCAACAGGGTCATCTACTGGCGATGACCAACCTCATAAGTATGAGGACTGTAGACCAAATGGTTCTTGAGAAATTAAGCGGACAAGGTTTTCGAGTTGAAGGTCACTGTAATCTTGACTTTAGACCGACTGATCTTAAAGTATATAGGGTTTGACGGTGACCAAATGGTTCTTGAGAAAATTAGCGGACAAGGTTTTCATATTGAAGGTCACAGTGGCCTTGACCTTAGACTGACTGACCTCAAAATCTCTAGGGGTAATGTACTGGCCATGACGAACCTCCCAACTAAGTTTGCGAAAGCACACCTAATAAAAAAAATATTGAGCTAACATCGATATGGCTAACGGACCGACAGTTGTGCCAAGGAATAGAAACAAGGGGCAAATCCTTTTGGTTCTTTTGTTGTATAGAGGGCCATGGCCTCTAATTTTGTTGTTACGGGATAAAGTATATTGCTCTCTTTTTTCTATCTACAGTTACAAAAATAAACCCGGCCCTCTATTTTGCAACACCTGGACAGATGGACAAACGCCATACTATTATATGACCAAAGTTACCTTCGTGCGTATAAAACATCATATAAAAGAAAAAATAAAAACAGCTAGAACAAGTTATTGATCGGACACAGATTTTACACTAAGTGTCACTGGGACCTTGACCTTATGACTTCAAAATCATACGGTCATCTACTGGCCATGGGCAGTATCTCTCAGAAGTTTCACAAACCTAGATTTATTCCTTCTCAGGGTATTGAACGGACAAGGATTTAACACTCAGTATCACTGCGAACTTGACCTTTGACCTCAAAATCAGTAGGGGTCATCTGCAGGCCATGGGCAATATCCCTTAGAAGTTTCACAAACCTAGATTCCTTTACAAGTTATTAATCTGACACGGATTTTACACTAAGTATCACTTTGACGTTTAACCTAAAAATCCACAGGGGTCATCAACTGGCCATGGGCAGTGTCCTTACCAAAATTCACAAACCTAGACTTATTCCTTCTAAAGTTATTGAGCGAAAAAGAGTTTACACTAAGTGCCACTGTGACCTTGATCTTTGACCTAATAACCTCAAAATCAATAGGGGTCATCAAGTGATCATGACCAATCTCCCTACTAAGTATGAACGCAGCACAACTATTAAGTTTCTGAGCGGATGTTGATGTGGCTAATGGACGGACGGACAAGCCCTATACTATGATACGACCGAAGTTACCTTCGGGCGTATAATATTGGCCTTACCTGGAAACCATTCATAATGATAACTTCAACTACAAGTAGTTTGATCAACATAATACATGAATGTATTAGTATTAGCATCCTTTATGATAATGCTAATAAAATAAATTATCATAACAATGAAAAAAGAACATTCATCCTCAAATGATCTTAGTATCTTAAGAAATTATGCATGTTTTCAGATCCTTAGTTTGCTAGACACGCCTTGCTCAAAATATACTCGTGTTTATTTATACAGGTAAGCTACGGTAATGTGCAAAAAATATTCGCAGTGGGCGGCTAGTAGAGGAGTGCAGATTAAGATAGGATTTTAATGAAATTGGTTTTTGTGTCACTTGCTGTAAGCAGAGGTGACACATAGGGATCACTTTTCCGTCTGTCCGTCCGTCACGCTTCAGCAGGTGCCACACGTGTTCCAGAGAACATTTTTGTTGTTTATAATCGCCGTGGATTATAACGCATAGTTTAATACTTGTAAAAATCAATAAGTACGGACTATGCAACCACATAACTCACATTTGTGTGGAGAGTTTTGTTGCTATTGGAAGGAAAATGCCACTTGCTAAATAGCTTTGTTCATAGGTTCATAGTTGGATTTCAGTACATGATATATCGAGTAGTTAAAGGCAACTATAAACTAATCCATACGTGGACTATGCAACCACATAACCCACACTTTTGTGAAGTTTTGTCGTTAGTGGAAGAAAAATACCATGTACTGAATAGCTTAGTTCATAGTTGCCTTTCATAGTTACTCGGACCACGCCCTCGTGACTATATCGTGTAATTAAAGGCAACTATTAACTAAATTATACGTAATGATGACGTCTTCATTACGATTACTATTCGTATGTTACTGATGTCTCTTGTGGCGTCACTTAAACATCCCTTTAACTGTGGAGCAATCGTTCTCTATTTGATGATCGCGGCTCCATGAAGCAGTATGCTATTTTAAGGTGTACGCCTCATTATAGCCATCAAGTCAATCGAAGCCATGCATATAACTAATATAAGTTTTTAAAATATCAAACAATGGAAAACTTATGGGCAAATTGACATGTTATGATGTGTGACAAGTTTTTATTACCTACTTGATAAATATGTTTTCATGTGTTATCTCCCTGAAAACATGAAAAAAAAGACTTTCTTCATTTTACTAGTTAAGATTTTTAGCTCACCTGAGCACAACGTTCTCAAGGTGAGCTTTTGTGTTGGCCCTTCGTCCGGCGTCCGTCGTTCGTCGTCAACATTTGGCTTGTTAACACTCTAGAGGCCATATTTTTGGCCCAATCTTCATGAAACTTTGTCAGAATGTATGTCTCCATAAAATCTTGGACAAGTTCGAAAGGGTCAGGGAGGTCAGCTTAAAAAACCTTGTTACACTCTAGAGGCCACATTTTTGGCCCAATCTTCATGAAACTTTGTCAGAATGTTTTTCTCCATGAAATCTTGGACAAGTTCGAGGTCACAAGGTCAGCTTAGAAAAACCTTGTTAACACTCTAGAGGCCACATTTTTGGCCAAATCTTCATGAAACATGGTCAGAATGTTTTTCTCAACGAAATCTTGGACAAGTTCGAAACGTGGTCTGTGGGGTCAAAAATAGGTCAGGGTAAATCTTAAAAAACCTTAACACTCTAGAGGCCATATTTTTGGCCCAATCTTCATGAAACTTGGTCAAAATGTCTGTTTCCATAAAATCTTGGACAAGTTCGAATTAGGGTCATGTGGGGTCAAAAAGTAGGTCATGAGGTTAAATCTTATAAAAACCTTAACACTCTAGAGGTTACATTTTTGGCCCAATCTTCATGAAACTTTGTCAGAATGTTTTTCTTCATATAATTTTGGACAAGTTTGAAATTGGGTCATGTGGGGTCACATTTTTGGCCCAATCTTCATGAAACTTAGTCAGAATGTTTGTCTCTATAAATTCTTGGACAAGTTCGAATTTGATTTGGGTCAAAAAGTAGGTCACGAGGTCAAATCTTATAAAAACCTTATTAACACTCTAGAGGCCACATGTTTGGCCTAATTTTCATGAAACTTGGTTGGAATGTCTGTTTCCATAAGATCTTGGACAAAGTTTAAATTTGGGTCATGTGGGGTCAAAAAGTAGGTCAATATGAAAAATCCAACATATGTTGCTCATTTATAATCAAGTGAGCGATTCATCATGGCCCTCTTATTAACTTGATTTGAATCAACATCATTTGATGCATTCTTTACCGTGAATTTTTCTCGAAAATCAAATTAATTTTTTCATGTTAAAAAATTGTATATTTCTCATAGACTTTATTGTTAACTTAAATATAGAATATCTTCCCAAAATGTAATAAAACTTTGAAAAACTCCCGTTGAAACGGGGCATATACATTTTCGGTATGTCCGTCCGTCACACCTCAGGTTTTACCTTTGCATACGTCTTTTCTAAGAAGATGAATTCACATCTTTATAAAACTAGGTACACAATATACATTATAATTTTTTTTTCTATTTATGAAAAATTATGGCTTTGACTTATATTTTCCGGTTAGATGAACACGGTAAAACTGGTTGATCTGCCTCAGAGCAACCTTAGGTTTACATTTGCGTTTAAGTTTTTTTTATGAACTGTCTAGCGTATGTTATTGTAGGTATCTGAAAACTAGTTGTATTTATTATGACATCGTATTTATCACACCAACAACATTTTGAATATATCAGTAAGAGTTTTTCAATGAAAGAGGGCGTGATCTTACTTGCGGTGCTTCCCCATCCTGGGAGATAACATGTCTCACCGACAGTGTAGGCATGTCCTTGGTTGGGCAGGCAGATTGGGCTTGTATGGTTGTTATACCTATATAAATGGAATTGGTATCAAACATTCAATTTTTTTAAATGGATGCTACATACAGTTATTTAGAAACTGCCTTAAATACATTAATGAACTTAAATAAATTGAGCCAAAAAATCATATTGTAAGAGCTGAAGCGTTCAATGTTTTTGCTGTTGTTTTCTGTATTAATTATTTAAGTTCTTTTGAGTATCATTTTAGTTTGACCTAGATTTGTGTAAATAAAATCTCTGGTGTACTCAGACACCTGAAGATCTTCCATCTAAATTTTCATGTGGTTGGGTCAATCTTATAAAACATACGATTATGCTTTTCCTACGCTTCCAGTTGACTATGACGATGATTTTTGTGTCTCCTGCTGCAAGCAGAGGTGACACATAGGGGTCACTTTTCTGTCGTCACACTTTTTCCGTCACACTTCAACAGGTGACACATGTGTTCCAGAGAACACTCTTGTTTTATGTTCAAGTTATATGAATAAACTTTTGTTACGTTCTTTCTTATATAAATGTATTGAATGACTTGATGCACAAATGTGCGGAAGATAAAATTCTGATAATTATCGACGTCATGCCAATTTATTGCCAGTTTATTTACTTAATAACTAAGATAAGATATACTTAAATGTGCATTGCAAAAAAATGACACTACAGGGTAACACTCTTTAAAATGAATCCGAATATTTTTTCTGAGCCCAAACTGATTGTGTTTAATTGTTTACAGCATTTTTTTCATTTAGACTTATATTAACTTTCCAGTTACAAACTGACTTCATTACATGTTTTGACATACACATGTAGTAGTGAATGATTGATTCGTATAAATTTAATTGTTACATTTTATTGTATCATCCAATTCTGTTAAAAGTTTTTGACAGAGGATTTTGGAATTCCCTAATTGTACAAATATTGCCATTGATTAAGACCATGTAAATGACTTACGCTATTGGTGTAGTCAGAAACACCAGAGCCATGTCGTTAAGAAGAGAGCTAGTATTGTAAGATTCATGCACAACCACCTTGCTGATGCTGTAGGACAGTTCATGAGGATCGTCCAAACGGATGTTGTGTTCCCCGGCATACACCTTCCAATGTGCAAGATTAAGATCACTCGGGCTATATCCAGGACTGTTTTGGAAGGCAAAAACGTAAATGTTTGAATTTATATGTTTAAGATGTTCTTATTAAATATCTTTATTACAAGCAACTTAGTCCATAACTTGTTCATACAATTTTGGTAACAAGTTATTTTAAGGATCATGAAATTATTTGCTCTGTGCGAAGAATATATTTGTGACAGATTATTATCTTTTACTCATATATACCATACACAAATTTTTGTTTACGGCGGATTAGGAAGAAAATCTTTGAGTACAAATAGGGCTTTGAGTGTTTTTAAAATATTGGTTAAAATTGTGCGATCAAGTGACAAAAAATATGAAAAATAATGTATGTAACATAATGGTTAAAGAAATCATAGAAAATCACCCAGAAAAAATACCAAAGGGGTAAGAAACTTATTAGAAAGGTTTGGTTTTAATGATGTATGGTTAAAACAAGGGGTTGGATATATAAATATATTCATCAGTTCTGTAAAACAAAAATTAAACGACATATTTATACAAAACCTTTTTTTCAGAGTTGAAGAAATCTTCTCGTGCGAGAACTTTTGTTTTATTAGCAATATTTACTTTACACCGTATTTCAATTCTTTAAAATTAGATTACTATAGAATTTCTTTAACACATTTAAAGGTATCTCCTCATAGATTATAAGCTGAAACAGGTAGATGACTCAAACCTTATTATACTATATATGAAAGAAAATGTAAATTTTATTACAGGTTGCTGTTTATTTGTACCATGTACCATGTATAACCGGGACTTCTAAACGAAGTTTTCATTGTCACTGACTATTATAAGTTCACAAATGACATGTTCTTTTATTCTGCAATACCTCCTGATCTTACATCCTAAATTTTGTACCCTTTTTTTTTTTGAAATTTCATTTATGGACAGAGCTTGACAAGAGGATATGCCATGCACAAGATCCATAACACTGGGATCAAGATTTATTATAGTTATAGTTATTCCCCTTTTTCTCATTTGCTTTACTCTGCAATAACTAAAGATCTACTCATGCTATTGAAATGAAATTTCATGGACGGACAGAGCTTGACATGAGGAATCGTCTTACACAATGTCCATAAATCTGGCATCAAAATTTATTTAGTTTTTACCTTTTTCTATGTGTCACACTTTTTCCTCATGCTTCAGCTGGTGACACATGTGTTCCAAAGAACTCTTGTTAAATATGTATACTAATGTTGCGCTCCCGCTCAGCGCTCCTTAATTTATCTATCTATCTATCTTGGACGGGGAGTAACGAAACAAAACTCCAGTTTCGGTGTGATGACTGTTTTATTTCGTGTTGATCTAGGTTTTAAAGTTAGCGTCGGATGATCAACACATTAAGTTATATCCGAATTCTAAATATAGAACTTCTTTTCTGTAGTGTTAAACGCGCGAAGTTTAAATACTTTTAACTTTTCGGCTGACAAGTGTGCACCTCATTAAACATATATACGTATATAGATGCATGATGCAAAGTATGTGTCCGGATTATTTCCACGGAAGACTGATCCCGAGATCGAGACGCCAACCCCTTATATACCCGCTGGGGTGGTGTGACCAGAATATGGACGAAACGAAGACTGTGCGAAATCTTTTCCTTCTTCACAGGACATTGCGACAGGTAAACACACATTTTTTACCTGTCGCAACAAATGTTTATCTGTCGCAGCAACTTTTACTTGTTGCGACATATTTTTACCTGTTGCAATGTTTTAAACAGTATTTAGTAAGAACATATTGATATCTTGATTTCAGTCTCTTTATTGCAAGTATTTTACATTAATTTATCACTTAATAAAATGAATATTCATTCATTTTTGGCTATTTTTATATTGTCTCTGTTTTACATATACACTGTCCTAATCAGCTATTCAAAACTCACAAACACGTAAAAATGTAAGACCTGCAAAATAAGTACATATAGAGGAATAAACCCTACCCCATTACAACAAGAAATTATTTTGCACAGATAAAATCATAAAATGCTATGCAAAAACTAATGTTCTGTAAGTTGTGTGACTATAATGAGGAAATCAGCCGAAAAAATATCCCTAAAAACGTCTGTTATTGTCAGGAGCTCTCTTCTTTGGTTCGTTGCTAGAACTAGCAGGCAATTTTCGACCCGGCTTAGCACCATCAGAATATCTAAATTCATTGACAACAAAATCTAGATTTAATTATTTACGATAATGAATATTGAAATGATAAAAATTGAACCTGATAATTAAACCAAGTATGACCTTGTTAATTGATTCTGGAAAGCGAATAAAAAGAAAAGAAAAACAATCCTTCTTGAATGCATCGTCTGCCATGTTGTTGATTGTTGACCGATAAAGACAGAGTTTTCCGCATGGTTTCCATTACGAAAGATATTAGTATATAAATTGCGGGGAACCAATTCGCAATCGTTACTGCTTGGCCATCTCAGACAGCCGATAATCGCTAAAAATAGCAAAGGAAACAGTTTTTCGAAGAAAGTAAAAGTAATTTTCCAAAAATGAAACGGTGCTGTATGGATTTTTTTCATCGGACATTGTGTCCGACAATAACAGACGCTTTCGTCGGTGAAAATGGAAATATACCGGACATGTCCGACGGACAGTCGCATTGACTGGAAACGTCCAAAATATTGGACGGGTGACTAAAATATGGGACGGTGACCGAAATATAGGACGGGCGTCCTAAAAGAAAAATATCAACCGTCCACAAAATACCCAAATAGAGTTCTAAAATAAAAACAATGGCGGAATACAATAAACATTAGGATAGTACTATTTAGACATAAATTGAACTCCTATCGTACCTTAGTAATATTTCTTGAACTCAACGCAGGTTTAATCATCTTTAGATCTTCACTAAAGTTTACACTGGCAACATGTTACTAAGCAAATAATCCCACAATGTATCATTTAAAATTACACAACATGGCTGCTGAAACTGAGGTAGCAAGGTCAAACAATAACTTACTTTTTAATTAATCACTCAGTTTGACGACAATTAAACTAGATTTGGACAAAAATAGAAGATAAATGTATTCAACAACAATACAAGGATGGATTATTACATTTACAAAGATGAATAGTGAAACAATGAGAGGAAAAATACACGCACATGGTCAGCCGAGATAACATAGCAGATTCCTTGTGTTAACACAAATGGAAGTTACCGAGAACATGTTCTATAGAACACAAATGATAAATAAAGCTGTTGAATTATGTCTCGATGTGCTAGACCACATAAATTTAATACATCCTGTATCTTACGATATGCACTTGCACCCGAAACATGAGGTAAAAGACGAATCCCTTTACAAGGAAACAAGATCATATTTACTACATCTGTATGACTTAAATGCTAGGGCATATCACTAATGGCCCTATGGCCTACATGCATTATGAAATATTTTATCAAACTACAAAACTAATCTTGAAAATGATATAAAAGAATAACCCATAGGGAGTTCAGTTTTATTGAGATAATTATGTATTACAGAGTTAATATTAACAAGCATATAAATTCTTTCAATTCATTGCTCTGTGTGAAAAATAAATATATATATAAGACGGATAATGATCTTATACAGTATGGCAAAACCACGTGATTATTTAACGCTAACACGAAAAGTATATTTTGCATCGATTCAAAGGGAAGAAACTGCTGTAAGTATTTTATTTCACTATCAATTTTAATAGTAAATACCGCATGCAAAGCGAAATGTTGCGCCCTACACATATGTCACAACGATTCTTTTGTCAGATGTTCAGATTTTCTTAACATTCAGGAAAACCTTCCGAGTTCGTGACATTTTGTTTGCACGTAATGCACATCGCTAATAATGTTTTCCCAAATATAAGGAAACACTTCATCTGAAAAAAAGAATCATTAGGGCTTTTGTGTAACGTACAATTTCCCGTTCCGCATACACTATATCTCATTAAAATTGGTGAAGAAATAAATAACTGACGGTAGTTTTCTTTTCCGAATCGAGGCACATAATGCTGCCTGGGATAGCTTAAAATGACGTCATAACCACTTGGTATGTCCACACTGGTCATATCATATCAAATAGAAAGGTATGTATGAGTTTACCCCTTGAAGTGTTGAGCTGACGTCACGATGACGTTTGGGTGAATGATAGCGCCTGTGCCGGAAATGAACATAAGGGCGTCAACCAACATAACCTAGAAACATTAAATGTGGTAACAACATGCATAAGTTGCGTATAATTCATTGTAACTTCATTATACTTACAGGTTTACACAGCTTTATCCGTCTACGGTGCCAAAAAAATAAATAAACAGTGGCTAAGGGTACAGTTGAAACTATATACTTTTTGTGTAAATATAAAAGCAACTTAAACTTTCTTTTAGGTAAATTAAGAGCAGTAACTATGTTGCTTATAATTTCCAAGCACCTAACTCAGTAGCAAAGCATACTGTGTACACAGGCATTCGTTAATACGGTATCTTCAGCTAAAATATTGTTTTTGAGTATTGAATATAAAAAAAAAATATGAAACGAAGAATTATTTTAGATTCATGAAATTCCGAATGTGCGCAATATATATATTTCAAATTCATATGAGGAAGCCTTCCAGCTGGCTTGCGGTAGGTCGGTGGTTCTACCCGGATGTCTCCGTGCATTCGGGGTCTTCTCCACCTGTAATTAGCTGGAAGTCGCTATATGACTGAATTACTGTCGAAGCGACGGAAAACTCAAATAGTAAAGTCAAGTCATATATTTCAAAGTGCAGTTTTTCTTCCTTTATAGGTATGATTACAAACAAGCTATTCTCTGAAGTTGTTCGCACGTTCAATGGATTTGTCACGAGTAGTTTTACAGCTATATCCATACGGCATGTACGCAAACAAAATGTGATAAGTCGGTTGTAATGTGCAAAATGTCAAACCGACACAGATAAGGTATCGCTTGTGGAAATTCATTTCGAAATGTTGGCTTTAATCTCGGTTAATCTTATCAAAATTCGGATTTTGGTTCAATTTCAAGTTAACATAATCATTCGCAGATGTCTCATTATAACCAGTGCGCTAAACTGATTTTAACCCATTTAAGCTTGTCTTAATTGCCGTTTAATAAGCTCTGAAATGTCGAGTACTGGTATATTTCTTGGATTAAAGATTGAAACGTACGCCCCCTTCCCCCTTTCGCACACACATACACAGCTATGATCGACAACCCCCCCCCCCCCCCACACACACACATAGCGCAATTTTTAATTTTTATAGTTGGCAAGCCTACCCCTGTCCCCGCTCAATTATTCATTTTTTACAATTGCACCCCAAATCCTGTATCAGCGCTTAAAGACTTGACTTTGGTCAAGATGCCACGAGCTCAAATTACATTTACTAAAGATGATATTCACTAGATCAATAGAGATTCAAACTGATGTTTATTCGATGTTCCAAGTTGTTCTATGCATTGGATCTAATTAAGAAATGATACAATATTCACTTCATATAGCCACTTAAAGTTAACAAATGCATATCGTAATCTATATTAATCGATAAAGGTTTTTCTTTTTCATTTTACATATAGGCTCATCATATGTATAATTTAAATATTTGCCACTTGACTCCACAGTAAACTATGACAAGACCGGGCGCAACAAAAACGGAACGAGACATGGCAATTCCTGCATAGCCAATGTAACGGGGTTAGATCAGGGTAGCCATAGTATCGGATGCATTAAGATCTACATACTGCCCATGGCCAGGATCCCTGCACTGCTTCCTTGCCCCCGACAATCCTTGTCTGTGGCTGAACGGTGGGCACTCCACATGGCACGGCTGTTGGATAGTAATTAGTTTTGCTTAATTTGCAAGGTATGTTAAACATATTAAGATTCGCTATTTATACAGTGATACCTCTTTAAAATGGTCCATCTGCAATTTAGATGTTTTGACATGTCATTTATATAATATATATTCAGTCTGATTTTTTTAGTAGTATAATTATTTTCTGCCATAGATGTAAATACTAAATGTGAACAAAATAAATTTGGAATCTGTGATTACATAGAAAGGATATTCGTGTTTTGATACGCAAATTCGTGTCATTTACGTATGGCCATAAAATAATGGCTAGGGCCATACGCTAGTTAGTAGTACTACGACTTTGCGGGAAAATAAATTAAAAGTACATGCACACATCTAAATATAACCGCCTATGAAATAGATAGAACACACACACACAATAATTATACGCGGCTAGTAAGGCATGCACGATTAAGTCTAATAATAACTGGCACGGGAAAAACACACAACTTGCAGTAGTACAGTAAATTTCATTCATGATTTTTATAAAACTACTACGATTTGTTGTAAAAAACGACTTTGCAATGATTCACTTTGGAGATATGGGGTATTGTCAACACATTTACATTTTGTATAACATAGACAAGTGCAGATTTGGAGTAGTGTAGATTCCAGTAACGTTGGTTTTATACGATTTACACTTGATAATTTCTGAAATGTGTCATTTTCAGAGTTGATCAGATCGCGTAAATCGTCGTTGCTTCTGACGTAATGACGATGCATTGGTAGCCTTACCGTCTTCAACTAGGTGACAGATCGTAAAAGTAATGCGCGATAACGAGTTACGTCTTACACACCACTTACACCACTTACACACCACTTACACCCCACTTTAATTTGCACTTGTTTAAGACAACCGATTTACCACCGAAAGAGGCTGCACGAGAACGGTTGGAGACGAACTTAACTATTATGTCTGACAGATGAGAATTGCTGGTAGATCTTTGTTTTCTCGGCGGAATTCTCTGGGAGCGATCAATATTAGACATTGTAAGCTTGATGTCACCGGCACGGACTATGTTTAGTACCTTCTCATTGGTAGATTCTCTGGAGTTTCTGTGACGCTAGAGATACGTAAACAGAACCTGCGTGAGTATTCGTCTGCTGTGTCAATGCTTAAGGAGGTGCTTTGTTTATGGACTTCAAGTTCATTTACTCTGGTATTATGTATAGAAATTGTTCTTAAAAGAATATTTTCGGTGGCCATTCGATCTCTCTCGCTGACCTTAACATGTTAGATAGTATTTTTCAGTTGGCCAGTTATCTCAGCTATCACAAATTGTATAATATGTTTATAATCAACGTCTGGTTTGTCTGAATGAAAGTTATCGACTAAGGTGTATGGTTATCACGTGCAATACGCCTATACAGGTGCACAGGTACAAAATGAATATAATCTCGTGCACGGAAAAAAGAATAAGTTTAAATGTTGTTTTTTTCCTGACAATGTTCTCTAAAATTATCTCTATATGATTGCTTAGCACTTACTTCATCTTTCTTCAGTATCAAACATCATTATTTAACTAATAAACCAATAAAAGCCTTAAAACATCCGGGAAAACACACACACACACACGACTCTCCCGTCATATTGCCACGTGACGCAAACGAATATTAAGATTAAGATAACTGCACATGCACGCGTGGTAGACTAATAAAATTCACCAAAACAAACTGGTTCATTTAATAAAAAAAAAATGAGATGTAGAAAATACGAGAAAAAATCACGTGCAATGCTTTCTTTCTTATGATTACTACCTGTCACTTTTTATAACCGCAAAATCATTAGATAATGGTGGTTAAATAATTCATCGCCATATGGGGTCTCACAGACACAAAGCATGCAACTAGAAACGATAAGTTACCATGACAACAGACAAACGACGAGACAATTTTTATTTACTTATTGTGTAGAGCAAGTATATATATTATTATAAATTTAAGCAGTTAAATTAAGGTTAAGTCCCTGTAATGGTTCCTCATCACCTTTCACGGAGATAACCAATGTTTCATTAGGGTACCTTGAATATTTTGTTAGAGGTTAAACTGTCCAAGACGTAGCGGAACAAATTCAGGGACTTTACTTTAAGTATGTGCATGGTTGCATTGTGTTTTAATATTATTTCTTGCGTTATCCATGGGTGACTTTGTAATGTGGTATTGTTATGTACAGGATGTCGCCCAGTTTGGAAAATGTTTGCTGTAATTCAAGTGACTTTGTTGTGATAATTTACGTATCCGGTTTTTTAATTTTTAAACAATAGTTCTCACGGATTCCATTTTTGAAGAAGTATGTCTAACAATTATGGCATACAAAGATCAAATGACCAGGTCTCAAACATTCTCACGCATGAGTAAGTAAACCATGCTCAGGCAGTTCTTCGATTTTGGCTTTGTTAGAACTTGATTTTACTTAATATTTTTCAATATTTTTTTTCTTCTTTTTTTTTTTTTGCATTACGTTTATCTTCATCTTGTTCTATAATCACTTGCTTTACTTTTAACATATTAATTGAAATACACACATATGAATACATTAAAATATATATAAAATAAAATGTTAAACAATAACACTTAAAATCAGGACGCAATTTCGGCATCAGTTTTAAAACACGTTGTGAGTTAACTGACATTATGTGTGATTTAGAGATGGCTTACCTAATACTTACTTTGTGAATAAGCAACTCCGAGTAAAAAGGCAGACAGAAGAAGGCGAATCATTTTTCTGAAAATAAATATAAAAAAAAAACGTATCTCCACTAAAATTTTGTCCTTTTACGTTTAAGTATCGTTATTCAAACTACATACTATCTGTTAATTATTCAAACTACAGTATTTTCATTCGTCATTTCATGTAAAACAGAATATTTTCTAGATCATATGCAATACAAACATTATTAAGTTAACATTAAAGCATGCTATTTTACTTACATATGTTATTAATATTTATGAATAGGTTGTAGATTTAAATATATATGATAAAGGAATATAATTAAAACAACTAAAGACCGCTTCACCGTAGCCGGTCAGTGCTTTACCTGGTGTGTCTCCCAACTATCTGTAGCTGCTAGACAGAATGCCAGCTTATCAGGGATTGACTATCACCCCTGGGCGACATCCGACCTTAGCCTGGAGAGTCCTAGATATAGACTAGATATATGCACGAAGGCTTTTTTTTTTTTGTCATTTTACATGGATATTACGCCTTATTGGCGATAACATTTTTTTAAAGACGTCTCAGCGGGTTTTTATTAACGGACAGAATTTCTGAAATTTTGCACATAGGCACTTTAGATTATATCTTAAATATATATGAATTAAAAATAGGGAGACACCACGCGGGTTTTAGTGACTTAGCATCACTGTTTGCTTAAATTTGTTGAAAAAAAATCAAAGCATTAAAAAGTTGGAAAGATTGCATTCTAAATACTTTAGTAACATATCAAAATAATATTTTCGAATATTTTATCATAATTTGTAGCTTATAAATGTTTTTTTAAGTTACAGGTGAAAATAATGTCAAATATGCATGATGGAAAATACACTATGAGCAAAAATTGTAAGTGATTTTTGAAAAAAAAAAATCAAATTAAGTAAAAAGTTATAAGCATTTTCGTAATACTTTCATGTGGATTGTGTCTTTCAGATATCAACATAATTTATATGATGACTATCCCCATTTAATTTCAAACAAATATGCACATGTTATACACCAGTTTTAAAGAGAACTTAAAGAGGAACACAATGATTAATTTTTAAGTTGATAATCATATAACAACCTTTTCAAGGTGGCAGCACAGTATTCACGCTAAATGTTAACTTTCACTCCTTTTTAAAGTTTAGTACAAAAGAGTCAAAGTAATTTATCTCACTTCATTTAGGACACAAAAAGTAGTTCCGTTCCTGGTCTCCCGACCGACACTAAAGATGTTTTACCTTTCCGCCTTTAAAAAATCTTTCCCCCTTTTTACCTTTCGTTTCATTCAACAAGAGGGTATTGATGGCCCTGAATCGCTCACCTGAGAAACATTGCCCCCAATGCCAATTATTGTATTACGAGTCATAGTAAATACATAATCTATGCAGAAGTACAGCATTATCATCTACATTCAACACAAACACTGTACCTGTCATCCAAACTTTGAAAATCTTTGAAATAAGTCTATATAAAATCAAGTGACCCCTAGGACGGAGCCATTTTGACTCGAGGGCCATGATTTGATCAAAATTGTAGATGTTCTCTAAGCCATGTTACTCGCCAAATATCTAAATTCTAGGCCTTGTGGCATCTGATAAGATTTTTGAAGCGTTTTCCTACATAAGTCTATGTAAAATCAAGTGACCCCTGAGGCGCGGCAAATATGACCCCAAGGCAATGGTTTGAACAAACTTGATTGAGGTCTACTAGGCCATGTTACACACCAAATATCTAAACTCCAGGCATTGTGTTTTCTGACAAGAAGATTTTTTCTTATAAAAATCTATGAAAAATCAAATGACCCCTGGGGCGGGGCCAATTTCGAGCCATGATTCATGATTTGAACAAACTTGGTAATGACAATGCCACACACCAAATATCTAAACTCCAGCCTTGTGGTTTCTGAGATTTTTTCTAGTTTTCTTACATAAGTCAAAGCAAAATCAAGTGACCTCTTGGGCGGGACCAATTTTAACCCCAGGGCCATGATTTGAACAAACTTGGTAATGGCCCATAAGACAATGCGACACACAAAATATCTATACTTCAGGCCATGTGGTTTCTGAGAAAAAGATTTTTCTAGATTTTCTTATACAAGTCTATATAAAATCAAGTGACTCCTGGGATGGGGCCAGTTTCGATCCCAGGGTCATGATTTGAACAAACTTGGTAATGGTCCATAAGATAATGCAACACATCAAATATCTAAGCTCTAGGTCTTGTGGTTTCGGAGATGAAGCTTTTTAAAGATTTCACTTTTAAGCTCCTGTGACCAAGATATGCAATGGACCGGAACCATTTGAACAACTTTGGTAGAGCTTCATGCAAGGAACATCACGTGCAATATTTCATTAAATTTGGCCCAGTGGTTTCGGAGGAGATGACAGTTGAAATGATTGTGAACGACGGACGACGAAAAGCCATTGATCCTAAAAGCTCACATGAGCACTATGTGCTCAGGTGAGCAAAAAAATCCCTCTTTTTTTTTTTTTTGCTGAAGACCAGAAACGGAACTAATATCGGTAATTTTTAAATTAAGGAAAACATATTTATAAAACATTTGACATTTAAGAGATCTTCCTATTACTATCTAAAAGTAAATAAATGGTAAAATTTCCAAAATTAAATGGGTCAACCAATTTGAAGTAACTTTGATATTTGAAATCACTTGCAAATTGCTAAAATAATACAAGCTAATTAATTGAGACTATAGCCATTGCAACTGAGAAGGGTAAATTAAAACAAGGTTAAAATATATATTACAAGCAGGCTAACAAACAGGAGCTAGGCAAAAGCATTCTCTGCCCAAAACAGAAATGTTTACAAATACAATAAAAGAGGGTTTGGCCAAAAAAGGAAATGAATTAGTTTTGTTATTATTACCATCACCTACAACATGCATAAGTAAAGTGCACCTTAATCATAATGTTAGTAAATATATAATATTTATGAAGTATTTTTAAAGATATTATCTGTAGATGTTTAAAAAGGTGCAATTCATTAAATATCATTTTAAGTTTAAGACAACATAGCACCATACTTGTGATATAACTTTCCCATTTGTCACATCCATTTTCTCCAAACTTGTGGCGAACCACTTTTTTTGAAAAAGATAATGTAAATCTGGTAGCTTGCCCACTCTTTCGTCAAGGGAGACGGCTTGCTGCACCAGTGGCTTCAGATTTTGCATAAACTCATCAACAGTTTACTGCAACCTTTTGACATATTTTACTTTTGAAGAGCTTAACACTGACGCCTCTTAAAGACTCTGTTTCAAAATGCCTATCTTGAAGCGCAACTGATTTTTCAAAGCATTCACTTTGCTTGATTTGGACTTATAGGTTGATAAATGCAGGTATACTTGTTCATCCGATTGCCAAATTCCATGGTAGATAATATCATCTGTTATCTTTTCTTGTTCTCTTAGTTTTTAAAAAGCTTGCCTCTGTTCCATTAACTTTTCCTGACGTTTTGCAATTATGATATATATGTCTTTAAACGTCTGAATTCCTTCTCTCCATGACGTGCTTCATGAACAATTTCTTTAGCTTCCTCGTCTGATATTTTTTTAATAACAGTTTTATTGTCCCCGTGTTTGGTACGCAGGGGTCGGGGAGCCATCCCGCTGAGCACCTTACAAATGTTATAGTTGTGTAGTTATACATGTACAAAGAATATATATTCAAAACAAACCGCTACATATAAGAAACTGCCAAGGAAGTTGTCACATCAGATCTTCACCACTGATAAGAAGCTAAGTTTACAATTAGCTGTGAGTTCAACTACGTGTGTCGTTTTTCAATATTCAAGTTTTAATGTGGTTTAAATAGTTTACTTAAAGCATCTCTATCTATGGACTAAGTGACCATTCATAAGCAGGTGAAGCAAGTGTAACTTGAATATTAAAAAGTACTGTAATATATAAACTTTTAACATTCAGTATATATGTGTAAACATACATCGAAACCAAATGTCATGTCCAAAGTATTATCTTATAGAACTCCAATAATACTGAATTACTATTATATGGGAACAGGATATAATAAAGTCAACAACTAAGTTAAAAAAGTATATTATGAGAAAAGAAAAAACAACAACAACAACAAAGAATAAATTAAAGGGTCTACAGACTTTGAACAGACTCATATTGAGCACTATTAAGTTTGTGATCTAAAATTTGACACTGACCATGATAACCACAAGAGAAAAAAAAAGGGGGGGGGGGGGGTAGAATTAACAGTTCTAACTGAAGTCTAAAATGATCTACATTACAAGATTCTTATATTTTTCCCACCTCTTGGTAAATGTTGTTATTTTAAAGCTGATTTGAGCATTATACTTTTCAATGCGATACATTGTCTAACCTTTTTTGCCAAATAATATATCTGTTATAGTTAAAGTGACTAAATCTGTATTGCACTTATTTTTAATGTAAATCAAAAGTTGTTTCCAGAAGGAACTAATAATATTACATTCCCAAAATATAGGTTTGATTTTTTCTGGTTGATTCTCGCAGAATGTGCATTTTATATCATTCTGAATATCCATTCTATTTAGCAAGTAGTTTGTACCAAGTATTCTGTGGTTAATTCTGTATTGGAACCATTGAAATTGTGGATCTTTAGTTATTTTAAAAAACAGTTTATATATCTGCTCAAAATTATAGTTTGCCACACTTGTTATTTCACTTTCCCACTTTTGAAGGGTTTTTGAATAGCTTCTTTTCTTTGCATAATTTGATAAATGTGTCTGCATCCTTTTTCATACATTGAAATCATCCTTAGAATTATTGGTATTGAGTATCATAATTTTTTCTTGGTATATTCAAGTTAATTTCATTAACATGTTTCTTTTATTTTTCTTATAAGCCCTTATTCCATATATTTCATTAAATTTTCCATAAGTATAAAAGTTGCCATCTGCATCTAATAAATCTCTTATATGAATTATTCTCTCTGAGAGTCAATGGTGATAGCAGATACTTGAGCCTCCGACCTTAATGCTTGGATTATACCAGATATTTACAGAATACAATTGCCTTCCTGATATTGGTTTAACCTTTTCAGCAAACTTTGTGTATCCCCACAGTACATCCTTCCCAAATTGATTGTCCACTTTTTATTTTTTTTACATAATCTGTTCCATAAATATCTAATTATTTAACCAAAGGACAGACCATTCTACTAGATGTATATATTTACCTTTCATTTTCAGTAACCTTTTTATCCATGTTATTTGTAGTGATGAAAAGAAATTTACTAGATTCATCATTTTTAAACCTCCATAACTGTAATCCTGAGTTATTATATTTCTTTTTATTTTATCTCTAGAGTCACTCCATAAAAATTTGAAGAACAAAGTTTGTAATACTTTATTTTGGCCTCATCAAGCAATGGTATTCCTAAAATAAGATGTTTAATTTTGAAAGGGCTAAACTTTTCAAGACAATTATTTTGCCTATTGGTGAAATCATTCTTCTAGACCATACAGCTAGTAATTTTCTTATTTCTTCAATTTTAATGTCATAGTTGATATCTGGTATTTCATTGATATTAGTTAAGAACTTAACACCAAGAACTGTAAAAATTCCACTACACCAACACAGATTAAATTCAGAATGAATATGATCATTACAGTTTTTAAGATCCTATCCATATTACTTTTGTTTTGTCAGTGTTAACATTAAGGCCAGAGACTCTAGCATAGAATTTTAAACAGAGCATAGTATGATACAATGATTTTTTACCATCATCTAAAAAAACAACAACACCAGAGTCATCTGCATATTGTGATATTAAATAGTCCATACCTCCTATATTGATACCTTTTATATTTTCGTTATTTCTTAATAATATAGATAACATTTCAGCACATAAAATAAATATATACGGTGACAATGCATCTCCTTGACGACATCCTCTATTCAAACTGAACCACTCTGACATATGTCCATTTACAATTACACAAGATTCAATAGAATTGTAGAAGATATTTATCCATCTTTGTATTGATGGTCCAAAATTAAAGAATTTTAATTTTTCATAAATTTCCAAGAGACAGTATCAAAAAAAAGTCACAAAATCTGTTAAAAGCAAAAGACCAGATAACTGATGTGTTTCTGTAAAGAAAAGAATATCATACATCATCCTAATATTTGAGGCCATAACTCTGCCTGGTAAAAAACCTGTCTGATCTTCATTTATAATATGTGATAATATTCCTTTTATTCTAAATACAATTGATGCAGAAGCTAATTTATAAGAAACATTCAGTAATGAAATAGGCCTCCATTTTTTAAAAAAAAGATTTGTCCTTATCACCTTTTGGGATGCATGTAATTACGTCTTGTTTTTGAATTACAGATAATTCTCCTGATTTAAAAGCATAATTTAAAGATCTAATTAAGAATATTTCAATATCTGTCCAAAAACTTTTATAAAATTCCACTGTAAATCCATCATTACCAGGACTTGTTTTGTTTGACATTCTTTTTAAACTGTTAAGAACTTCTGCATATGTTAAAACACCTTCTATTTTGTTTTTGTTATCATTGTTTAATACAGGAACCTTGAACTTAACTTTATAGCTCATTAAGATTTAAATCTTCTGTATCAACTTTTCTATACATATTTTTGAAGTATTTCATTGTTTCCTGCAAGAAAGTAAGATATTCATATATTAGATATATAATGTCTATTTTCAGATTACAAAATAATTTGTTGGTTTCTCCCCTTCCTTTATCCATTTTGCTCTTGATCTTATAAATACTCCTTAGTTTCTTTTTTCTGATTTCTAGAAGGGCATTCTTTTTCTGTTCAATTAAATCATTGTCCATATGTTCTTGTTTTTCTAAAAATTCAATTTCTTTAATTATACTGTTTTCTATATCTAATTCCAATTTCTTTTTATTTTTCCTCTAATACTAAATTTAAAAAATAATTGGTCATCTATGTGAAATTTTATGTCCCCTAGAGGAATTTGACGACATCCAGTTCAGTGTTTGATTCTTTCACTAAGTATTGTGCTTTTACCTTATTTATAATATTCTTAATTTCTTGAATGTATTTTTTGTCTTTCAAAAGTGAATTGTTAAATTTCCAGTTTGAGTTACCCCTTTCAAATTTTCCAAAAACAAATGAGATAAACATTAGAGAATGGTCTGTGCGATATCCAGGTAAAATTTGACTTTTATCTAGGTCAGTGAAAAGTTCTTCTGAGATAAGAAAATAGTCTAACCTTGCTTTTTTAAGAGGATTTTTCCTAAACCAAGTGTATTCTTTACTCTCTTACTCTCTAAATGAGTTTCTCTCCATACATCCACAAGTCAGCCTTCAGACATAACTGTTAAAACCTTATCTCTTGCTTTTGGGTTATTCAAATTTACATAATTAAAACTATCTAGCTGAGAATTTAAATCAGATTAAAATCACCACCAATAATACATGGGTTTCCCGATTTTTCATTTTTTCTTTCATATTTTCATAAATTCTTGGAGTATCTTTATTTGGACCATATATATTTATCGAAGTAATATTTTCCCCGCATATTCTAACATCCAAAATAAGCATGTTCCCATCTACATCGTCTGATATTAATTTCATCCACTCACTGATTTTCTTAGTGCTGAGGGTGATGTTTAATCCTAAGCAGATCGGCAAAGTACGCAAAAACTGTTCACTACACGTATATCTTATCAAATTCGTCGTTAAAAATACCCTGCAAAGTACTTCATTTTCATGTATGATATGGTAAAATTCTTCCCTTACATTGGCCATTTCAGTATTTGCACGTTCAACCTTAACCTCCAACTTCTTGGATGTTGTTTCCAAGTGATGTACTTTTGACCTTAACCGTTTCATCTCCACTGCTTTTCTTTTCATCTGCTTTTCCAGGAAACATTTTTTAACAAGATATTTATTCTCATCTTTCAAAGTTTTCAATTCCTGTTTCAGCCTATTCGTACTCTTTACCTTTAGACATTTTGACAGATAGTTTCTCTTTCACTTGAGCCAATTCACTCATTCATGTAAACTTTTCAACTTGAGATAAATGTAACTCTTGCGATTTGTACTCTAGATGAAGCTTCATCTTTACGTACATTAATGTCTCCCTGTAAAAGTCTTCTGAATGTCTGAAAATTCACTTCTTCTCTTTTTTGAAGACAAATCTGGTTTTGGATAGGTCACATTTTCGTTACTATATGCATCATAAAGTACTGTCACTTTAGAAGATTTCTTCCTTTGTTTGAAGCTGGCTATTATATATTCTATTAGTGAGATAGTGAGGAAAGTGTTGGTCTCAGATGATGTTTGCCAGCCCAATCAGGGGCGGTGATTAATGTCTTTGTTGAAAGGACGGAAGGAGACGATCAAGATGAAAATGATAATGACAACCTCTACCAGCCAACCCCAAACCACTAGAAACATCTTGAGTTGGATTTACGGGTACTCAGCGGCAAAAATTACCGATATGCAATCTCGCGACCCTGACCCCAGCTGTACTTATAATGATCTTAAGGAGACTCATCGACCAAGCATGGAAACGATGCCACCAGAGAGTCAAGCAGCGAGACACTATTGCGTCATTTGGGACAACATGACCTTGGTTGATGGTGTTCTCTTCAGAAGGCATTCCCCAAAGAAGAGATTACAGCTAGTGAACCTGAGGATGGAGTGTTGAGACACGTACATGGCGTCATTACAGGCGGTCACATGGGAGTCGAAGCTTCGAAGGCAAAACCTTTACAGAACTTTAACTTGTTTAAGGTAAAAGAAGACATAAAGTTGTAAGTCAGCTAGTGTTTCGTTTTTGAGGCAGACAAGCACCCACACAAGTCAAGATGTGCCATGTTCCAGCAGGAGCGCAATGGGATGTATTGGCCCTGGACTTAATGGACCATTTCCAGTCACATCCACATCCAGTATTTCCCCACCTAAGAGCTAAGAGTGACATTACGACGGATAGTTGTCTCTTTTCATACGCAACAAACCGCAAAGAAGAAAAGAGGTGTATGACACATGCGCCTCTTTTACTGATTATGAGGTCGGCGACTTCGTATGATGTTCGCATGAAGCCCGTCGTGTAGGGGTAAACCCTAAACTTAAAAACTCCCTCACTAGCCCTTTTGTTATCAAGAGGAAGCACTCTAGTAACTTTTACTCTCCATCCAGACAGACGTGGCCTGAGCAATGTGTTTTACCATGATCAACTAAAGTTATATCGCGAAGGTCACCCACCCCCAAAAAGGCTAAAAAGAAAGTAAATGTAATGAACATATCTTTAAAAAATAAATGAATGGAAAATGTTGCAGTTGTCATGAATTATACCCGCTACGAGAAAAAAATCGCGACGCATAATTACGACGATTCTATTTGGAGCAAAAACACCAAAGGCAGTTTGAGAATAAATGCCAGCTTTCGCTTTGTTACACAAAAATAATGACAAAAATGATTTTTTGTGAGTTATATATCTCGTTGTAGATGAATTTCTTTGCCTATGGGAGCTATGTTTTCAAGTGCCAGAGGTGTGAGAAGGTTGGTCGATAGTGGCAGATATTAGACCATGCCCTAAAAGGCCATGTACCGATGGAGAAGGTGCCATGCTTCTGTCAGCTGTGCAAGTTCCGTTGCCAGGATCTGCCAACATCATTGGACTACCATACCAGTAAATATAAGAGGCACACCGAGATTGTACAACGACAAGATCTTTGTGAATTGCAGAAGGTGTAAACTCCCCTGGGTCCAGATGCAGACACCCGCTTGCGATCATAAATTCTAGGTGAAGACAAACATGTAACCACCCCTCCAGGTCTGGACTCAGTCTTCTCCGCCCACCAAACCTTGCAAGTTGATGTGCCAGTTTTTGCTGACATATAATCTAATATGCAGCAAAATGCAAGTCCAGCCCTGGCAATAGACCTTGATTTGGGTTTTACTCCTTTGTCTCTCCAGCTTCCCCATATACCATCATTCGCCAGTGTGCTACACTTGACGACCGTTCCGCAGTCCTCCCAGACTACAGCAAAGACCCAGACCCAGACAAACCCGTTGTCGTGGCCCAGCCTTCGCAGGTATATAATTTTACTCAACTGAGGAGACACTCTTTCTGTTGTCCCTCCTTAAGTCCCAACTGCCAGTAGCCTGTCCGATTCAAGAGGAAGGTTCCCTAACACGCGATTGCGCAAGGGGAGCATTGAGAAGGCCATTTTTCCAGGGCCAGTTGACATTGCTGATCCCTTATTCTACGGAGATGAAAGCACATCAAAGAAGCTCTTAAAACTACTCAGAAGAGTTTGGAGACCGCATGGAGAAGGCATGAGAGATTGCACCTCTCAATTTGTCACAGCAGTTGTAGAAAATACAAATCAATAAAAAAAAAAACTGCATTCCGCCATCGACCTCATGCGTAACGAGAGGTTAAGAAGAGAATTTCTTTTTTTCTAGTAGTGAGTTTCGAGTAAGAAAAGTGAGTTTCGAGTCTGAAAAAGTGAGTTTCGAGTAAAGAAAAAGTGAGTTTCGAGTAAAGAAAAAGTGAGTTTCGAGTTAAAAAAAGGTGAGTTTCGAGTCAGGAAAAAGTGAGTTTCGAGTTTGAAATAGTGAGTTTCGAGTTAAAAAAGTGAGTTTCGAGTTAAAAAATGTGAGTGTCGAGTATGAAAAAGTGAGTTTCGAGTTAAGAAATAGTTAGTTTCGAGTTAAAAAAAGTGAGGTTCGAGTCTGAAAAGTGAGTTTCGAGTTAAAAAAAGTGAGTTTCGAGTCAGAACAGATGAGTGTATATACTGTACAGTGACAGGATAAAAATGTGTATCTTTTTGGTGACTGTGTATATATTTAACATTTGTGTGTTTTAATTGCTTTTTTAGATGGCAAACTCTGAAAATCACAGGACATAGGTGGGGGGGGGGGGGGGGAGGGCACCCTTTATTATGTATATTTTATGCATAATATCCAAATCTCGGGGGTGCGGGGTCTGGACACCCGGTGACAGATGTTCCTTAGGTCACTCTCTACCAAGATTGTTCAGGGGCTTCCGTGGCCGAAAGGGTAATGTCGCTGACTTTAACATTCACTCAGCATCTCATCACGTGGGTTCGAATCCCGGCAGGGTCATTCGGATTTTCATGTGAGGAAGCCTTCCAGCTGGCTTGCGGTAGGTCGGTGGTTCTGCCCGAAGGCCTCCTTACATTCGGGGTCTTCCTCCACCTGTAAT
>CM037778.1:46980785-47030785 GCA_021229015.1 Solen grandis | reverse complement strand
ATAACATTTGACCTTCAAGTATGACCTTGACCTTGAGCCAGCGTGACCGCCTCATGCCTTCTGCACATCAGCTCAATGAGGTTAACATTTTAGCCGAGTTTGAAGAAAATGTGTCCAAGCGTTCATGAGATATGGAGCGGACACGAAAATGTTTCGGACACACTGACGGACTGACGGACGGATGGACGGACGAAGGGCATTCCTATAACCCCCCTCCCGCTTCGCGGCGGGGGATTAATAACATGGAAGTAAAATATAGCAAATGTAAAGAAGCTATACACTATATGCTATTTTACCTTTCTTTTTTTTTTCTTTTTTTCATGGAAAGATGCATACTGTGCCATTACCTGGTAATACCACAAAGGATAACTGCCCTGCATGACTTGGCATTCTTTTGATAGGGAGTCTCATATTGCCTAGTCTTTAATTTCAGAAACGCATATTGTTGTATTTTTATCATACCATTTTTACATTTTTATTGACAATAAAAGAAAATCAGTAAAAATATTGTTTTGATGAAAAATATAACAGGAGTGCTGGCGGAGGTCAGTATGAATAATGTAACTGCAGCATATTCAATTGAGATTAAACAGCATCCTTGCTTACAGGTTTAATGATCAACATACAAAGCTACTAGACTGTTTACATAAATCTCTTATTTTGTACATGCAGGCTGTCATCTGCCAATTTATAATTGACCATCATTATCATCATCTTCAGTGATTGCCTCACTCCAAGATCTTCAAGATTTGACAAACCACACCAACATTTTAGTCCAACTGATCAAACACATTTGAATTAAACAAACACCTACAAATTACCCATATTTCTTAATAGCAGACTATTCTTGGAGTCCGACAAGGATACAAGATGAAGAAGAAAACTTTAAATTGCCAAGTCATTCCCTAACCGAAAGTAGCTTCCATTCGATAAACACGACAGGTCTATTTCTGTTTTAATAACATTGGAAATACATGAAGACAAAAATGCCTAGTTAAAATGTGAACACAAATACCTGGAGAAGTTTCGTGTTTGGTGTAGTTTTGACGTTCTGCCGTCTGCCATTGGGGCAAAGTATTTGTAATGTTGACATATTTTTCTTGTTTCGCGAAAACTGATAATAGAATGTCCGGAGTTGCGTTTAATTTACTTGTCTATACGAATAACTCGATGACGATAAACGCTATTTGCACTACTAATTTCTCGCGATTTTTTTTATGTCCTATATGGGACATAAAAAAAATCGTGAGAAACCCCTTTGATTTGACCAGGATAAGGGACAAAATTTTCATGAAAATGTTTCAATATCTCCCTTTTACTAACGTTATAAGAAGACGCTAGAAGACATGAAAACAAATCAATCCAATCCTCGAGGATATTTTTTTAATCTTAATTTCTTAATAAATATTATCGGAATGTTGATTATTTATAATTAACTTAAGGTGCGATGCAATTTAGTTGATTTACAATATTGTAGCTCAGATTCTACATAGTCTGCAGAGCAATGAAGAATCCACTGCTGCATATACCAATTAAAGTTCAATTAATTAATATTCATGAAGTCATACATTTGTACATGAATATTCATAAAGTAAAGGGTTATAAGAATCAACTGCAGCTCTTTGCAAACGATCTCTATTCCAAAGACTTTCCATACTGTACGTGTGGTTTCCCAGAAATAACTATACATTTCTTGTTTGATTGTCAAAAGTATAATCGGTTTCGTGTACAACTTTCTATCCAAGTAAATGCTTTAAAGTTGTAAAATAACTCTGAATAACATCCTCTGTGGAAACACGACAATGTCGAAAGTTGACATTTATTTACCCGTAGTTCACATATTCATTGAACAATCAAAATGCTTACTTCTTCTTTTTTTTTAATATATACATGAAGCTACATTAAAGGTATTCACATCTCTGATAAATATACATTGTATATAAAAAAATAGAAAATACTTTTGTCCCTTCTTTGAATCGTTTGGGAGCAAAACTAAAATTGAATGTTTAAGAATCTGGTTTTGTTTCTCTAAATTTCTTCATCAGTCACTTTTCTCTCTCTCTCTCTCTCTCTCTCTGTACTGAAATACATACCTTTGTTTTTCCTGTTTCCTTTTCGTTGCTTCCCTTTCTCTATATTTTAGATTTTTTTAGATTTTTTTTCCATCTAGATCGTATATATCATAATTCGCCGTAATTTCACAACCTTGTCACCCAAAAATAAGCTTCAAGCATTGAATTCCATCCTATTTTGCATTATGATTTATGTTTGTGAGTATCTGATCAATAAAATATGTTAAACTAAAACAGAATTATAGATATCTAGGGGCAAATATGTACATGTAATCATTCTAATTACCCAAGCATTTCATTTTTTAAACAAATCTTGTCATTTATTAAGGTAATAACATACGTCAATTTATAAAATGTTTCGTAGAACAGGAATGGTGAAATGCGTTTCTCACCAAATAAAGAATTTCATTATCGCTTATACCAATCCTAAGAATAAAATATCTTGGCGCTGTATAGAGTTCCTGTTTTGCATAAAATATAACTTCAAATTTTATTTGCTTAACCCTTTCCCTCATAGAGGACACCATGAAAAGACCTATGCGAAAAGCATAAAACCAGATCAGCCTGCGAGTAACTCGCAGGCTGATCAGGTTTTATGCTGTTCGCTGCTCCTCAGTGGTCTGGAAATGAGGATTTTGTAATTAAATTTGGTAAGGTTTAACTGTGGTTTTCTGCAGATCAGGCTTTATGTGGTACCTGTTGAGGGCGTCAAAATGAGTCTATATGAGGGAAAGGGTTAAATCGCGTAACGGTGTATGCGTGTTTTTTTTTGTTTTTGTTTTTTTTTTTTAATTTGCAGGCACCTGCAGTCTCTAATTAAGTGGATTTGGCCTGTATACATTCAATAAAAGCTTCTTATCTCTGTATTATATTATCTCAATGATCTCAAGGCGAGATTTCAATGAATTTCAAAAACGTACGTTTTATGGACTATCTATACAAATTATTGGCAGTAATTTTGCAGAAACATCAATAACTCTTGGTCATTGCTCAGGCGGTAAATGCTGGTTGGACACTTTTATTTTGCAATACCTGGAGTTTTGACATCTTCTACCCCTCTTTCTTAAGTCAGTAAATCAGCCGAAATAGAATCTTTGATATAAGTACCTTATCCTGGAGGGCGTATCTCAGCTGTAAGTTATTCATAAAGGTGAGTAAAATAACGGAAAATGTCAAAGGATTTGATCTAATTCTGTATTTCCCACGACAAGGGGCGTCAATCAATCATTTATATCCTTTGGATCAATGACTTGGATTATAACAAAGACGTACGTACAATGTGGGTGGCTAGGTAAAGGACCACAAAAAATCACGTGACAGTGCGTGGGAATCGATCGAACATTATAAAATTCCTTTCTGTCATTCTCTAACGGTCAAAATTGTATTTTAAGTGTAATTATATTTTGAAATTAATTCTAATTTTAACTATATTTTAATTTCAACCAATTTCTTTCATGTTAATTAAATTAAAAAAATAATAGCACACTATACTTATACTAATATATCAACATGTTATGCTAATATGTAATAACATTTAACAATATGATATGTACTAATATTTCAACATATCATGCTAATGTATACTAATATTTCAAAACATCATGTTGATATGTACCAATATTTCAACAAATTATACTGATATTTTAACATAGTATACTAATACGAGTATGTAATATCATTTCATAATATGATAATATTTACTCATATTTCAACATATCATGCTGATATGTACTGGTTTTAATCCCTCTTGACAGTTCTTGGGTCGGACTCAATGATTTGTGCCTGGGAAGATTTTGATACAAACGGGGATTGGACTTCCAACTTTCGAATCAGTGACCAATGAACACAAACGCTGTGTCTGTGCTTTTTTTTTTAGTTTATTTTATTGTTAGGTTTAACCATTAAACTGACAGCATATCAGCCAGTTTGATATGTCTACTTGAGACATATATAATCATGACGTCACATTATCCGGCAAACTCCACGCAGGGATCTCCCTTGCACGCTAACTTAGCAAAAAAGGGTCTATAACTCTAAACCGAAGAATGAAGGGGAGATCACTGCGTGGAGACTGATTATCCTTGAACTACTTTATAGAATAATAGCAATACTTATTGTTAATGTTATTATTATGCTTAGGAAGGCATTTTTTTTTATAGTTTCTTAACTTAAATTCCCAATAAAGAATTTTCACTAAATAATATTTTATGAATTTTGCATTCCATCAACATCATTTTTCTTACTTATTAGGTAATTGGCTAAGTAGGTTGCATTAATTTAAAAAAAAATATTTGTTGACGAAAGAAGTAATTTGACTAGTGGCAGCGTTCCGATACCAACATAATTACATACCTCGTGGAATATATGTATACTCTTCGATGTCTCCCTTGTCGACGACGTTATTTAAGGGTTTGGCTAAGCTGACAAACATTCAATACTATGTGAATTTAAGTATTGAAGAATTCTACTTCAGGAAAGGGGTTGGTGGATTATACACATACTTGAAATAAGTATTTTCTTTCTGAAATTAAGAAATCTTAGTGACAACACTTGTCGTTGGAATTGTAGTCAGGCTAATTTAAAAGGAAATTTTTTCATTTGAATATTATTTATCATCTTAACATCACTTTCAACACAACTTTTCATGAATTTAGTATCTTGGGGTAAACAAGTTTCAAGTTTAATGTTTATCAAATTATTTACAAAATGGAATAAAAACGCCCTTATATATTTTCCCCACAGGAAGATTGTATTTTGATACCACGAGTACAAAGGGAAACAATGTGTTTACAGTTCGTGCAAAACACCAGATATCCACCATCGACAAACATAACTTATCAAGTTTAAATTCCTCCTTGGATAAGGTTTTTTTTGTTGTTTTTTGTTTGTTTTTGTTTTTGATATTTTTTAAGGTTCAGATTTATTTAACTAAACTGACGCTATTTTGATTTAAAACAAAAAGGAAAGTAAATTTTAATCTAATTTAGATACATTAATATTTTCGAGAACAAGACAAGAGGCAAGATAGTCAGTTGATCCAAAGCAATTCATTACAGTTTTAAAACAACGTTTAATTGATACTTTTATACAGTCCTGGCACCGTGTTCTCGAAAATAAAAATGGTACTTAACCCTTTCCCTCATATAGACTCATTTTGACGCACTCAATAGGTACCACATAAAGCCTGATCTGCAGAAAACCACAGTTAAACCTTACCAAATTTGATTACAAAATCCTCATTTCCAGACCACTGAGGAGCAGCGAACAGCATAAAACCTGATCAGCCTGCGAGTTACTCGCAGGCTGATCTGGTTTTATGCTGTTCGCATAGGTCTTTTCATGGTTTCCTCTATGAGGGAAAGGGTTAAGTTTCAATAGAGATTTGATACTTGAGTCTATTTTCGAGAACATTCACGGGACCTGACATGCAGATGTATTAAATGATAGGGTACTTATTTTTTATAAAGAGCTGAAGCCTGTCTTTCAAATGGATATGTATTTAGAAGTATTAATTTTTTTTTTTCTGAGAAGAAACATTACAAGATTGAAAATTTCTGCACATTGTTTAAGAATAGAAACTGTGAGATATGCAAGAGATAGGACTGAAAAGTGAGAGATATTGTCAAATTTTGTAATACAAGGGATATAGAAGACGAATATCATTATCTTTTGACTTGACTATTTGAGTTTACCGTCGCTTCGATAGTATTTCAGTCATATAGCGACGTCCAGCTAATTACAGGTGGAGGAAGACCCCGAATGCACGGAGGTATCCGGGTAGAACCACCGACCTACCGCAAGCCAGCTGGAAGGCTTACTCGATTATATTTTGATTTCAAAAAATCGTAATATGTACTCAGATATAATAAACCGATATATTCCTAAATACTATATAGAAAACCCAAGTATGTATAAATTTATTGAATTTCTGAAGTCTGATCATATTGATATGTTGGTTAAGTTGAGTAACTACATTTATAAGGTAACGTTATACGTAAAGATGTTCTGAACGTAGTATAAGAATCATTATATAAAAGTGTAAATGTATTTCAATGCAGTGTTCGCAACAGAGATTATATTTTTCTTTTCCTTAAAACAGGTTCTTTATATTACCTGTTAAATATAGGAAATCCTCAACGAATATTTTCAACACTTCATAATTACATGTTGTATGTATGTATGTATGTATGAGTGAATATTTGGTATTTTAGAGGCTATTAACATGTCACGTGTTCTTTGTTATACTAAATGTATACATTTGTAAGACGAAAACCTTTAAAAGTTTAAGTCGAATAAAAAATATCTGAATCTGTCTGGATCTGATGACGATATTTTGTTATATCTGTTATGTTCACATGTTTTTTTTTCATATACAATTACCAACAAAACACACACACCAACAAAAGAAAACTCTTCGGTCAGCCAAATCAAATGAATAACCCTTTTTTGGCACTCCGAACCCTGTCCTAATTTCTGCATCTTGAAATTGATTAAACAAAGAATAGCAATGGTCCAATTCCATCAACAATTCTTAGCACTAAGTAAAACATAAATACTTAAGGGCGAATTTCATTAACCTTTTTTCTCTAATAAAAAATACCCAAATATTTCATTTCTTAACAATTATCGTTAGTTATTTCGGTAATGATTCATTTCAGCTTAGTCATGCACTTGAATATTTCATAAAATAGTAATGGTGAAATGTGTATCTACCTAGTTTAAGAATTTAAGCATTACTTAGCGTTAAATAATGTTGGTGGAATTCATGCCAGAACTGTTTAAATTCTGAAAATGATAACTGCAAAATGGCGATTATGAACGATTCCGATAGGTCAAGTTTGCCGTAAAGATTGGTTCAGTCAGTTCGATTGAACTATCATTTATTTTCAATCTGTATGAAAATTATCAATTTGTCAGTATTGATCCTAGATTAAAAAGGACATGACGTCAAATTTTGCATACGTTTGCTTAAAGATTAAATGCGTAGCAAGGGGAAGCAAAATAATGATATATAAGAGCGTTTGCAGATAATCAGGTCGGGGTCGGGCGGTGTTAAAGGTCGCGTTATCACAGACACATTTCTGACGAACATTGTACTGAAATGAGAAGGTATGTAGCATTCTTAGTTTTCGTATTTTAATTATTTGCTAAATATTTCTGATATTTTCAGGTATTTATCTATTTTTTATATTTATTGTAATATTTGACACATTAAAGAGAGAACCAAACCATTTTGATAATGGTTTTGCAATGATTTAGATCAAATTAATCGTTTTAATGAACCTTAGTGGGTGGGGTAATATCAAGGATATGTAAAGTCCTAGAATAAATTACGATTAAAATTTTCACTTTTGCATAGTACTTTATTCGACAACATGAATTAATTTTAGTTAAACTGTATATGATTCAATGACGAAATGTTTTACAATATTTTGAGAAAAAAAAATGTTATAAATCATATTCCGAATAAATATAGATCTAGAAAGTTTTTCTTTAAATAAATTTCATGAAATTAACCTTCAAGAGGGTATTATGAATAATTTAAAAGCTCTGAGATAGCTATTCCGAAATCAATTTCCTTACAGAAAAACATTATGACCTACCTGTTTTCACTAGTGGAACTCCTTCTCTGCGAAGTTGGTCATATATATATATACACATGTACTAAAATTAAACTTTCTTAAATATAGTGCCGCGTCGCGTAGGCGTTGATATCAAACAGAATAATCGAGATAATACTCAAGAATCCTACACGCTGTAACATTTGGTTTAAATGGATTATCTAAAAAAGGGAAATCTGTGGCCATATTTTCAGGATGCCATTAACCAATCATATATTTATTCCACTTTAAAATAAGATGAAAGCAACCGATCTTTGGTAGACGTTTTTTTTTTTAAGCAATAAGTTTGGGTCTATAATTATGCATGTGTGTCATATACAGTATTCATGTACTGTGTAAATTATATACGAACATGAGATTGGAAGCGTTGATCTATTTACAATCTTTTAAAATACTATTTAAAAATATTTGCCCAAGATTCCTGGATTTGGCCGGAAATTTCGATATATGTTTCGAACAGAAAGCGTTGACAACTGATTTAACTTCTTGTCCTTCGTTGTGCATTGCCTGCTTTTATACCCTCGGTAGTAATTGTACGAAAATAAGGATTTTTGGTGGGTTTTTATCCTCCCGTACTTTCTTAAAGTTATAATGAAACAATACAGACGCAAAGAGAACACTTAATTTGATTTAGAAGAAATAATAAAGGCTTCTTGAATTAAAAAATAGCGTACGTATTTTTTTTTAGCTCACCTGAGCAAAGCTCAGGGTGACCTATTGTGATCCCGTGAGCGTCCGTCGTGCGTCGTGCGGCGTCAACAATTTTTAGTGTTTACACTCTATCACCTTTATTTCTTAAGCAATCATCTTCAAACTATAAGACAATGTTTATGACCATAATGTCTCTATTGAGTTCGATTATGGCTGAGATCTGTCAATTAGGTCAGGAGTTATGCCCCTTTTAATATTAAAAAAATGCTAGATTTCACTTTGTTTACACTCTAGCATCTGCACCTTTTGAGCAATCATCTTCAAACTTTATGGCAATGCTTATGACCATAAGGTCTCGATTGAGTTCGATAATGGCTAAGATCCGTCAATTAGGTCAGGAGTTAAGCCCCTTTTAATAAAAAAAAATGCCAGATTTCACTTTGTTTACACTCTAGCATCTTCATCTTTTGAGCAATCATCTTCAAACTTTATGACAATGCTTATGACCATAAGGTCTCGTTTGAGTTCGATTAAAGCTGAGATCTGTTGATTAGGTCAGGAGTTATGCCCCTTTTAATATAAAAAAATGCCAGATTTCACTTTGATTACACTCTAGCATCTTCATCTTTTGAGCAATCATCTTCAAACTTTAAGACAATGTTTATGCCCATAATTTCGCATCGGGTTCAATTATAACTGATATTGACTTGTTAATTTAGGAGTTATGCCCTTTTCACCATAAAAAAAAGCCAGGTTTCACTTTTACACTCTAGCCTCTTTATTTCTTAAGCAATCATCTTTCTCAGGTGAGCGATCAAGGGCCATCTTAGCCCTCTTGTTTTAATTTTTTAATTTATGTTTTTTTTGCAATATATGTATATATATTATAAGAGTGAATATCACATTAATGACTTCAGTTTCATTTATTGGTTGTTCCTAATCTTGTGATTAAAATAAGATTTTGTATGAGAAGAATAAGCTTTGAACAGTTGCAATAAAAACAACAACAAAACCAAAATAGCACCAAAGACAAAGAAAAATTTTAAATTTAGTCTTCCTGTGGTGTGCGGATATTATCTTTTAGATGAGCTTCTCGATTATTTTTTTATTTAGTTTCTTTTATACAAATACCGACAATCGCACGAAGGCCTCTGGTAATAATCGCCGAAGGAAACAAAGCTCCGGAGTCAGGTTCCGTGGGGTGGATGCACGTGTGATCGAATTCTTACCTAGAATATACTGTGTTGCCGTAATTGATAGGTCATCATATATAGGTTAGACTGATTTTGAGGACGCCATATTGTTAGGTTCATTATCATTATCCGGTTTATTGTTTCTACATAATCTTGTGTGTAAGTCTCGATTATGTTAGGTGAACTTTTGGGTGATTATATTTCAACTTATGAGAAATTTCCCTGGCCCTTAATAAAGCTGCGCACTACTCAGGTGAGCAACTCGATCAAGGCCATCATGAGCCACTTGATTCTTTCAAAGTGCACTGTACACCGTGGATATATCCCTTTCCCTCATAGAAGACACCATGAGAAGACCTATGCGAACAGCATAAAACCAGATCAGCCTGCGAGTAACTCGCAGGGTGATCAGGTTTTATGCTGTTCGCTGCTCCTCAGTGGTCTGGAAATGAGGATTTTATATTTAAATTTGGTAAGATTTAACTGGTTTTCTGCAGATCAAGCTTTATGTGGTACCTATTGAGTGCGTCAAAATGAGTCTATATGAGGGAAAGGGTTAAGAAAGAACTGACCCTCGGATCGCCGACCTTACACCGGCGTGTCAGCTGATAACACAGTTTTCGCCTTATCTGCGGATAGTGGTAGTAAATATAGCAGTCTTTCTGCTATAATGTCCGGTAACAGATAAGAAAGAGGATGTACTAGAGACCATGCTGGCCATTCTCGCCTTGTTAAAATTAAATGGAATAAGCCCTACTTTTCCTTGATATAACGATTACCGTTTTTTTCCCCATGTTGTTTGACAAGTTCTTTACAACGAACTTACATATACTACTGTGTTCTCTCACTGACCCTTTCTCCCGCAATGCTAAATTATAAATGGTGTGATCTTGAGTTCAGTCACTTCGCACTGCAACCAAGGATTTAGTTCGGGAATTTATTTAAACTTACTTGTTTTAATTAGCCTATATACTCCTCCCTCTCTATGATTCCTGGTTGAACTGGAAGGTTCATGAGCAATCCTTGCACCCTAACGGGGTTAGAACCTTCTACCTTCAGAGCCGTACTCCTGTACGTTTCCACCGGACAACGGTGCATTTAATCAGTATTTAAATGGTGACATGAACTTTCAAATGTTTCTTACCTTGGACTATTTCTATGTCTTATGTGTCCTATGTATGCATACTGTATTTGAAGTTAAAATGTTATTGACAACCCACTGTGTAATTATCCCAGTAAACTATTCGACGGATTTGTAAATGTGCATAATATAATGTTCGTCGGAGAGAAATGTGATATTCTTGACTTTAGGATAACTGTCGACTTATAATTAACCATAGCGTAGTCGTTTTTAATTTCTTATAGTGTGAGTAACAGTGTATGTCGAAGACTTGCACTCGTATGAAGACCAAGAGAAGTTGAATTATCAGCAAGGATTAGGGAACAACTGATGGCCCTTAGCAGTTTAACTGATCATAGTTAATTTACTTATTTATTATTATCACCACGCACATCGGTTCTCTCAGTGTTACATAGAAAAGAATGGACCAACCATTCCGCAAGCAATTTCTTTGGGGTTATTTCTAGACTGTTAGGATTTTAGAGTGCAAACCACAGCAGAAGAGTTTAATGTTAGTAAAATCATCTTGTTATGAAAAGGAGTAGCCCGATTCTCATTTTCGCTCTGGGTCCTTTTTTTATAAAGGGTGTCGGATATATTTATTGTAATTATGTAATAGGTACCGAATCACACATAAATTACATAGCCCGATTGCAGTTATTAATCTCCCTTTCAGAGTAGGAAAACAATCCTGCAATTTCCCTTTTATTTTATAAACTTTATTTGTATAAAACAATCATATTCTACTTTCAGATGGCTAGATTAGCTATATGTTTCTTGTCTGCCGTGCTCATTGGAGTAGCTGCAGGTAAGTGTCATCCAAAAATATATCTTCACCAAGGCACCAAGAACTTGAGCATTAAAATATTTCTACAGACAGTGGAAGGTCTAAGAGAGCGTAGACTTCTTAACTTTGTCTGGAGAAATATCTTAATGCTCAAGTTCTTGTTGCCTTTTTATTTTATCCGATTTAGTTTTTTTTAAGTTTTTTTTTAAACAGCAATCTCAAAATTTCGCACGATATGAACGTCAACGATGATAAAAGCATTATCGATGTCGACACATCATATAAATAAATGGTTTTTAACAGCATGAACTATTTGTTTCAAGGAAAGTCCCTTTAATAATAAAAAAACCTGTGCAGAATAATTTAAGACTTGACAGTATTGAATTGCCCAATGTTAAATAACCAATGCATAGCTATATTATACACACACGATATGCGGTTTATGTGAATTTTGACAATCTCTTAAACATTACTGTTAACTGTATTTCATTTGTAGTGAGCCGGAAGTCTCTGAGACCGAACGATTTTAACCATAAATTAAATTGTAACAGCTTCCTCACTGTTATGAGTTCGAATCCCGGTCTATTTCATACGAGGCCTTTCAGCAAGCTTATGGTTGGTCTTTGGTAATATCTCGGTGTACTTTGTCTGGAATTAATTATGTTCCCGGGCCTTCAATCACATGTCGCGATGAATCTTACTGCTAATGCGATGAGGGGCCTCTGTGACCGAGAGGGTAAAGTCGCTGACTTTAACATTCACTCAGCCCCTCACCGCATGGGTTCGAATCCCGGTAGGGTCGTTCGGATTTTCATGTGAGGAAGCCTTCCAGCTGGCTTGCGGTAGGTCCTCCGTGCATTCGGGTTCTTTCTCCATTAGCTGGACGTCGCTATATGACTGAAATATTGTCGAAGCGACGGTTAACTCATAGAGTCTAGTCTAGTCTAATGCGATGAAGTATATTTTACACGATTATGATTCTACTTCGTCACCGGTAGCCTATTTCCGCTTTCGGTTTTCATATATAATGCCTTATACATGAAGTTGTTATTACTATTGTACATGATACTGTTAGAAGTCGATATATCAGATAAATCACTTTTATCAAACAATGATGACGATAAGCTGCTGAAGCAACATACGTGTAAGACTTTCTCTTTCATCTCTCTCTCCCAGTCAGAGTCTCTCTCTCTCTCTCTCTGTCCCTCTTTCATCACAATCTTATTCAATCATTCAATATATCATTGTAGAACTATAAGATTATCTGTTCTACTCTTCAGTAGGGTATTTGTCCGGCTTAAGCAATAATCCGGGTTGTATATAATTTCATCCATAGGTATTTGGCTCGTATGTCCAAAATCCATTTCCTATATAATACATATACGTATTTTATAAGAAATGGTTTTTGTACATACGAGCCAAATACCTATGATTTCATCATAAAACTCGGAAGCTCAATAAGTTACAGGGCCTACACTACTGTCGACACTATCTTAGTGACCCCCTGTTTATATAGTGACCCCCTGTTTATATAGTGACTCCCTGTTTTGAATGACACCCCCACGCTATGTGAAGTCAGGTCTCCCTTTATAATGTGTTTATTGACCATGAAATCCCAAATCTTAGTTTTCTATAAAATGAGGCTTTTAATGGTGACCTTTTTGTTAGTTTTTAATTATCATTAAAATTATCACTCACATATGAACATTTTGTAACGTTACTGTGTTAATAATACATGTATATGTTGCCACTAAAATGAACAAAAATGGTATATATAGCTTTACCAGATCGTCATATAAATAGTTTAATGAAAAAGTGAACATCCTAAAACAATAATCTGTGTAAAGTGACTCCCTGTGTTCAGCGTCCCTTTCTTCTACCTCCCATTGAAGGTCCCTGTAGACATCTAAACACCATGTTTGCAGTCCTCTTTCTTTCCTCTTATTTGTAGCCTATTTACTACTCAACACATCTTTTAACCAAACATGTTCATGTATCTGTTGATCAATGTCTTTCAAAAAACCCAACTTATCAAGCTTTATATTAACCTGGATAAATTAATGTAATAAAAGAATCAATATTTTGAACTGACATATAAAATCTATAAAAAACGGATTGACCATGTTCTTGTAATCCACTTTCCAATATCAATAACAGACGGCAAGACGTTCTTTTGTGGACGCTTAAATGATTTAAAAACATAGCTATTGTTTGGGGTAATCCACCCGTCATTGTTGCTTCCCATGGGAAGGAACATCTATAGTTGTTCCTCGCTTTTCATGGTCCTTCAAATGCTTAAATTGATTAGCATCCATAAACTTTGGAGTTAAAGGCTATTTTGTTCAAAGTTTATGAAGGCTTGCATTTACTATAAAACTCCCGTGATCACATGATGGACCATGATTACAAAATAATGATGGATGAATTGTCTTTAATACCTCATTCTTCGATTTTCTGATAATGTTGCAGCTTCATACAGAAGAGTATGTTACTACACAAACTGGGCCCAGTATCGTAATGGCCCCGCAAAGTTTTTCCCCGAAAATGTCGACCCAACATTTGTACACACATCATCTATGCATTTGCCAAGTTAAATGGAAACAGTCTGGCTGCTTTCGAGTGGAACGACGAATCGACCCCATGGATGAAGGGAATGTAAGTAGATGCACAATTTGACGAGCCCTGTACCTGATTAATATTCATGTACATAATTGTTTCTTGATGCATACTAATAGCTTGCATCAAATTCCAACGTGAGATTGTAACTGCGTTCTTTATTTTTATCAAGGATGATGTGTAACATCTCTCTCTCTCTCTCTCTCTCTCTCTCTCTCTCATTTACCTTATGAATATTAATGTTCAATTTAATGGCTTGTGAGTATTAATTTACTGCATTTTGAATGACACACGAACAATGGATTTGTCTGCTTTTCTGTGCAGTAGAATCTGAGACCACCTTTAAAATCTTTGTTTCCCCTCTCCCGACCCTAGTCTGGAGAAATGGGTAGGTAGGAATTTTTTTTTCTGACCAGATTCGTACCAGATAAAAATTGGTAGTAAAAAAAAACCCCCCCCCCCCCCCCGAAAATTTGGGTCGGCGGGTTTTTTGAGGGTCGGTCGGTCAAGGGGAAACAAACAATTTATTTAAGGTGGCCTGAGCTACAATATTTTATGAGCAAACGGAGTAGACCATGGAAGGAGCTGACTGATCTAGGTTGGCTCTTTCCGCCAACGTGTCAATACACGTCTAAATGAAGTAGAGGGGTAAAATATGGTAAACCCAACTGCACTATCTCTGTTGTAGATGTGTATAAATCTGCTTGTATTAATATGACGTAAAACTATCATAAACTGTATGTAACAAAAAAGGTTTTGACTCCCTGCAGGTATGAGAGGTTCCATGCCATCAAGTCCCAGAACCCCTCCGTCAAGTTGCTGCTTGCCGTTGGTGGCTGGAACTTGGCTTCCGCTCCCTTCACCCGCATGGTGGCCACCGACGCAAGCCGGAAGGAGTTTGCCCGAACTTCAGTCCAGTTCTTGAGGAAGAACAACTTCGATGGACTCGACATAGACTGGGAATACCCCGCCAACAGAGGCAGTCCTCCTGAAGATAAGAGGAAATACACACAGTTGCTGCAGGTCAGTTTTTTTTGGCATAACTTTTTTTTGTGCACATAATCTTACATGCATCTCAGTGATTAATTCTGCATGTATTTATGTTTATTTACATTTTATCAATTTTATTTATGTCTTCATCATCTGATTCATTACAGTTATTTCCTGATGCAATTTTTTTTTCTTATCCTAAAGCGATATAAAATTTCTCACATCTTTATAGTAAATCATACTAGTACACTTTTTTTAAATACAAGTCTATACAATCTAAAATTAGAGAGAAAGTTTGAATATTTTTTATTCGCTTGTGATAGATTTACCCGCAGTTTAGAGTTAAGTTACGGATTATCATTTATCACCAACGTCTTACTGACTGTATTACTCGCCATTAAAAACTGTGGGAATAAAAACCACACCCCCTCATGAGAGACTGTTTCAAAGCTTACATGTATCCAATATCGTTATTATACTTCCCCGGCGTTATTAAATACATATCATACTACACATTTCATTGAAAACGTTTTATTCATGGTACTGATTTTTACAGACTTTGTATGACATATAGTGTAAACGTCTTACATATGTTGCTAGGAACTGCGTAATGCCTTCGATACGGAGGCAGTCCCCGCCGGAAAAGAAAAACTGCTGTTGTCTGCTGCGCTGCCCGCCGGGAAGGATAAGATCGACACTGGATTCGAAGTTCCACAAGTCTCACAGTAAGGATAAACATGTTGGACAAACTGATTTTATGCGTTAAAAGATACAATAACCTTCTACTATCAGTTGATTATAAAATAAAAACATTTCACCTTCAATTTTTAAACATGACTTGATGCAATCAAAATTAAACATGACTTGATGCAATCAAAATTATTTTACTTTTCCTTTTCATTCTAAAAATCAGAATGTTGTGGATCTAGGACCAACTGGCTCCGTTTTCCGTCGAAAATACGTTAACGATATAAGGTTTAAATTTGAATATTTTACTCAAATCCCTAATGGCACGTACGGGCACAGTCTGAGCCTGAGTTGATTACCATTCGAGTTAACAAACAAATCCAATCTTGTAAAAATGCTGTCCTTCTGAGCGTAAATTATTTTTTTTTGTGAAGAAAAACAAATGGAATAAGCCTTTCTGTATTGCATCTGTGGAATGTACACATACATTTGTATTTGCATGAAGTGGTTTTCTTCCTATTAAGTTCAGTAAAACAAACTGCAGGTTCCCCGACGTGACATGTAAAAACGGCACAGGTCTATTAACTTAACTGTTCGTAAGGGTAGTTCCAGGACTGGTTGGGCCAGGATTCTGTGACAGGCTTGATGTCGGTCTCATCTAGAAAGAATCCAAGCATGACTGAAATCCTATTAATTTTGTGAGTTGTTAAACATCATTAAAAAACAATCAAGTATTGCCTGTTTTGCCGACAGATGCTTTGCCATTCAATGTGAAACTAGACCTTAAAATGATGTCCCTTTAAAAGGTTTTAGTATGTGTTAATGATGTCCGTTCCATTGATATATCTTTGTCTGACAGGTTGCTTGATCTGATGAATCTGATGACCTATGACCTCCACGGCTCCTGGGAGGATCACACCGGCCACCATGCCCAGCTGTACGGCAGGACTGGTGAGACCGGAAACGATACCACCCTTAACGTGGTAAGTACCTACAGATGGGTTAAAGTTACTTTCATAGTTTTAGTATATTTACTTAGAGAGATGCTCCTTTTTTGGAAGTTTCGTAAGATGGTTATATGAGAATGAAAAACACATAAACGGGACTCAGTCTCCCGCCAAAAAAAAATGACTTTGTAGTTTACGGATTAAGACTGCCTGTTTTCTGAATTCTTCGCCAGGCTTGGGCTGCCAACTACTGGGTTTCCAAGGGAGCTCCCAAGGCCAAGATGAACATTGGAATGCCCCTGTACGGTCGCTCATTCAAGCTGCCTTATAGCCACACCAGTGATGGAATGGGGGCACCTGCTGCAGGGGCCGGGCAAGCCGGATTATACACCCGAGAGGCTGGCTTCATGGCTTACTATGAGGTAAGTTGTTGGAGTTTTCTGTCTGTCTGTCCGTCTGCCTGTCACATTTTTTGTCCAGAGCGTAACTCAAAAAGTATCAAAGCAATTAACTTGGAACTTCACAGGTGGACAGATCTCATGGAGGAGAAGTGCAGTGCATAAGAACCGTAACTCTGCACAAATCTTTGGAGTAATTGCCCTTTGTTGAATTTTATACTTAATTTTTGTCCAGAGCATAACTCACAAAGTATCCAAGCTATTAACTTGAAGCTTCACGGGTGGATAGATCTTATTGAGGAGAAGTGTCATGCACAAGAACTGTAACTCTGAACATCAAATATTTGGAGTTATTGCCCTTTGTTAAATTTCATACTTATTTTTTGTCTGGAGCATAACTCAAAAAGTATCAAAGCTATTAACTTGAAACTTAAGAGGTGGATAGATCTCAAGAAGGAGAGGTGTCATTTTCAAGAACTGTAACTCTGCACATTGAATTTTTGAGTTATAGCCCTTTGTTTAATTTCATTCTTAATTTTTTTTCCAGAGCATAACCTAAAAAGTATTATAGCTACTACCTTGAAAGTTCACAGGTGTATAGATCTTATTGAGGAGAAGTGTCATGCATGAGAACCACAACCCTGCACATCATTTTTTTTTAAATTTAATTTTTTTTGGAATGAACAAAAATTATAAAAGCTGTTAACTTGAAACTGTACAGGTGGATAGACCTCATGGTGGAAAAGTGTCATGCACAAGAACAATTACTCTGTGCACCATATTTTTGGAGTTATTGCCGTTTGTTAAATTCATACTTATTTTTTGTAAAGAGCATTTCTTGCGCACTATAAGACATATAACCTTGAAAATTCATAGACTGATAGATCACATGGAGGAAAAGTGCTGTGCCCAAAAACCATAACCCTGCACATAATATTTTTGGAATTACTGCCCTTTTTTCAAGTTCATACTTTTTTTTTGAAAGCATTACTCATGCACTTTGAGACATATAATCTTAAAGCTTCAAAGGTGGTAGACATTAAGGACAATAATTGCATTACACTAAGGCATAATTCATTTCCAATGTTTATTGTTTTTTCCCTTTTTTTGTAATTTTGTGTCCTTAAATTAACTCCTGATTTACTCATGCTTTTAAAATTAAATTTCATTTATGGAAAGAAATTAATGACAGAAAGTGTCATGCACAAGAATTTTAACTCTGGCCTCAGTATTTTTGGAGTTATTCCCCATTTCACAATTTCTTGACCGCAAGATAACTCTTGTTCTACTTATGCTATTGAAACAAAATTTATTTCGGGTAGAATGTTAAAGGGAAACCCATTTTTTACACTACGTGTATTAAAAAACATAAATAAAAGTATATTTGCTAAATTTTGAAGGTTCAGAAATTATAGAATAGTTACAAATTGTGATAAAATATTTGGAAAATATCATTTTAATATGCTCTTAAAGTATTTAGGAATAAAATATTTCCATTTTTTATACAGTGACATTTTACCATAAGCCATATCTCTAAAACAAGCATGGTGACCCCTCTTTTTAATTCACATATCTTTTTAGTTCTAGTCTAAAGTACTTATGTACGGAATTTTAGAAAAATGTGTCCGCTAGAAAAAAGCGCTGAATGTCTTTATTTATGCAAGTAGCCGTGTTGGCCAGTATTTGATGGGACATTTTTACCTGGCAGTCAGACAATAAATCCGAGTGTCGTACTGTTACACTATTTGTTTAAGAAATAATTAGCAACTATGCCAATGTTATCGGTCAACTTATTTCGTTGTTTTTTTCTGTTCATATAGAACCGACCATATTTATTTGCGTAATACGAAGGAGTCATGTACTTGGAAAACTGTCTTGAAGAGAAATGATAATCATTGTTTGTGCCAAGTCCCATCTATATATTTGTATAAAGCGTTTGGTATGATCTTTTTATTATTTCCAGATAGCTTAAGAAAACAATTGGCAAAGTTATTTACATTCAGTGATTGCCTCCCTTTGTTTACATTGTAGGTGTGCGAGAAGCTCCATGCCGGGGCCACAAAACATTACGACCAGGAAGGGAAGGTTCCTTACTTTGTGGACAGAGATCTCTGGGTGGGGTATGACGATAAAGACAGTCTTAAGGAAAAGGTAATGTTCCCTGTCTGGTTAATCAAGATCGGACGAAATCTTTCTTTATTTGGCGCTAACCCAAAGCTTTCTTTTCTGAGCGAATTTTTCTTTTGTTGGATAGCATACATGCAAATATTAAACTACAGATAACTTAACTCATGCAAGGTTTATTTCTGAGTTTCATCTTGTATAATTCAGCATTTGTTCCTGTAAGTAAATCCTTAATTTTGCTTTTGATTGAAAAACAAAATACTTTTGAAATTTCATTACTGAGAAAATATGTACGAATATATATAGCTGAACTAAAAATGAATTCCATGAGACATTTTTTTTTACTTACCATTGAAGGCAGCAATTTTCCACGGGTTTTATAGTCTTCCATTGATGTAGCCCCTATATGTATTACAAAAATTCAGTTTCAATTCTCAGAAGAATGTTTTTCTTTTATTTCCCCATCTATTTTTTCCTTGGGTTATAAAGTATAATATTTGATATAGTTTGACAATCATTGAAACTGCAAGTCACATTTTGGTCATAATGAATTTGCCATTTCATTTTCCTTTTGATTACAATTGTTCCATTCATTACATTAGGTTAACGCCTAATTATAGTCGTTTCTATCTAACCACAAATCAATTACAGTTCAAGACTGATGCATTGAACACCGTAATATACACACAGAGCTGGTAATGAATCACATGTGTGTCAAAGTTACGTCTGTTATCCGGGCCACTCCAGTAGTTCCACCTTCCTCGTCTGCTCGCACCTTTTTATTTAAATTTATTTATTTATTTTATGTGAGACGTCAGCTTTTTCATGGCGGTTTTGAAATGTATTTAATCGGAGATATGTTTGAGTTTAACATACAGAATTATAAGGAGCGACTTCGAGCAGCTACCATAGTAATTATTGTCAATGATAAAACGCACTTTAGTTCATATATTGTCTCGTTTCTCAGGCCACACTCTTCAAACTGGTGGGGTGAAAACTTTGCAAAGGTGCTCCGAATATCGACCGTGGTACGACAAGAGAAAATCGGTGGTTGAACCATAGTTAATATTCGGATAACCTCTGTACATGTTTCTCTCCTCTCTACTGAAGAGTCTGACAAGAGTAACCAGACTATAGATGAACTAAACTGCGTTTTATCATTGACCATAGTTACTATGGAAAGTGATCGAAGTCGCCCAGGAACAATAAACTGCGTTTTATCATTGACCATAGTTACTATGGAAAGTGATCGAAGTCGCCCAGGAACAATAAACTGCGTTTTATCATTGACCATAGTTACTATGGAAAGTGATCGAAGTCGCCAGGAACAATAAACTGCGTTTTATCATTGACCATAGTTACTATGGAAAGTGATCGAAGTCGCCCAGGAACAAACTTGTACTTCACAAGCTCTAAATCTACCTCCAGCGCAGGAGATCTCGCATAGATCCCTGTTACAGTGAGTTGAAAAATAGCTGAGTTTCAGCCAAACCATAGGTACTGGGAATAACGTGACTTTTGGGTATACATGCACACCATGGTCACGTGGTAACCCAGTGTGGCGGTGGTTGATGCGGAGCCAATCCACCACGCCCGAATTTGCCTCTTATTAAAAATACGGAATACTTCGGTGGCCCCGATTTCTCTCCCCCCCCCCTTTTTTTTTTATCCATTTACGACTTTAAGCGAATTTTACATCAAATACGAGATATTATGCCTGTAATGAGAACTCGTCAGTTTGTCTGAATCGCATTCGTCAACAATATGTCGAGATTATCAAATTAATCTGAGACAAATATATTATTAATTCGAATGAAGATAAAGCTACATTTGTGACCTACCGGTACATACACATACATGACTTTTTATATCAAAACTGAAACGATGACCCATAATTTTGATAATATTTTAAATCAAGATCAAACAATAATAATGACCTCTATTAATATTACTTTATACCAATATAAAACTGAAATTATTACCCGAAAATCCCGAAAATATATTTTTTCTATAAATAAAGATAAAGTTATTATTTCTTACATACATTTATATGATAGTATATCAAGATAAAACTAAAATAGTGATCTTTATTTTGAATATTATTTTAAATAAAGATAAACGCTATTAATGACCTACATTTATATTACTTTATACCAATGTTAACCCTTTCCCTCATATAGACTCATTTTGACGCACTCAGTAGGTACCACATAAAGCTTGATCTGCAGAAAACCACAGTTAAACCTTACCAAATTTAATTATAAAGTCCTCATTTCCAGACTACTGAGGAGCAGCGAACAGCATAAAACCTGATCAGCCTGCGAGTTACTCGCAGGCTGATCTGGTTTTATGTTGTTCGCATAGGTCTTTTCATGGTGTCCTCTATGAGGGAAAGGGTTAACTGAAATTATGACCTACAACTATATATTATTATAAATAAAGATTAAGTTGTTCCTACGTTTATATTATTTTATATCAAGGAAAAACTACGAAATTATGACGTACAATCATGTTATAGTTTTATATAATATGGGCATTGTTTTAGAAAGAAAACTATCGTTTTGGCCATTTAATGTTATTTGATTATCTTTCGTTTCTCTAAATATACTCGGAAATGGTTTTGGTTGTTTTATTCTAAATTAATTCGACAGTAATAAAAACGAAAGCTTAATTTGAATTTTATCAAAAACAGATACATACGCATTAAAACACTATATAATCTATTTTTGTTCAGATTTATTCCTCTCATTAGTAAGTATAAGTTGTTTTTTTTAAAGACTAGCTTACGGACATGACAAACACTTGAGCTCGCCATCTTACCAGATCTGATTTGCATGCTTGCGCATCAAATCACGTGTCTTGATTTATATTGAGAATGAACAATTTGTCTCTTCAGGTAACCTAAAATTTCAGAAGCGAGACAAATGGTTGTGAACCTGACTTCTTTATAGCACTCTTTTTTTCTTTTTAACCCTTTATCTCGTGAATTTATGACATAATGAATATAAAATTACTGAACTTCAAATGGAAGATGAGGTCTACTCTGTTTGCCAACACGTTAACACATTTTGAGGAAGGAAAATGAAACAATACAAAATTACAAGCAAACCTTGTCCTAGTGATAAATTAAGTTTAAAGGTCAAGGACATAGGTTATATGTTAAATTCCAACAGACACTGTTAATCAAGCTTTCTGTCCGAGTTATAACTTGAGTTCCAAGAAACCCTTGCGTCTCAAACAAACCTGGTATTGTTGTTGCTTATTACTTGCAAAAGAATCCTATAGAAATTTGGATCAGTACCTCAAAGGTCAAGGTCACAATATTATGTATTAAACTCCCACAGGCACTGTTAATCAAGCTTTCTTGTGCGATTGATAACTTGGTTTCCTAGTAACCCTACCTACGACGCGCAGAAGATCAAGACTTCAAGGTCGGTACTTCAAAGGTCATGACAAGTTCATATATTAAAATCTCACAATCACTATTAATGTAATATATATAAATGACAATGTCAGTTTTGTTTTAATCTCATACACTTCATGAAAACCATACCCAATTTATTTATTTTAGGGAATATTTTTTTGCAATGTTTAATGAATATGATTAGTAGCACAAGATAGGTTCAAGCCCAAATTTGTCACATGCCGATGTTATAAAGTCAAATGACATATAAATAGTAATGTTATACAGTCACACCTCGATATATCGGCATTTGATACAATGGCAAACTCAGGATCCGGCACGAAAAGTCGAGTGACGGATTTATTAATCTCTTTACAAGAGCAAAATTGGCTCCGGTATCGGCAGCAATTCTCGGTACATCGGCGAAATCGAGATTTACAAACACTGCCGGTGTATCAAGGGTTGACTGTATTATCATTATTTCAGGGAGGTATACACGTGTTTTACAAACATCTCTTGTTTATAAAATTAACTTCATTCACTCATAGCTTTGAATTATTTGAATAGACGGTTTACTTGACCTGACGCAATCAGGATGTCTGTTGATGTTGATGCATTGATGAACACAAGTTATTGTCGGGAAATTGATGGCCAAGCCCAGATCAAATGAATTTTTTCGATTGACACGCCGCAGTTTCTCAAAACTGAACATTAATTGTTATTTATTGCAGATAGGAACAGTAGATTTACATATGTAAAATTGTTTAAGTACTTGTTTCTACAAAGTATATATTCCTATATATGTCATTTTTATTGATGACATATTTTTTTAAACTGAACCTGGTTTATAACCATTTAAGGTAACCCATCCATCATTCAATTATAATTATGGTCCTCGAAATGCTTAAAAGACTTCAATGCAGATGCAAGTATCCATTGACTTAGAGTATAGGCTATTTTGCCTCTAAATCTTTAAAGGCTTGCATTTACTAAAAAAACTCCCACGATCAGTTGATGGACCATGATAGCTGGATTACCTTAACGAATTCGGTCTTTTTAGAGAGGCAAAAAGGCAAATGTAAAATTTGAACGTAAAGTCTATTAGGCAGGAACACTAAATAACACCTGTATTAAATAAAAGACGTCATGAAGTATTAAAAAAAGTTATTGGGTGAGGTGTTCTGGTGCTTTTGATGATGATGGTGTTAAAACTACACTTTGGCCTGCGAACGAAGTGTTGGACTAAACGGGACATATTGTCAGTCTAATTTAAATCAAGTTTTCAACTGAAATGAAGATGGCTGTCATGGTGAGCTATTAGGATCACCTTGCGTCCTTCGTCGGCCGTCGTGCGTCGTCAACAATATTTGCTTTAAACGACATCTCCTCTGAAGCCGCTAAAAAAAAAAGAAAACTTTAAAAATCTTCTCTTTCAAAACTACGGGCCAGATTTCAATATTACTGAGTACAGATATTCCTTTGGTAACCCTCTACTAAGATTGCAAAAAATATTCCGATCCGCAAAAAACATGGCCGCCAGGGGCGGGGCTAATTTGGTCAGTTTGATTTAGCATAACTAGTTTAGTTGTCATTTAGTTGAACTGACATTCGATACTATTGTTAAACTCCCGCAAACGAACGTTTGGTCGGACGATCGTTTTGTTCGATGACTTTGATATTCTTCAGTTTTGGAGATTTTTCAATAAAATTTGGCACTTTTCTAATGATATTTTGCATAAGGGGCTTTCTATATCAAAGCGGTATGCTGGTGATAAAAACAAGGATTCAAACAAAATCACTTCAACTATGACTGTTTTATACCTGCAAGTTCAAATTATGTGGAGAACAATCCTCCAGTGATTTAACAAATAGTAAAATAGTACACCACGTGATCAATCACAGATAATACGCACGGTTTAATAAACTGATCAGTACTTCAACAATCTTCCAGTACATCAAGAATCTTACAGTTCTTCTACAATCTGCCTTTGATTTGTCATATTTTTAGATAACAGAAGCTGTCTTTTCACTCCATTCATAGTGACACATGGTTGCACTTTCCATTTTGTATCTCTCATTTACGCACAATAAAGGACGATATTAATTAGAAGAAAAAAATCTTCTTTGGCCAGGTCGACTTTGTGAAACAGGAGCATTTTGGTGGCATCATGGTCTGGTCCCTGGACCTTGACGATTTCAGCGGCTCTTGTGGTGAAGGCAAATACCCACTGATGAAGTCTATCGTGAACGAGCTGAACGCCAACACCCCTATTCAGAACCCAGTGTAAGTAGCCAAGACCTTGACCCAGGTTGTTGACCTTGACCTCAAATGTTTTCTAGTAATTTGTGTAAGGACAGCCACGTTGACCTATATTGTATTGTTTGCGTCACCTGTAACATTTGCCGGGTATGATATCACTACTATTTTGTATATTGGAGTAGAAGCAGTGATACTACCTTATAGCGGGGCCGCCGTGGCCGAGCGGTTACAGTCTAGGACTACAAATCTATCAGCCCCTCACCGCTGTGGGTTCGAATCCCGGTAGGGACTTCGGATTTTTCATGTGAGGAAGCCTTCCAGCTGGCTTGCGGTAGGTCGGTGGTTCTACCCGAGTACCTCTGTGTACTCGGGGTCTTCCTCCACCTGTAATTAGCTGGACGTCGCTATATGATTGAAATACTTTCGCAGCGACGGTAAACCCCAATACAACAACAACAACTACCTTATAGCATTGTCGTGTTTTCAGACAATTTTGAGACTAAACTTTTACATTATTTTGCCACTAGGCTAGGGCGGAATCGATTTTTGTCGGTGAAGTCATCGAATTAGTTCTTGTAGCTCACAGCATGACTCTCAACATACTGTATAAGGTAGTTCTAGAACTGGTCTGCTTGGTGAAGAGATGGTGATTTTGTTTAGTATCGAGACTTAAATCACTATTTTTATTATTTTTCTTTTTTTTTTTAAATAAAACGCTTTAACCACAATATTAATGTTTATATATATATTTATATTCCAGGACCACCAGGGCGCCTATCACAAACGCTCCAATCACTAACGCCCCCATTACTAACGCCCCTATTACAAACGCCCCCATAACCAACGCCCCCATCACCAACGCCCCCATCACGAACGCCCCTATCACTTACCCCCATGTGTCCGGTAAGTCTGTAACATTTATTTTATAAAACTATTTGTCATTGTTTTTATTCTTCCCGCAAATGTCCGCCTTTGCTAGAATGCTTGTATGCACTTTTAAGGTTCGTAATTGGGCTTGGATTGGAAGAGGAAGGGCAGAGCTATATATACGCCTTTAGCGCAAAGTAATGCTTAAACCCAGAATTGTCAAGGGGAAGACATTATCGACATACACATGTACAATTAATTATGACCAGACAATAATTTTATAGTCTTAAATGGTTCATATTGGGGAAATTCTCTTTTAAACTTCTTTTTTGTAAAGTCATTAATTTTCGTTGGCATTAAATTTCGTTTAATACGTCTTTAAGGGAATTCTGTTGGTACATATATTCGTGGATTCATGCTCTAGAAGACGCGAGGTCTAAAAAATAAACGGATTCTGTGGGAGTTAATATTAACGAAAATTAGTTTTAAGCATATTTTATTGCCGTATAAATAATATTTTTACAACATTGAAAAATATCTACAAACTATATGTCTGCATAAGACCACAAGGTCTGACAGCATTAGTTTCTGTCATACCCCTAAACATATTTGTTCAGTTTCAATGTCTAAACAAAATATGAAGTCAAAAGCACACAAATTAATAACTTTACAATATGTTAAAATCCATGTTTGAAGCGATGAAATGTTTTTAAGCTGTGATACTATCGCGATTTCAGATAAAATTCATTCGTGGAGTTCTTTTGTTATCTAGATAAATGTGAAGTATCCTTTAGGCATTTGATAAACCCTTCTCCTCTACACATGTAATATACTGTAGATGAAGTAATTTTTCAACATTTTTATTAGCATTTCATGTAAATTTTATTTCAATTCCTGCATACATTACGAACTTTTTTGACCATGGAAATACTAAAGGTAGACCGTGTTTGACAGTAAAACATACAGTGTAGCTGTACCTCTGGTCTGAAGAACAGTAAAACTCATTTTCCCTTTGTACTCCATCTATAAACATCAGCTGATGCACGTGATAAATGTGTAATGCACATTTCCTCGAGCACGTGATTAGTAACCATCATGCGGTTGCATGTCAGGATCACTTACCTGGAGCGAAATGGCGTGAAGTTCTGAGTGATTAATACTTCAAGAAAACAGTAATGACTTGTGTGTTATTTTTAAATCATTAATGTCTTCTAGCAGTAGCCTTCTGTGGTTGTATAACCAATGGAAACAGACTGTATAGGAAACTAAATCTCTGTCTGTAGATTCGCCTTGTTCGTAAGACAGGTATTTTTAAAAGACAACAAATTTTATTAAATTGTCTCATACTTAGCCGGATGTTTTCAAGAACTTTGTACAAAATTTAGATTTTTTTAAAATTTGAATATTGCGCCAAAAGAAATGTTTTATCTTGTTTTTTTTTCGTGGCTTATTGTTTTTATGCCCCAAAACTAGCTTGGGGAGGAGTGGGGGGGGGGGGGGGGCATTATAAAATCGGACCTTTCCTATGTTACTGCCTGTCATTCCGACCGAGCATTTCGTTTCCGGACACTAACATTGTCTTGCATGCATGCATTTCGATATAATTTGGCATCAATGACCTCCTCAAGAAGACGGAAAGACCCAGGTTTGTAACTCAAAGGTCAAGGTCACAATCACAGAACAAAGGTCATAAAATGGGTTATTTTCAGTTTCCGGACATTAACTCTGCCCTGGATGTATGGATTTTATATTACTTGGCATCAATGATCTCAAGAAAACGGAGTTTCGCGCGAAAGATCCAGGTTGTAACTCAAAGGTCATGGTCACAGTAAACAATCAAAAGTCATATAAATAGGGGTGTTTTTTGGTTTCCATATACTAACTCTGTCCTGGATGGATATTTCCCCCACTGCCATGTAACTTCATTACAGACAGATGATATGAAAGAAAGTGCAAATTACAAGACCCATAACTCTTTAATTTCAATATATTTGAGTTACTCCCCTGAGCTGTTGGGTAGGGGACACACGTTAAAATGGTTTTCTAAGGAACACCCAAGTCTAGTACACATCCAGTTTGTGCTAAAATATGCTCAGTTGACAAAAAGAGAGTCTTTGGGGGCATATGTCACTGACTGTGACGGTTCTTGTTTCATGAATGAAGATCACATACACTTTGGAAATATTTCAGGATGGCTGATAATTTGTCGCTGTTGCTTTTCTTTGCTCCTTCTTATGTTCAAGTAAAATATCATAATAATTATGAAAGAGGTCTTCTATCCTTTACAAGCTTTGTGCTATACTGCTTTGCTCAAATGCTTTATCTTCGCAATCTTTGCTTCTTAGCAACCACAACTCGGGCAACAACAACTAGAGTCCCAGTAACAACCCAGGCTCCCGTTACAACTCAGGCACCTGTAACAACTCAGGCACCGGTGACTACACAGGCACCGGCCACAACCACGCACGGTACAGTATGCTTAAAGTGAAAAAATAAACGAAGTCATAAAATTGTCATTGCTAAAACGTGTTCATTTCATAGGTATCGTGATTGCCAAACACAAAGGTTCCAGATGCGCAATTCCTTTAAAATATTTGAAAGAATGCTGCATGATTCAGCAAAAGCGATGTATTAAAAATTCCACATTTTATTTAGAAAGAATTAGATTGAACGTAAAACTTTGACACCTGAATATGACCTCGTTTCACATATTGCTTTACCGGTGACCGCTTTGCTTTTACCTGGTTTTTATGCTTGGTATGCATTTAGCTGTTTAGCTTTCTTCTTCGTGATCTGTTTGTAAGTTCTCTTTTATTTCTATCACGTATAGATGTAATTCTGAAGAGATAAATAATCATTTAAGGAAATTAGAGATTACGATTTTTTTTTTTTATATAAAACAGTCCTGACCATCCTACAAATAGCGTTTTGTAGTTCTGACAATTCATACAATTTAATGGTTATGGTAAGTTTTTTTTTAAAATGTCCGGTCAAAGATAAAAAGTTACACTTATTGGACAGACGTATCACTTAGATACTAGTTCGTCTCGTAAATTCAGTATTACTTTTATCTCATTATGTTTTGGTTCATATAAATGTACATGCATATACCACAGAAAACCGGGCAAATCAATTAGTGATAAACTTCCATTCATTGTCATGAACTTCAATTGTACAATGCTCTCACATGTCTAATGTTGACTTGAGAAATAAAAGATTTTGTATTGTATTGTACTGTATAGTGATATACTTCTGGTTATTGGCAAAACAGAAAAGCAATTAATAAAAAAACAGGAGGATGGTCAAATGATGAAATATGCGTACTAGATAATTTCGGTCATTTTCCTAATTGAAAATCCCTTCCCTTACTAAGTTAGAATGATTTTGACTTTGTCACATTGCATATATATTTATGTTTTCAATAAGCTCCATAAAACATGAAAGATAAAACAAATAAATTCGATATTTAGCTCAAATGTAAAAGTCACTCTTAGAGGTTAAAGGTCATTTGCGTGTCCATGCTGAAACATAGGCATGGATGGGATAAATAAACAAGTCGGCAATTATGTTAACCTCAAAGAGACAGAGTGATTCGCACAAGAGTTGGGTCCCTAGCTTCAAGGTCAATGTCGCAATTAGGGCCGAAGGTCATTTGGTTGTGTCCGGGTTATTACTTGGACATGGACTGCAAGATTTTTTTAAAATAAATTTGCAGTTAAGACGGAGTGTTGCGCCGCAAGAGTTGGGTCCTTAGCTCCAAGGTCAGTGTCATAATAAGAGGTTAAAGGTCATTTGGTTGTCCGGGCTGTTACTTAGACATGGTATCGCAGGATTTTCAAATCAGTTGGCAGTAATGTATGTCTCATTGAGACGAAGTGTCGCACACAAGAGTTTGGTCCCCAACACCAAGGTCAAGGTCACATTTAGAGGCCATTGAGCGGGATTTGCTTGTATTAGCTGTTATTTAGACATTGATAGCAGGATTTTCAAACAAGATGGCAGTTATGTTTACCTCAATGTGACGGTGTTTTCCCTTTAAGATTTGGGTCCCTAGCTTCATTGTCAGTGTAACACTTTGAGATCAAAGGTTATAAAGCTAGATTTCTTCGAAATGTCACCCTTATGTTCACATTTACTAACAGAGCATACTTTAATATTATTTGTGAAACATGTACAACCTATTATTCATTAAAATTGCATGTACAGGATGAAAGTTTCATATAATATCTGAAAACAAGTGCACAATAGCAAAAGTAGAATGTTATGCAATATATATTAAAACAGAATGTTCACACTGACTTTCAGAACTGTGGCCATAAACTCGCATTTAAAATGTAATTAAAAGTATTGACGTCTTACCACGACCCCCGCATTACATGGGCTGTGACTCACACTTGGCGCGACGGCCGAAGTTGTTTGTATCCAGACCACAAATATACCCATTACAGTCACATTTTATATTTAAATTTAAGTGATCAGCACACACGTCATTAACTATAAGATCATTGATTGGTCGATTGTAATTGTCACCTAATGGCCGTAATCAGATGGGAACTATAATGTATTCTTCCCTTGTCTAAACAATTTGATATACGGAGATTGATAGCTTAGTACCTTTTTTTCAATAAGATGCGCTGTTTTGGGCTTGAATTTTAATAACCTTGTCACTCATTCAAACCACAAACAAGGTCACTAGATACATTCCTATCATTAACCCTTTCAAAAAAGTGCCCTTTGGACATCCGGGTTCATTTTATAAACATTTAGATCAAACGGTTCCTATTTAAAATGGTTTTTCAGGTAGAAAAGATAAGGACTTTGCAAATACAACGTTGGTATGATTTAAGAGGTTTATTTGGTGTAATGGTAATGTTTTGGTTAAATAGGATAGTGAGCTTTTTTCACATTATCTCCCATTATCTTGTTCATCTCTATACGTACAACCACAATAGCTTAAAAAGAGTGATGGCTCTTGGTCATATCACGACACATAAATTAAAGTTTTGTTTAAAATGCTTATGTATTTATTTATATATGATTAATCTTCCATTTTATATCATCGAGTTTATATTATTAATCATTTGCAATGAGGAACAGCATTAGTCTTTAAGATTCATTTTTTTGACTGACAATTACATTACATCTTTATGTAATGTTTTATTTTTTGTTTGTGATAATTTAGGTTGTCATTATTACTTTTTACTCTAACCGTTATTCGGATATTTTCAGAAAGGTTGTGTTCGTGCAGATACAAATATGGTCGTTTGCAATATAAAATATTTTGTTTGTGATTTCTCTGTTTATGAAAAGAATGTAACATCTCCGTCAATTTAGATTACAAGTGACGGTACGGTAGGCGCCATTTTGTTTTAAGGGACACACTTTATGTAGTTCAAAAGCTCACGTATGCTTCAAGATGCCCAAGAATGTAAATTTGAAAAAAAAAACATATTAAATGAACATAATACATACCAAGTGGGTTAATTTCATATTAAAATGACGTTAATGTACCGAATTGCGTTTTGAAACACCAACAATGTCATGACATTAAAGGGAATTGAGCGTTTTGAAAAACGGCATGATTGAATATTTATGGGGTAATATAATCTTGCGAATCTTTCTTTTGTTTTGATAAAGTGCCTAGCTGAACTGTCCTTAAACATGAAAAGTTTATGCTTATCTCGCATTTAACTTTGGCAAAATGAAGGAAAAAATATGATTCTGGTTGCATGGCAAAAGAACAACAACTTCAAAACAAAAAAAAAAAACAAAAAAAAAAACAAAAAAAACAAAACAGAGGGTCGGTAGGATTAAAAAAATAGATCGGCGCTCATAATTTTCAATCGATTGGGCAGGTAGAGACGCAACAAATTTTGTTTTGGCCGTACAAAATAGTTTAGAAAACCGTTAATGGGGTATCAAAATGCGTACCCGTCCGTCTGATCCTTAATTTCAGTGGTATGTAAATAACATTGAGTAGAGGTCTTACATTTTACCATTGACGTTTTAATTCTTGTAGATATAATCTTTAGGGACAGGTACTGAAGATGCATAGAGGTGGGTGTAAGGTTGCTTTATATGCAATGAAATTTGAACGGTCTTTTTACAAATAATAATAATACACGTGTAATAATAATACACGTGTAATAATAATAATAGTAATTATAATACATGTTATAGATATTAAGTTTTATTTTTTTTAAGTTGAAGTAAATGTCTTTATTCATTCCTTATTGTCTTTACTTCTTCAAAACTTTGATATTACACGTCGAACTGAAAGGTTTAAATTTGGGATATAGATGTTTTTTGGCGTTTTCCGGCCTTTCTTCTGTCACAGTTTTCCGTCGGGAACAATATCTATAAACAAAAATATATGATCCTCCAGTATGTGCAGAGTATATGTAGGACTTAAAACTTGCGAACTTTATGAAGCATATTTTGTGTGCTGTGTAATCCAATATTAGAAGAGTTATGGCACTTGAATTGCTTAAAATAGCAATATTGTGCTATCTCCAAAACTAAACGAGTTACGTAATCCTTGCCTTGATACAAATACTACAAGTGGGGGCATACACACAACATCCACAGTACACATGTACTCAGTCTTTCTGGTGCCATAATACAAGATTGGATAGGGATTTTTCACTATTAACTTGTCTATCATTTTATGTTATTTGCCTTATTCGTCTGGGATTTTCGTTTGTTCAATTCTTTCTGTATGATTTCAGTATTCAGCAACCACTCATTTTGCGATTTACGGTTCAGATATCCTATGTTGTTGTGTTTTTTTTCGATAGGCCCCACCCATCAACTGACAATGGTGTCCAACACTGAGTTCGACTGCTCCACCAGGAGGGACGGCTACTACGCCAGTCCTTACAAGTGCGACAAGTATTACGTCTGCGCCGCTCTCATCACATTCCGCACGGACTGCCACCCCGGTCTGTTGTTCAATGAGGACACTCTGTACTGTGACTTCCCAGATCACGTTAATTGCAAGGCGAATACGCAGCAGTCAGCCATCACGCGCGCACCAATTCAAGTGGTACTTAAAAAAACAACAAATTAATAAATTCCGACTAAAACTTTGATTCAGAATTCCATTACATTACCTTTTAATTTTGTCAAAGACTATGTCAACGATGTTTTTGATCCCGTGCACAAAAATAAATAATTAATTAATTAAATAATTAATTAATGAAAATAAAAATTTGATGTAGAGTTATTATCTTTGATATATTCTTCAAAGTAAATATCAAACAGACTGTCATAAATATCTGGAATTTCAATATACGTATTATAAATACACACATATATATGATAAAATGACACTTGCATTTGACATCTGAATACGGCATTTTATGTTTCTAATGTATTTCTATGTTTGCCCAGGTCAATACCCAAGCTCCTATAGTGACCAATGCCCCTGTCACACAAGCTCCCGTCGTCTTTACCACGGCAGCTCCTGTTTACAATCCAACAACCACGCAGGCTGCCGCCATCAGTAAGTACAGTCTCTCTTTTGTTTAATAATCTTAACTAGAAAAGGAAATCTACTAAAAAGCTATGTCCCTCAGTGTTTTAAACCCAGGAGTTTTGGGAACGTAGCGAACTTTCGTTGCGTCTTTTATACTATGCTGTGGTTCAGTGGTAACAAAACGACTTCTGATCCGAAGGTTATGGATTCGAATCCAGATGGGTCAAGGAATTAACATGGCTTTCAAGGCGCAAAGTATGGGTCCAACCCAACAACAGCCATGAGGGATTTGTTTTAGTTATAAGAATCTGTTTCCCAATCGACGTAAAATGAAAAAAAAAGTGGCAAAAAGGTATACATGCCTATCTTTCTTGACAAATCTCAGATATTGTAAAGTATATCTAGCGCTCCTGACATTACATTATTTTATGTTTACACTATTTTATGTTTACATCATTTTTAGCTCACCTGAGCATAGCTCAGGGTGAGCTTTTGGGAGACTTGATTGTCCGTCGGCCGTCGTCCGTCAACAATTTGATGTTTACACACTAGAGGCCACAATTTTGATCCAATCTTCCTCAAACTTGGTCAGAATGTTTGTCTTGATGATATCTTGAACCCTTTCGAAAATGGGTGGTGGATAAAAAGTAGGTCAGTAGGTCAAATCTTAGAAAAATCTTTCGTCCTAACAATTTTGATGTTTACACACTAGAGGCCACAATTTTGATCCAATCTTCCTCAAACTTGGTCAGAATGTTTGTCTTGATGATATCTTGAACCCTTTCGAAAATGGGTCAGGTTGGATCGATATCTTAACCCTTTCGAAAATGGGTCAGGTTGGATCAAAAAGTAGGTCAGTAGGTCAAATCTTAGAAAAATCTTGTTTACACACTAGAGGCCACAATTTTGATCCAATCTTCCTCAAACTTGGTCAGAATGTTTGTCTTGATGATATCTTGAACCCTTTCGAAAATGGGTCAGATTGGATCAAAAAGTAGGTCAGTAGGTCAAATCTTAGAAAAATCTTGTTTACACACTAGAGGCCACAATTTTAATCCAATCTTCCTCAAACTTGGTCAGAATGTTTGTCTTTTAAAAGGGGAAAAGTAGGTCAATAGTTCAAATCTTAGAAAAATCTTGTTTACACACTAAAGGCCACAGTTTTGATGCAATCTTCCTCAAACTTGGTCAGATTGTTTGTCATGATGATACGCTGAACCAGTTTGAAAATGGGTGGGGCTGGATAGAAATGTAGGTCAGTAGGTCAAATCTTAGAAAAATCTTGTTTATACTCTGAGGGCAACATTTTTGGTCCAATCATCCTCAAACTTTGGCAGAATGTTTGTCATGATGATATCTTTTGTGGATGGGGTCAGAAAATTCCTGAACATTGTTTCACCTCATCATCTTAATTCTAAAGCAATCTGTTTTGTACAGGCAATGAATGATACTTTTCTCAGGTGAGCGATCTAGGGCCATCTTGGCCCTCTTGTTTTAAATTCAACCAGTGTAGCAGAAAAACGACATATTTTACACCGTTATTCAGGTACTTTTCTATGTTACATAAAACGTCTTTATTTCTTGACTTATTTTAATACATAAGGTATCATTTTGATGTTCTATGTAAGATGCAATTTAATTTGAAATCTCTTCAATAGAAAAGATGATAATTGATAACGTGACTTTGCAAGAATTGGACAATTTGTTACGCGCTTTTGTGAGATTAAGACTAGTTGCCAATCTTTGTTTAATAGGTCTTTGTCTAGACTTGTTGCGGATCTCTCTTTGATTTCAGACCCAAAAGACTTCTGCCACGGAAAGATGGACGGGTTTTACCGAGACCCTACGGACTGCGCTCGGTTCTACCAGTGCTCCTTTGGGCTGTCTTACCACGAGTCCTGCCCACCTGGCACCTACTTCAAAGAAAGTATCAAGGGATGCGATTGGTCCTCTTCTGTCCAATGTCCTTAACCAACGGGTGTATTCTGTTTAGTTGAATAGACGCTGGAAATTTTGCAAGTCTTGCATATCTTGAAGAAGAAAAAGAAGGCTTTAAAAAGTGTTTGCTTGTATTTTTCATACCTGTGCTATAAATGTTATCTAAGTTCTGCAAAAATGTGTCTTTATCTTAAGTATATTCATCGGAAATGACAACGCCGGTATAAGTGTGCACCTTTATATATACGTATTTTTAAACAGATATATTCACATAACAAATTGCCTGACATTAAAACAGCATTGTTTTACATTTTATCGTCAGACATTATTTCGTATTATCATAAAGGATTATATTTTTTCTAATGAACCTCAATTTACCTATGAAAGTCCACATTAAGAGTTTCATTTACATACACTGATGAACTGTCTAACTTTCCAATCTCTTTACGTACAGCGTGTTTCAAATTAACTTAAAAAAAAAAACAACAACAACAAAAAAAAAACGTGAGGTAAATAAAAGGTGTGAATGCGCGTGTGTGGCTGTTATTCATTTATAAGCTTCACTACAAAGCAGTTTATTACATGATTACGTAAGAACTTGTCCTGAATCATCCTTTGATTAATAAACATCTCTTTTGGCCACTGACTTTGTTTTATAAACAATTTGAAGGTCCAAGAGCCCTTACGTATCTATACATTTATTATGCATACCTATAAAACACTGGCTTTCATCAGCATGGCCTAGTAAATATAAGGCTACAAGGAACGAAACACATCTCAACTTTAAAGTCAAATCTGCTTAAGAAACAATAGGCAATTTATAAGAAATTAATTACCTCACTTGAGCGAGTCTATCTATTTTGTTGACAGTCCGTGCCCGCGGGCTTGATCTTTCGCTGTCTTCTTCAGCTAGCCGCGCGTGAAAGAAAGAAAGTTTTGGTAGTTGGTCCGTGCTTTCTCTTTCATACACACGCTTAAAGGAAATAATCTGCTATTGTTTAAATGAAAATGCAAAGATGATTATATTCTTGAATATTTATATAGGATATTCATAACGGACATTCGCATAGCAAAGACGGGAAAGATTCGCGTGTTCTTATATTAAGCAAGAATAGTTTCCCGAGTGTTGTGATTGTCAACAAAAAAACCTGGATCTTTAGCTTAGACGTCGTATTTAAAATAAGGTGAGTTTGTTGAACTTTAATAGTTTATATACAACAATAGAGCATTTATTTTCCCAACATCAAAATGTATAAAATCATACGTTATTGTTTTGAGGGCGTCGTGGTCCATGGTAACATGCATTATTGCGGATCCGAAGGTTATGAGTTCGAATACCGTGATGGGGGGAGTTTCATGACCTTCCCAGGCGCCAATCACTGGTCCAACCCAAGAACCCTCGGGAGTGATTAGTATAAGTTGTAAGAACTTGTTTCAAAATAGACGTAAATATGTTTCATATAATACAATCCTCGTGCAGTGAATACGTCTGAAAATATCTCAGAAGACCATGTTCGTAAATAAATAAAAAAAACAACTTGTGACTTGCAGACCATTACCATTACGGATCATCGTGTTGAAGACAAGTCGTATACAAAGCTATTGCTATTTCTTCTCCATATCTTAAGCCTATGCTGACATGGTGTCATTTATGAAACACATCAAGAGAAAGAAATATGTGACAGGAGTTGTTTTCCCGAGATAAATTTCATATGAAAATAAAATGCAACTGTCTTTATGAAACGTTGCATAATTTATTGCTTTGAGACTGCTCCTGGAAGCTGAGTGAATGACCTTCGGCTGTACCGTGAAAACTTAAATAAAGTACCAAAGTGTGCAGCGCCGTATTCACTGTGTAGCGCCCTTGCTTTGCGCTTCAATGCAAATCATATAAAAAATCGAATATCATCTGTTTTAAGCTTGCATTTATATATATTTTAAAAAGTGACAACTAAAAATCACTAGAACAAATAAATAAGTCGCATTGTGTGAATTGAAAATTCAAGTATTTATTTCGTTGTGAAGTATTGTATTTTACGGTAAACTGACTTTGTCTTAAGGTTTACAAGCCCAGAGAGACGTGTTTTGATGCGAAGACACGACGTCAGGCAAAATACTCCCATGTTTAGCTGTCAACGTTTCTGTAGTTGCTCTATTAATAATTATCGATAGATGCTTTGACCTGGTGACATCAGTTGGTCAGCTCTGTGATGACCGTGGGACAAGCGTGATTATTTACTTGTTATTTTATGTTCTCATTATTTTATATGCACGAATGTCCACTACAACCAGTCCAGGTGGTCGAAAGGTTAGCGCGTCCGCCCCGGATTCAGGAGGTTGTTGATTTGATTCCCGGCCGCAGCATACCAAAGTCGTAAAAATGGTACTGGTATAGTTCCCTTACAGCATATAAGGGTAGTTCAAGGACTGGGTGACCCGTTGTTGGAACATTGTGACTGGTTGTGGTATCATGCCACTTTCCTACGGTGTGATATCGCACTGTGACAACACTATATCGGTCTAAGTAGACTAAAGTTCCGAAATGACTGAAATACACGTGTATTGTCGAGTGGACGTCGAAATCAAAACAAACATAATATCAACTACAAAGTTACATATGTGAAGGGTATATTTCATGATGCTCCTTTATTAACTGAACAAAGACAATGGCGATGGAGAACATGAAGATATTATTTCTTGCATTGGATTTCGTTTTCCTTTTGGGCAGAAGTTTCGTAAATATATTCTTTGAATTCGATCAGTTAAAGCATAAACGACTCTTGCATATCAAAGACATTATCTTATATATTCGAAACAGTTCTAAAATTCATCAAACACAAATTAAAAATAATAGCATTATTGATATTTTATACGCATGCATATAATTATATATGAATGCAGTCTTGTAAACAGTCTGGCTTCAAATACCATAATTAGAATAAATAAAAAAACAACAAGTGGCTACTACTTTGAAGCTAATAAACTCTAATGAGAAACCATATATAAACTTTGTCTTCTTGGCAACATGACCCATGTTAGTGGTGAAAGGTCAACTATGTTTAAAACACACCCTTGTCCTGAAGCATTTAGTCTGGCTGTGTGTTTGCCTTTGTAGTTATTTACGAGTGTATGACTCACCATTACTACCTCAGACGAGAAATAACGAAAATGTATAAACCGTGTATAACCATTTGTAAACTTCTCTTATTCCAATGGATATTTTCTAATAAGTATTAATTATTTTTTAATTGCAAATTCTTTTTAAACTTAATAAAAATAAAAAAGGTAGTTATTTTTTAGTAATTTAAAATGCAAAATTAATACACATTTGTATTTTATTTTTATATCTTGGTCCTTATTTAGTCAATCTCAATGATGATAAACGATTTAAAGTCTCATTTTGAATCAGTAAACTGGCAAATAATTTGGTAAAGCAGCATTTTCATATCATTTCTATAAGTACTGGGTCTTACAAATAGACCTAGTTCATCTGAAAATGACATTTGATATCCAGGACACAGGACTCTTTTGTAGTTGTTGCAAATGCATTATTGAGCCTATTGATCATAACAAACATTGGATATCCATCAGGCCCTTTAGTCAGAAGAGTGACTATTATTTTTCTCTAATTTGACAGCAGTATTTACACATGTATTCTAGAGAAAAAAGTATAAGGGGTTCTTGACATGTGCAATAAAAATGCAGGTCGGTAATTGCTAAATTGACAGAAAAGTGCACACTCCACTTCTGGACAAGTGAAATATAACACATATATCGTTCTCTACAGCAAACGATGTAGCAATCATGTATTAATTACATATGAAATTAGCACAAAACCCGCAGGCACAGTTGTTAACCACTGACCAAATGACCACATACTGCAGACATGCATGGCTCGTGTGTACACAAAGAGGACGACAGCGATTTGACAGATGTGATTTAGACACCATCATTATGGCCGTCATTGCATGATTTACAACACAGCGATCGTTCAAGGTCCCGTATGTGCAGCAAATACCACATCTATCGTCAGGTGTAAGTATAATCTGCATAGTCTCAAGTTAATTGGAGATCAAAAGCAAACATTGCCCATCGCTAGAGTAATGTTCTGGTCCCTTTTAGAACTTAATTAAGCTAATAACCCTGGTTTATGCACATACTATTTTTATAACTTATGATTATGATTATGTGTAGCTCTACATTTTTATAAAACAAAATTTCTTTTCAATATTCTTTTAAAGATAACAGAAAATTAAGTTTACCGAACATGGTAATGTTTGGTTCCCTGTCTAAGACAGTGGTTCTTAGCGTCCTTTGAAGACGGGGCACGGTCATTTAGATAGTAATACATTTACATTGTAACAGCGATTCAAGCAGCACTGCTACACCGAATACAGCTCATCATAGGCTGTATATGGTAAGATGCTGCATATCGCCGTATATAGCTCATTTCTGGAAGATGATGATCATCATCAGCATTGTCATCAGCAGCATCATCATCGTCATTAACACTTTCTATGTTTCGAATTCATGTAGTTGTTGTTGTTGCTATCATTGTTGCTGATGTTAATATTTGTATTGTTGCTGCTGCTGTAGTTGTAGAGGTAGTATAGGAAGTGTGTCTGAGCGTATGTCCGCTCAACCGTCAATCTGTTCGTTCGTCCTTTAATCGAAGTTACTTTTCATTAAAAAAATACAGGTGTAATAATTACACCATGAATTTAAAACTTTTTTGGGGTTGGGTGGGAGTGGGGTAGGAGGGGGACTCAGATCACTTCTCTTTGGGGAAGGATCATAATACTATGACCCGGGAATTGGGGTGCAGACGAAATGTTATGACCAGGAAGTCACTTTTTTTTTGAAACATATAAAGACGACGGTCACTTTTCTTTGTTATACATATTTTGTGTATCAGCAAATTCTGACAGTTATTTTGTACATAGTTTAAGCCGCTGCGCTTATTTTATAAAATAGGCGTGCACGTGTTTAATTATGAACGGCACCCGTTTTAGGTCATTTCTGATGGAGACCGTTTTCAGACAGTGATCTAAGAAATTTCGACACCTCATATCTCAACATCAGCAGCGGTCTTAAAAGTTTTTGTAAATACGAATCAAATTTATATTTACCACAATTTTGAGACCGCTGCTAACGTTGATGAGTCTGTTTCTTTAAAAGCTTTATGCTTGATTTTTTTACGTTTTTATATGAAGTATTATGTACTAAATGAGGTTTTTGTTTGTTTCTCGGGTTTAAAGTCCCACCGATAGTATTTTAGTCATTTCGAGACTAGGTCTACTTAAGACATATATATTACTGCCACACTCCTGACACCGGGCCAGCCAGTCCTAGAACTACCTGATATTCATACTGAGCGCCAAGCAGGGAGCTACCAGTATAATTTTTAACGAGTTTGGTGTGTTGCGGTAGGGGACCGAACCCACGATCTCCCATACTCGAGGCGGACGTTCTAACCACTCGGGCACAGTGGATTGTACTATAAAAAACTACATTCATTCGAATTATTATTATTATTATTATTGCTACTAATACGACGACTACAGTACTACTACTACTGCCACTGCTACAGTTACTGTACTAGATCTACTTCTAATACTATCATGTCACTTGTCTACAACGTGATACCACAGTGAAGCAATACTATATTAGTCTCATTTAGACAAAAGTCCCAAAATGACTGAGATAATGTTGGTGGGACTTTTAATCTAGCTAAAAAACAAACTACTACTGCTACGTCGAAGATTATGATGGTGCTAATGACGATCAAGTATAGCCACAATCATGTTTAATACTGGTCACCCACCATGTGAGCTATATACGTTAGATGAAGGACCTATGTCAAAAGTGTATGCCTATATTCAATGTACTGTATACAGCTTACTAAAGCTGTAAACGCTGTCAACCAACGAATAAAGCTCACCGTAAGCTGTATACGTTGTGAACCGCCGCATACAGCTCACATGTAAGATATATACGGCGTAGCTATAACGGTGTAACACAGCACCCTTAAATAATATTGCGAATGCTGACAATTGGAAATTTATTTTTGAAAGTGAAATAGATAAAATCGTAGCGGCAACTAAACCAGAACTTTTAAATTCTTAAGACTGTTTCTTGTTTATATGATATCCATATTTGCGGTTAATTACAAAACGAAGCTTTCCATACGGCTAAATTAGATACGTACATATTAAACAAATTTAAGCATATGCCATTGCTGAATGTTAAATTTGACATTTCCTCCTGTTCACTTAAAATATTGGAGTCGGACGATCAAGGAAAGCACGATTCTCCAGCATATTGTACGTTGGCTGTCTTAGGTTTAATATGCTCTTCATTTGTTTAATGACGTTGTAACAATAGGCTTGGTGTTGACGTGATATATCGCCCCTGTCTGTCCATGCACGCCTAGAAATACAAGGGGGTTTGCATTGGAAAGCATGTCATGACGTTATCCATATCAAAAAAACGTTTTAATTTTAAAGTTATAACTTTTCCTCTTTCTGTGACACATGCGTTAAATAATAGTACTGATAAAATTCTAAACAAGAGGTAGAAAGTGTAGAGGACAGAACCGCTTTCCTGCAAATATATAACTTTCCTGTTTAATAAACACTGGTAATAAATAAAACGGGTTGAAAATATTAGATCTATTTCACATGTTTAATTTGATTCATGCAAGCACATATCCGTTTGAAAACCACGGGTATCACTCTCATGGTTAGGGAAAAAAAGTCCGGGATTTTATTTTTTTACATGATAGAAAAGGTAAAAAAGGAAATATTTTTTTAAAGGCGGAGAGGTAAAAAAAACTTAAGGATCGGTCGATCAAAAAAGGGTCGGTCGGGAGACCAGAAACGGAACCTTTTTTGCCTAAGCATTATGAACTCTTTGAGAGTATAACTCAGAACCATTGAAAGGGAGAATCTTGTCCTCTCTGGACAGGCGTTTAATTGTTACACATTTTGCACACACATGCAGCAAATCAATTCTTTTACCTAGACTTTAATGTGTATACAACATGTCATATTATATTTTTGTTGTCGATGAAACGATCGCCCCGTTACCACAAGGATGTGAATTCGATCCTTGGCTGTGACGTCATGGTGGCTGAAAGACTGGTTGACTCATTGTCCGGATAATGTGATATGCATGGACTGGTGTCGCTGTCAGATATCACTATAGCTGTTTAACCATTTCCCTCATAGAGGACACCATGAAAAGACCTATGCGAACAGCATAAAACCAGATCAGCCTGCGAGTAACTCGCAGGCTGATCAAGTTTTATGCTGTTCGCTGATCCTCAGTTGTCTGGAAATGAGGATTTTATAAATAAATTTGGTAAGGTTTAACTGTGGTTTTCTGCAGATCAGGCTTTATGTGGTACCTACTGAGTGCGTCAAAATGAGTCTATATGAGGGAAAGGGTTACAGTAGACAAAAGTACCCGAATTACTGAAATGCTGTCGGTGAAACGTTTATACTTTATCTCATGCTGACTCATTTGCACACATTGGCTTACAAATATAACCAAGATCAGACATCTCCTGGAATGAGCTTGCAGTCTGATCAGGGTCTCCTTTGGTTGTCAAATAAAATTGTAGCTTAAATTTAACAGTCTGTTTGGCAAAGAAAAGTTTATTGTCTCATGTGCCATTTTAAGTGATGTAAATTGTTTTTCATCCAATCAAAAAATTGTTTCATGGGACAAAGGAAAGGGTTAAACCTATTTAAACAAATAAACGTCATCGATGTGCTTAACATTAATTGTTTTTCGAAGTCTTGATACAGGAAATGGGATAGAAATATTTAAGGTCCACAAGAAACTGTCCACTGAGTGCCAAAATATATTTAAGGCACTCACTGCATTAGAGATTTGTAATGATGACAAACTATACCCCCTTAGTTATAGATACAGAGTTATTGCGTTAAACAAAAAAAAATTAATATTATTTTTATAATATTATTATTTTTGCAATATATTTATAGCCATGACTTATACCCTGACTCATTTCTTCATTGACAATGGACGTTTATACAAAATCAATCAACTTCACACACATCTTATAAGCTAATAAACATGTTCATAGTTCTCATTCTAAGAATGATAAAGAGGATGGGATGTGTGAAACAATTCTTCTAATATGAAATATATACAGATGTGTATGTTATGCTCAGATATATACTAGCTTGTCATTGTAATTTGACATATTCATAAGTTAGCACAGGATTTGAGGTTTTGAATGACAAAAACACAGTTTTAAATTCGACAGCAAAACCTAAATAGCCAAGGAACGTGGGAATATTTTAACCCAACAAAACCTTCACGAATTACATTTGCGCAAATTTGTGAAATACGAGGCCAGGCATATGTTTTGTTGATTCGGAGTCTGTCGATTTGTTTTATCTATAACGACATTCAGCTAATTACAGATTGAGGAAGACCCCGATGTCTTTCAGGCACATTGGGCAACCGTTAGAAACATCGTCCTATCGTATGTTAGCTGGAAAACTCGCCCATTTGAAAAATCCGAATGATCAGACAAGAATTCCAACCCACAGCGGTGTGTTGCTTTGTTAAGCATTAAGTAAAAATATGAAATTATTGTATGATCCAAATGATGGTTTTTGTTTTAAGAGTTAATGTCAGCACTTTTTTGTATTTGTACTGATTTCTGGCCTCAACTGTTGAAATGTTATTAAATGATATATTACAACATTTGAACGTGTATGAATGTATTAAATCTATCATATCGTGCATGACAATCTTTCGACTGATGATTATTGATGAACTATAAAACCTGATGTTCTTGCAATATCATTGGCTAACGAATTTAAATATCAGCATAAAATGGTTTCTAAAAACATGTACCCATTAAGTAGTTTTATCTGTACTTGCTTGCTTTTTAATTATTAGCCATCCCGTGGTCATGAATCAGACTGACAAGATTTATCACCGGAGTAATGACTGATCATTTCAATAAAGTGTTCACGGAAACCTTGCTGACCCAATGGCAACAACACTTTTACCTACATTTCAAAATTAGTTTGCTTGGGTTTGTCCCACCGACATTTCTTTCGTTCGGGGACTTTTGTCTACAAAAGAAAAATAAGATACACTCGTTGCGATATCATACCACAGATAAGTGGAATTATCCGAACATTAGGCCGACAAGTCCTTGGACTTCCCTATTAAAATATAATGAGCGTCAAGTACAATCGACCTATACTATTACCATTTTTTTGTTATGCCGTGTCCGGCGATCGAATCTACGACCTCCCGATCACTTTGGCCGTACTGGTTGAATTTTTCGAATATTAATATTGTTTTATTCGTATACAAAATCCTACCTATCATTTCTTCTCGTGTAAGCATTATTTTTTTTATATCTTCTATAATCTAAATTACGAACGTATTGAGTTGATCGTACGTGTAAGTAATATATACGTAACGTTTGAAATGCAATCGCACAAATATCTCGGTGAAAAATTAATTAAATGAGTGCACTGACAAGACGCCAATCTCTAACCATGTTCGAATGAAGAAGACCAGTCTATCAATACAGAACGTATTTATTTTAAATCGATTGGACAGAAAGCGAATCTTTTCGTTGCCACTGTGGCCGTGACGTGGTCCTCAATGGGAAAGGAACCCGGAGTACCCGGATGGCCCATGGCTCTTTCACATGCATCTTCGACTGGGGATCGAACCTGGGTTGCATTGGTGAAAAACCAGTGCGTTAACCACAACGTTATCAGGGCACTCAAAACTAAATCTATTTTCAATAACATTTTCAATATTTGTCCAACATTTAGTCCCACTTTTCAGTTAAAGTAGTACTCTCCTAATTTTAAATAAAACCCTGCATTTTCATGAAAACAATATTTTTTCTTTGACATTTGTTTCTTACTGACAAGTGTATATCATGAGGTATACTTTGTTTTGTACATTTTGACCAGAATGCAGGTAACTGAAAACAATCTGGTTTCTTAAAGTAACACAAAGCGAGACTTTTTCACTCGGGTATTTCATGTGAAGAAGCCTTCCAACTTACGTGCTGTTGGTAGATCTATCTCTTGCCCCTGCAGTAAAATCGGGGTCTTCCTCCATATATAAGTTTATAAATGAAATAATACCAGAGCGATTCATTCGGAACACCTTGCTCATTGAAATGAAATAACCTCGAGTTTTTTTCGCTGGAAAAGATCGAGGTGTTCAGAATGCTGAGCGATGGAAATGGTAAGCTCTAAAATGACACCATTTTTCTTTATAAATTGCTCTTTTTTTTTCAGATGATTGCTTTAACCGCATTCTCCCTTTTTATACTGACCGCATACGTAACAGCACAGGGTAAGTTTCAATTAAGCATCCTTGTATAAATCATATAAATTTTCATGATATATAACGAAAAAAAATATACCCTCATGCTGTCTCAATTTGATTTTGTTTTCACTAACTGAATGAGCATCAAATTATTTTGTATTTTAAACTTTATGCATATATATATATCAATGATTCAAACTGCAAAAAAAATCTGATTATAGTCATGTTCACGTTTTCTTAAAATCAGTGACGCCTTCTAACATATACCGTATAAGAATGGTTGCTATCTCTTGTTCTGGCATACCCATTATAATCAATTCTTTTAAATCTCTTATTAATTTCTGAATAGATTTAAAGCGGAACTTATATACATTTATAAATTGCTTTAATCTATATAGTTACCATTATTATTTAAGAGATGGCTGAATTGATTTGGTGTAGGTTCTGACTCTTGAAATTCTCGTGCGGAACTATTTTTAATGGAGAATAACATAAAATATATATATATAATATATATATACTTTGTTTCATCATTTTCAAGGCTGTCGATATGAACACTCGATCCGTTTCTGTTAACATCTGGTAATTAACAATTTTGAAGAGCTACATGTATAATATAGTAGTATATACTGACAGTATATTATGAAATATATTGGTTAGGTAAAATACTTGAAAACAAGTTATTATTCCTTCGCTATTTTGACTAAAATCATACATTTGTACATTTCGGCTAAGCTGCAAACATTGGTTATGTATGTACCACATCAATTAAATTTTAAATATATTTCTGTTTATGTTTACCTCAGTATCTTTATCATCCATTTTATTGCATTAACTGCGCGATTAATATGTTTATGTTTTAGCCATAACATGATACCACGAGATGTAAACAAGTAATTGAGCAATTAACGTAACATTTAATTGAATTATGATAAAAATATTGCATTATACCTACATCAATTATACAACAAGGAAACATCTAGTCATGCTTAACCAAGTTTAAATACAGGATGTTGATGAATAAAAAAGGAAACCCACTTAGTTAGAGAATGACCGTCACGTATGAAACTCATGTTTTAAACAAATGCACGTGCTGTCTACGGAATGCTCATTGTTCGCTGGCAAGATGGACCGAAAATTGAAATCTGTGTATGTATGAATAATAAAGTGGCATGTTGAAATGTATTATTCGACCTTCGGTATTCATTTTTTTTATGTCTGGAAATATGTGTTAACTAATTATTGTCGCCGCACTGAAGTGCGGCGTACTGTATGGAATGGGATTTTTTTTGTCCATGGAGGGGCACGTGACTTATTTTTTTTAAATTTATTTTCATTCACTAGATTTTTTTGTTTTTAAAAAAAATTTAATTATTTTTTTGATTATTGATAAAATTTTGAAACCAGTCTACGGATAGTGAGTCATAACCTAAAATAATTCTCACGTGATGTAAATACCGCGCTTTTTAAGTCACATGATAGGATGTAACATGTCAATGGTTATGTATTTTTTCCACAATATGATGATGCTCAACCCTTAAAAATTCTTGTTATTATTGCACTTCTGTTTCTAATAAAAACATGTACAACGCCTTTTCTCTTGCTTATTCCTTTTGCGGCGACCTGTGATGCTTTGCATCAATAATTTTCTTGTAAGGTATACAGATATGCAAAAAATCAACACCGACTCAATTTGTTTCCCTTAAATTTTAATGAAAGAAATTTGAATTAGGTCTAAAACTATCATGAAACTCCATGACTGAGATTACAGTATATACATCGAAAAGAAAATTTGATACACTACCGCGACCGATTTTCCGAAGCCTTGATGGACACCTGCAGTGCAGCTTTGATTTTATTACTCGTTGTTTTTTTTTGTTTTTTTTTTTTTATTCAATTTCTTCTGAATATGATGGGCAAGACTCGTATTTGCAAAACTTGAGTTTGATGATCACTCGAGTGTCATTCAAATGAAATCCATATATTTATTTTAAATCAATCTTCGATATGGTGAATAAGGTACGCCATTGACGTTTTCACGTTCCGATACATACGTCAAAACAGGCGAGGACTGTGGTTGCCATGGCAAACATATTACTTTATTAATATTAAAAATATCTCTAAATCAAGCCGTCAAAATTCATTTTTGATTTTGATGAACGATGAATGATCATCTTATATCCTTAGATGATTAAATGGAAAATCATACATTTGCACCAACTATCACCTTCAAATGCATCTACCATGATTAAAATAACAAATTGATATCTGAGAAATACGACTCTCATTGAAGTAGGGCAGTTTTACATACAACATATGTAAAGAAACTGCAAAATGGCATAAATTAAGCATGTATCTATATTACTAAAAGAACGAGCTGATTTTTGTGTCGGATTTTGCGCCATTACGAAACCACACCATTTATAAAGAGTATCACGGTTATTCAGTAGCCAATCAGTAGTTGTGTTATTTGCACAATTTGTGAGAATTTATGGTGAATCCATCGAAGTTGAATTAACATTTCTGGGGAACACCGTTTGGTATAGTGGGTTCTTCGTGTTGTTCGAAAATACGTCTGCTCTTCTGGGGGAACCTCGACTAGCCTCGCAGCCACATTAAAAGAGTGTTATCGGTTTTGTGTCCCTATTTTAACAACACGTGTCCAATCATTTATATTTGAGAATTATCTACTTAATCTTTCGAATTTATGATGTGTGGCGTTTATAAGAACGCTCGGAAGGAACACGCTGTTGTCTGGCGTGCGTATAAACCACGATGTTCACGTGAAAAGCATGGTGTATGGCCCTAGGCTGAGGCTATGGCTGTGTGCAGTATTCAGTGGGGCTCTTGATGTCATTCGTAACCGGTTCAATGTTAATATTATCACACAAATAACGGGCAATGGATTATACAGTTCAAGTTTACTCTTTGCATTTTGCTAGCACCATATCATAAGAATTAGATTTGTGATCTGTTTTTCTTTTCTTTTATTTATTCAATTTGTTCGTAATTCCTGTAGAATTCGTTTAATTCTGCTATGCAGGTCGCAATAAAACTATATTTACAGCAACTGAAAGTTTTCATTTATAAGTCCATTCTGCACTGTATTACAATGCTATAATTATTATCCTCCCTTGTGAAATAAAAACCACACACTTTTAAACATGTGACAGAAATGGGTCCTTTTTAATTTTATGTTCTTCATGTTGTGTGTTAAATTTGGTTTATTTTGATTTTATTTGAATCATTAAGTATAAATGCCATGTTATGCCAGCAAAGGCTAACAGATGGTCAGCTCACCTAACTAATCTTTCCCGGGATTATGACAATACTACGACTTTAGCACGCATCTCTGTAGAATACTTAGTATAGCGGTTGAATACGAATTACCACCAGCAAGAAATTGTAAATCATTCATCACGGAGACCGTGCCCGACCCCAGTGCATGGGGATCGAACCCATAAGACTCGGCTTCACAGCCAAGCGCCACCAAAGTCGGTTTATTCATGTGAAACCCAAGGTCCCTGTCCTGTGGTTGGGCACTGGGGCATGATATAATTCGTATCTATTCAGACAAATCCCTACAGTAAAAAAACATTCCCGCGATTTCGCAGGACATTTTCTAGTCTCTACTTAATTTTAGACAAAATATGAAATAATAAAAAAAATGAAGTCAATATAGTATAGAGCTGCTCTTGATCTACGTCTATGAAAATCTTGGTCATACATTTATTTCTTTGTCCTCAAAAATCATATTCTATGATAGAGAGGAGCCCATCGAGATTGTCCCTTAAGAAATAGAAACTGTACCATAATGGGCACGGCTTGTAGAAGATTACAACAGAACAGTCAAATTCTTTAATTCTAAATCTGACTGCTGTTTGCGTCAAAAGCCTCCTTTGCGGTGTTATTTAGGTCGTGGTGTTCGGGTAGGTAGGACAACGGTGGGTTTCTTTTTGCATTCTGGGATAAGTTAGCTACTGCGATGTTGTCTGTTACATCATTATTTTGCTAGAAACATACTACAATATTTATATAGAGTTATATGTCTTGCAGCTCATGTCATTCCATCACAAACTGAAAAAAATAAAATATATCAAAAAGATCAGTACTATGATTTGAATGATTAATAATACTTCAATCATTACAGACACAGTCTTAATTATACAAGAAATGTTTCAATTAGGTAGAGTCCCTGTAATGGTTCCGCTACATTTCGGACCTCATGGCCTAATGTTTCATTAGGATACCTTGGTTATCTTGGTAGAGGTTAAGTGGTCCAAGACGTAGCGGAACCATTACAGGGACTTTACCTTAAATGATATACATGTTGTACGGCAACTAGTCTTTGGTACTTGAGATAACCGTCAATTTCAAATCACCAAGCAACATCAGCTTCAGTGAAAGCCATGTTTCGAAGCTAAACTGTTTAATCAAGATAAGATATTTCGTGATAACGGAAATATGGATAAGAACACAAATGGGCATTCTAACTTTCTCAAAAC
>CM037778.1:46930685-46980685 GCA_021229015.1 Solen grandis | reverse complement strand
CACCGAAGTGTGAAATTATTAAATTCTAGCAAAAAATGTAATTTCAAATGATATCTGACACTATTTGAAAGCATCATCATTAATACGTACGTAATTTCGTTAAGGCCATCGCCTATAAATGAAAAACGCGAATTCACGTTTCGCGAAATTACGATGACGAAAAGGCGAAAACAAGATGACGAAAACACGAAAGTACGAAGACGAAAACGCGTTATTATGAAAGTACGATGAAAAAAAAAACACGATGAACTACGATTCAGAGTTTTCGTCATCGTGTTTTTGCGTTTCAAGTTGTTTGTTTCAAAGGCGAATTACCGATGGCCATAACGGAATTTCAGCACTGGTTGAGAGCCTTGCAGATGCCAGCTTTCCTAAAAAAATAAGTCAGAAAGATTACTTTCCAAACCATAAAAAGTGAATTCAGTGGGCTAATATTCGGTGGTAACATAAGAACTAATTATTGACATAAATAAAAAAATAATGTAGTTACGTATGCCATCAGTAACAATGATACAATCTTTCCTCACCTAGCACCTTGCACGGGGAGTGTCGGTTTTGACAGTTTTCACACTCCAATTAAAAACATTGTGTTGCTTTAAAGAAGAACTTATAATGTAGTAAACGTTTAACTAAGCTATGACTTTCAACATTATCCTATTATAAATATATCGTACATGGCTAGTTAGCTTTCCATTTATATATTATTTTTCCAGTAGAAATTCTAATTATTCCAAATATACTCGTACATCACCATACTCAATTAAGGTAAGAGCAAGGTGAGTAAAGACTTCGCGTTAATCCAATTAATTAATAAATCTGCCCACAAAATTCCCTCAAGTCATAAAATCAACAAAATTTAATGGTTTAACAGTAGTTATTTCCTATTTACGTCGATTGGGAAACACGATCTTGCAACTTGATATACTGATTCATCATGACGTTTCTTGGATGCGCCTGGGAAGGTCATGAAAGATTATTTCAGAAAATAACCACGTGACTTAAAAGTATATTTTTCAGAGAAAAGTAAGTAGACCTCTGGGCCGATAAGTTGTCATATTTTCATGCTTCTAACTCATCAGTTTTAGGACCGAAGTTCGAAACTCGGTTTTGCCATAAATTCTTAAATTTTTCGAATTTGAAAGACAAGGTGAACATCTACATCCTATAATACATCTTCTGTGAAAATATCAAGACCGTCTTAAACTAGGGATATTTAGCATTTGTTTTCTCTAGTTGTTGATTATGAACGAACACGACCGCGGGATTGACCGGTAATGTACACATATTTAGTACCATTTCGTCAATAACAACATTGTAATCCGGTTGCATATCATCAGTCATCAGGTAAACGTCGGGCTTGGCTCTGAAGAATTTTACGTTCATCGCTGTTTGGTTAAGATTCAAGATTCAAATATTTTATTTAGTAACATAAACATATACATGTTTTTGTTACATGATCCAATGATTTTAATAACAAAACAACAAAAGTCAATTGCCATGGTCTACGATGGCAACTATAAAGAGAGAGGAGAGAGAGAGAGAGAGTACATGTATCAAACAACTAAGCAAAATATATTCAAGTTCTAAATAAATATACATTTGTATGTAGATTACTTAATACAATAATAATGTGAGGATGAACAAAATGCTATACAAAGCACAATGCAGTCAACATAGCTATCACAGAACAAAATAATTACAGAAAAAATTATAGTATCGTAAATAAGATTTTTTTAATCAATTCAAGTATTCGGTATGAACGCACGGCTTAGATAATGCTACTGTCTAAATAAAATACAAAAAGAGAGAGATGTGCAGAACAAAAATACACAATCTATGTTTCATTAACAGATAAAATGGTATACGTAAAGTAAAAGCATGTTTAATATTTTAAATAACTATAAATCATTATAAGCATTACAAACACATACAAAATGAAATTCGTCTTCAATATCTCCATTTTTACAAATATTACAATACCTTTGGCAATATTCAACTCTATTTGCACCGTACCTACCAGCTTCAACTTGTAAATTATGTGACGAAAGTCTTAACTTTGAAAGAAATATTCGATAAATTCTTGGTAACGTATCCAAATAAAATTCATAATCAAAACATGTTTTAATAGATTTATATGGGCGAAAGGATTCGCCATTAAATATAGTTGTAAACCAAGCCTGTTTAAATTGGTCAATCAATCTTTCTTTAAATAATAAATGAAATGATTTACGATCGATACTATTTGGATAAAGCCAAACATGAGAGAAACCATTTTTGTCCAATAAATCTTTACCTGAAAGGCCCAATTCATCTTGCCTCTATTACAGTCATTTAATAAGGAATTATACATTTTATGAATTATTATATTATTACTATCTAAGGTATTCAGCCAATATTTTATTATTCTAACAGGGTTTTTCCTCTTATACCTAAGTTATACAATTTATACCATAAACCATTTCTATAAACGCTATCAAATGCTTTTTTAAAATCAATGAAAGCACACATAAGACGACCATTTTCATTAAGAATTTTACTGATAATTGCATTCAAAACAAACATAGCATCAATAGTAGAACGTCCTTTTCTAAACCCAAATTGTGCATCACTAATAACATGATTACTTTCTGCCCAATCCGTAATGCGTTTATTTAATACACCTGTAAAAATCTTAGAAAAACAACTCACAAGTGTAATTCCTCTGTAATTATTTACATTGTTGGGATCATTTTTCTTATGTAATGGGACTATTATACCACTCATCCATTCCTCAGGAAAGAAGCCTGAATTTAGAATACCGTTAAAAATATCTACTAAATGAAGCCCTAATATATCAAAAGATTCAATAAAATATTCATTTAATAGGTTATCCCCAGCAACAGATTTATTTCTTTTAAGTTTCTGTATGATATATTCCACTTCACTTAAATAATAGGTGCATCTAATTCTTCAAAAATACAATCATTATCATTAAAATTATGACCGTTACAAAAATATTCAGCCTCCACATTTCCAACATCAGGTATATTAAGGATATACCTGTCCAGTTGAAAGGCGTCTTGGATAATTGGGGCAATCATATGAATTTGTTTGCTCTCGCTTACTAATGTTGATCGATATTTGAAACCCTCGTTTGAACCAGTTTTCGCACCATTGTCATCTAAATGTCCAGGTGTGTCGCTATAGTAACATTGAGATGTAAGCTGGGAAGATTTTGCATCGTTCCCGTATTTAAGTAAAGTTTGAAGGTACGCCTTGTACGGATAATTGCCTGCTGACGAAGAGATAAACTTTCCTTGTATTGCGACGTCAAGTTGTTCAAATAATGCGTGAGCTACCAGATTTACTGGACCGACTTACTCATTTGATAGCACCGGTTTTCCATCTTGATGCACAACTCTGGCTTTGATGCTAAAGAAAAATTCTTTTAGTAGTATGTAGTCCACGCCATTTTGCCCGCTTACTATAAATTGAATCGGAGATGCATCGGTTATTTGACCAGTTGGCAGCACTTATATATTTTTTCTACCGCTGTTTGCGTAGGGCTTAAATTTAATAACTAAAGCTCGCTGAGCCTCCACCAGATATCTTGTGCATCGACTTGGGCCGTTGACGTTTCTTTGCAGATTAATTTCGGGTTGGTGAATACTTCCTTTTTATACCCTTTTCCCGCCGAATTTCGCTAGCCGCCTTTTCAAGCACTTGCTGCGCCGGGAACACAAACTCAACCTTAAGTTCGGAAACTTTATCCGAGTGTTTTTGAGATTGCTTTTCGATCGCTATAATTTTATTTTGTCTTATTTTACCTATAGATCCGCCCGTCTGACTGCTGCGTTTTCCGTTAGAATGAAAATAATAAGGATGATCCGATGTCCTGATGGATTCATAATATTGTATCCATTTCTCGTGAGATGGAATGTATTGATGTCTGTTCGCGTTCATGATTAAAGAGAAGTCAAATGCACCACTATAGTAACAGGATTTTTATATGCTTTGCTAGGTTTCCTCGCTCAGTTTCCAGTTCGAACTCTATCACTATACCTAAAGAACCATCCCTAAATCTAGGTGGTTTCAAGAAGTCAGTGTAAAGTCAAATGTATCTCTCCATTTTCGTTAACACTTTAAGCAGAAAGTGATAAATTCGGTTTTGACCTTTTGGCGATTGTACGTTTCTCATATAGGCAACAAAATGAACAGGCGATAAAAAGGGTAACACGTTGATTTTATAAACATTTATTTATACATGAGTTTTCCGTTATATTCATCCAACAACTTATACATACATATTTACATAAGTATTTGCGTACAGATTTACATATGATAATATTTATCAATTTCAGAGAGTGTCAATATATTTCTGTTAGGAACTTGAACAACGTTCCCTCTCCCATCTCATCCTTTCTCAAAACTAAGCCTCTCACTTCACTGTCACTGGTCTGTTCCACCGAAACAAATCCTGGGATAAACGAGTTCTGAAATAAAAACCAAAATAAAATTAAATCAAATGAAATAAGCAATGCATAAAGTTTTTATATAAAGTAATCACCTTAGCATTCCCTACAGTCCGATACTTGGTTTGAATCGGTTCGACTTTGTTTATTTAGAAAATTATTTTATGTTAGGAATACGAGAAATTTATTGCGGACCGAGTTTTAAATAGCTTCATATTCTATACCCGATAGCTGTATTTAGAGTTAATCGAGAGAGTGCTTATGATGTGTATGTATATAATAATAACAATAATACCTGTAGTTCTGGAATGTTTGATGCGGCTTGTTTCGCCAGGTTTTGCACCTCATCGTCTTTGACCAGGTTCTTCGAAGCATGCCAGTACTAGTTGCATACCTCATACCATTCTGCTTGATCAGGTGACAGACACCCGCAGTATCCTGTATGTTCTTTCTATGATGGATGGTCTACAAGGCAGCCAGGACAGCTTTGTCGCGGGTTGGAGATTTTTTTTATCATTCGCGTTTTATAAAACTAGCCATGGCCATTGCAATGACTTCTTTAGATTCCTCTGCGACGTGAGACATGCGAGTTTGGTATTCGAGAAGTCTTTATCTAATTGAGCTTTACAGAGCTTCAGCCAAGCGCACGCCTCCTGAGGCCCCATCTTCTTTCTTAACGCATTTTCGGATGTCAACGTCGAAAGCGCCTCTTTTTTATGTGTTTTTTTTTTCAGTGATACGAGAGTAATCACATACCCTACATCACCATGGCTTGCTTCAAACGGTATGTCTATGGGTTTTGGAGTTCTTTTCGAAGAATACCCGCCAACTAGTTTTTCTATCACACGCAGACATTTTATGTTCCCGATTTCCTCCTCTCCGACACATATAAACCTGTTTCCGTCCTTCCGTGTTTTGTCTATCGTAACAGAAAAGTTTTTGAGCAGCACGTCGTATTCGAGAGACTCTTTGACATCCTCGGATAAATTACATTTATCCAACGCCACATCCTCATCATTATCTTCCATCTGTTTTAAAATTTTTGGCCGCACGAACAGACGAATTACTCAGTTATGCTACACTTTATTTATGCGGTTTCTCGTACTCAATCGTATGTTATCTAGTTACTTAGCGAACGGGATATTTTATAACCAATCAAAATTTCTCGTTAACTCGGAACCTTCCAACTTTACCCATAACTGTCTATTGGATTTCAGAAGAGGGAGTTTTGGTCCTGTCCCCAACTCTTTCTACAGTAAAACTATATTTATCAATTTGTTGAGAAAGTATTTTGACAGACGTAAAGATAGATAAATAGATTTTATAAAGAAAGGTCGTGTAACTATTTAAGTGAGAGACTAAATCACTGATAGGGATGACAGATATAGTATGGCATCATAAGAAGATAATTGGACAGACAGACGAGAGTAGATTTGTCGACCTGATGTAAATATCAAGAAAGATTTGGCCAAAGATCAGAAAGATAAGGTGACACATTCATTTACTTAAAGACTTTTCTGATGGTTCTCTGATAACATAGGAAGCACACATTTGTATTTGTATGTATGTCGAGTTAACCATAAACGGGAAGGGGGGCATCTCTCTCTCTCTCTCTTTAAACAATTATGGTCACCATGCATTGTAGGGGATGCCATATTTTCGTATACATCCCCTTAGACTGCGTATATATACACGTCATTCGATACACCAGGTCTACTATGAAATACGGTATGCAGTGTTTAAGTAACAGTCCTTGCTTTCTTTGCATACAGTACAATAGTCTTATGCTTACGATTTATCTACGAATCACATATAAAACACTATTATATTATGTTTTAATAACAGTTCTGCTTTTCTTTGCATACAACACGGTATTCCTGTGTATGCATTAATTTAACGAAATTATCGACGAACAAGAAATATCTTTAAAAAAGATATTCGGCGTAGGATGAAAGAAAAACGAGATTTTCATTCATGCATAAATATACTTTAATTAAGAAACTTAAAATAATTGTAAAAAACATGTCTAATTTTGGTAATGAACAATGATGAATGGCAATGTTTTTAACAAGGTTTATTTTGCAAATAAGAAAATAGTCCACGAGATGTGTACAACAACAGGAATGTAGCAAAAAAAAGTACAATTTTAAAATAATGTCCATATATATTCAAAACAAAATGTACAGTAAAGAATGACTAGACTATTATACAAAAGACACGACTGACCATTATCGTAAACAGGCTTACCTGCACCATAAAAAATTGTAAAATGATTAAAATCAGAATATGAAATGATTTGATATAACAAATATTTCAGAGTACCTCAAAATGTTCTTATTTAAAAGCAGTGTAATGTTATAAATTATCCTATAAACTATAAAAAAAAATCTATGATAATCCGCTGCATAAAACCTAATTTAGTTCCAGGCTGATCATGTAATGAGCAGTTATCTGCTCGTTGTAGTTAGGACATACAATTTTTTCTTCACCTTTATTTTATTTCTTACTGACAAAAGCTTGTTCAGGTCTGATTTTATCAGTTGTAAACTGTATCAAAATAGTTTATACAGGCATATACATTAATGATCAGCACCTTAAAGCATAGATTCATTGATAAAGGAAGTTACAATAAACAAGATAGCCATGATGGCCCTGAATGACTCGCCTGGGTATCACGGCTACAATTTTATTTTCAATTTTTTTTAATATAAAAAATAGACAATAATTCTAGTATAACTTAAAAATATTTTACCCCTGATGCAGTGGTGCGAAATTTTATCACCTGAAGTACAGCAAAAGAAAGTCAGATATATTAGTGCCTCGTTCAACAGCTTCACGAAGTGAAAGACTGCCATCTTCTTCCGTTGGCAAGTTCGACATTGGCAAATTAACCCCATAAAATATATCAGAGTAAAACACTAACTGAACAGTTTCTTCATTTATCGTAACAGCTGACGGAAGTTCCCAATGACCTAAATAACGCGGTGTCGAGTCTAATGACTGTGCAATTATGTGCTCGTAAAATTGGTGGCCATTTCTCATTACTTCGTCAACGGTATCTGCAGACCAGATACGCGGGTTTGGCACCCGATTACAGCCCAGTAACAAAATGGCAATTAATACAATTGCAGTACACTGAAAGCCAGCAGCATTCGACATAATTTGACCCTGGTGAAAGCGTCCATTAATAATTCTTACCATTTTTGTAGACGTTTTTCCGCTTCGTAAATATTCTTCTTCCAGTCTTCTAGAACATTCCGAGGAAAAGCGCGCGAAAGACCGACGCACAACAAATTTAGTACGCTCTAGAAATAGTTCAGTATTTTTTCTATGAAATATACTTATTTATAGACGGTAATACAAACAAGAGGGCCAAGATGGCCCTAGATCGCTCACCTGAGAAAAGTATCATTCAATGCCTGTACAAAACAGATTGCTTTAGAATTAAGATGATGAGGTGAAACAATGTTCAGGAATTTTCTGACCCCATCCACAAAAGATATCATCATGACAAACATTCTGCCGCTGTACAATTTTCTAAGATTTGACCTACTGACCTACTTTTGGATCCACCGACCCATTTTCGAAAGGGTTCAAGATATTTTCAAGACAAACATTCTGACCAAGTTTGAGGAAGATTGGATCAAAATTGTGCCTCTAGTGTGTAAACAAGATTTTTCTAAGATTTGACCTACTGACCTACTTTTTGATCCAACCTGACCCATTTTCGAAAGGGTTCAAGATATCATCAAGACAAACATTCTGACCAAGTTTGAGGAAGATTGGATCAAAATTGTGGCCTCTAGTGTGTAAACAAGATTTTTCTAAGATTTGACCTACTGCCTGACCCATTTTCGAAAGGGTTCAAGATATCATCAAGACAAACATTCTGACCAAGTTTGAGGAAGATTGGATCAAAATTGTGGCCTCTAGTGTGTAAACAAGATTTTTCTAAGATTTGACCTACTGACCTACTTTTTGATCCAACCTGACCCATTTTCGAAAGGGTTCAAGATATCATCAAGACAAACATTCTGACCAAGTTTGAGGAAGATTGGATCAAAATTGTGGCCTCTAGTGTGTAAACAAGATTTTTCTAAGATTTGACCTACTGACCTACTTTTTGATCCGACCTGACCCATTTTCGAAAGGGTTCAAGATATTATCAAGACTAACATTCAGACTAAGTTTGAGGAAGATTGGATCAAAATTGTGGCCTCTAGTGTGTAAACATCAAAATTGTTGACGGACGACAAGATTTTTCTAAGATTTGACCTACTGACCTACTTTTTGATCCAACCTGACCCATTTTCGAAAGGGTTCAAGATATCATCAAGACAAACATTCTGACCAAGTTTGAGGAAGATTGGATCAAAATTGTGGCCTCTAGTGTGTAAACATCAAATTGTTGACGGACGACGGACGACGGCCGACGGACAATCAAGTATCCCAAAAGCTCACCCTGAGCTATGCTCAGGTGAGCTAAAAATTATATCCGTAAATAGGCTTGTTTGATATTTGTTCATATCATTATTGCATATGACAATTATGATATAAAAGCGTTATTAGTTGTTTTGGTTTTGGCGAATTAATTTTCAATGAGAGCATCTCGGCAGGCTGGAAGAATTCAATATACATAGTAATTAAGGGGTTTCATGTCATAACACGGTGGATTCTTTTTTGTTGTTTTAAATCATTTTCACAAAGTAGCATTCCTCAATTGATGGAAAAGGATTGTATTTAACTTACTGAAATCACTTTCATGTTTACATCAAAAAGAAAAGTAATAACACCAAGCTGAATGATATATACAAGCTGCACCCCTTATTTACAGTAATTTTATAGTCCATAACGATGCGTTAACCAATAACAGGAGTCCTTTTATTCAGCTTAGAATTATTTACCGCTGTTAGCGTACATTTGATTGGTTTAAGATGCGAGTTGAAATCGAAATTATACAGCTACGCCGAAAAATGATATGAAGTTTAAAACAAGTAAAGGCAGTGCAAAAGAAAGCGGAATCGAATTCTTAAGCCGACAGTATTTACCGAGTGTTTACGATATCGTCCGATATTGTGGGTCGTAATATTTAAACAATACCTCATCTCATTCCGAACTATAAGTTTCATGTAAACTGTATATTACCGTGGTATTATTTCGTCACTGTGTCTTATATTTTCTTTGATTTTCTTATTTTTGCGTAGAAACTATATCAATTTTCTATGTCTCTTTTGTAACATAATTATACATTTGAAAAAAGAAAACGTAATTCAAGGCATACCTGGGTCGTTACAAATATTGACAAAAAGAAAATTAATAAAAAAATATTTTTTTAAGATTAAGTTGACATGAATTAACAACATTTATGCCAAGATGCGGTCTGCCAGCCACTGCCTGAAGTACCAAACATCAGCGTAGACACCTGGATAGCCCGGATCTCCACATCCGTAACCCCAACTTACCACACCTGTAAACATAATCCCGATAATACAAATACTTAAAGGAATGCTATGTACATTTGGTTTTAACGCATGGCTTACAATATTTGAGTTATTTGAAGCTTAGTATATATCCAAAAAGGAGTTTAAAAATCACTCCTCCTGTAGTGATCTTATAATACAATAATTCAATTTATTTGATGTTTTACAATCTGATATAAATCTTTTCAGGCTCAGGGTAAAATTATGATATGTGGTGAATTTAATAGTCGTATTGGTAATAAGCGAGATTACATTGTATTTGGTCGTAATATTTATTTTATTGATGATGGTAGCTATATACCAGATTTCCATTATGCACGAAATTCATATGATAAGTCAACAAATTCACATGGGTTAAAACTCGTTGATTTGTGTATCTCGTCCTCACTACGTATTACCAACGGACGTTTAGGTAATGACATGTCAGGTAGTTTTACATGTGTTAATAAAATGGGTTCTAGTGTTATAGATTTTTTATTGCTTAATGAGTAAGATTTTTATTGTATTGATAATTTAACTATTGATAAAGAGTTGAATCATTGTGTGAATACTCTGACCATTGTCCGTTGTCGTTTGTTATTTTATTTTCAATGCCCCACGGGAATGTTCCGCTTGAACGCTCTAGTATTATATGGAATGATCAGCTACAAAATGACTTTCGCAGGGGTTTGATTGGTAAATTACCTGACTTAAATAATTTGGCATGCAATATAAACAGTCAGAACAGTGTTGGTATAAATAAATGTGTTGAAGATTTTACTAGTATACTTAATGGTGTGGCTAAACCATTATTTCATAAGGTGAAGGTCAATTCTAAAAATAACTGGTCATGTGATAATAAATGTACCTATAAGAAGGCTGAGTGGTTCGATTCTGACTGTGCAGAGGCTAAAAGAAACTATTTTATTCATTTAAATTTATATAATAGTGACAAATCAGATATTAATAGAATAGCTATGCTTAACCATAAGTCTTCATACAAAAAACTAGTTCGAAAGAAACGCAACTTATATGAAAAGAAAAAAAATAAATGATATTGAACGTTTAAGGCATAGTAAACCTAGAGATTTCTGGAGATTGTTTTGTAAACGTAAATCGTCGAGTTCTTATGATATACCTATAGGTGATTTTTATGATTATTTTTCAAGTTTACATAGTGATATTTCCACGGTACTGAATGAAGAGTGTGAAGAATTTGTGCATTTGCACGATTTTGATAATAATGATTGTAAATTCGAGGCATTAGATTTGCCTATATGCGCATCTGAGATTGAGAGAGTTGTTAAATGTCTAAAAAGGAATAAGTCTTTTGGAGAAGATGAATTGTTAAATGAATATTTTATTGAGTCATTTGATATTATATCAGCACATTTAGTGGATTTATTCAATGCTATTTTGAGTTCAGGTCATTTTCCATAACAGTGGTCAAGAGGACTTATTGTCCCTGTGTTTAAAAAAAATGACTCTTGTGATGTCAATAACTACAGAGGTATAACACTTGTCAGCTGTCTTTCGAAAATTTTTACTGGGGTTTTGAATAATAGACTTAATGATTGGATCGAAAGTAATAATATATTAAGTGATGCACAGTTTGGATTTCGCAAGGGTCGTTCTACTGTAGATGCTATGTTTGTTTTAAATGCATTAATTGGAGAAAAAAAAACATTTAAATGAAAAGAAAAATTTGTATTGTACATTTGTAGACTTAAAACGTGCTTTCGATAGTGTAAATTTAAATGCGTTATGGCTTAAATTGTATAAACTAGGTGTTGATGGTAAAATGTTAAGAATATTTAAAGATATGTATGCTCAAGTAAAGTCATGTGTTAAAGGATGTAATTCTTTTTCAGAATATTTTGATTGTTCTATCGCTCTTTTCAATGAAGATCTTGAATTATTTTTGCAGAATGATACTACTGGTCCTTTAACGATTGATGATGTAACAGTTATTTTGTTTTTATTTGCGGATGATATGGTTGTGTTGGCTGAAAGCCCAGAGGAATTGCAATGTAGGTTAGGTCTTTTAAAAGAATATTGTGATAAATGGGGATTAAAAGTTAATGTTGATAAAACTAAGGTTATGGTGTTCAGAAATCGTGGTCCTATTTTACCTAATGAGAAATGGTTATATGATGGGTGTGAAAAAGAAGTAGTGAATAATTTTAATTATTTGGGAACTGTTTTCAATTACAATGGAACGTTTGTATTAAATCAGGAAACGCTGGCGGGTAAAGGTCTAAAGGCATTAAATGTACTTTTAAATAATTTGAAAAAAATATCGGTTAAAAATAAGTGTTAAATATCAACTTTTCGATGCTTTTGTTGGTGCTTTTCTGAACTTCAGTAGTGAAATATGGGGATTTGGTAAATCTAAAACAATTGAGTGCGTTCATTTTAAATTTGGTGAAATGATACTAAACGTAAAGACGTCAACAAGTAACATGGGAGTTTATGGTGAATTAGGTAGATACCCTTTATTTATTAATAGATATACACGTATAATAAAATTTTGGTGTTATCTTCAAAAAATATTCTTATTACCACTTTGTATAGAAGTCTTTCTGACTCAGCGAATAACAGTAGAAAGAATTGGGCATTTAATGTTAAATTTTTGTTAGATAGTTATGGATTCTCACATGTTTGGAGTAATCCATACAGTACAGAACTTAAGAATTTCCATATTTCATTTAAATCTAGAATGATAGATGTATTTAGACAGAACTGGTATAACACTATGGTAAATTTAATACTTTATGCACTTATAAATGCTTCAAAAAAGTCTTTGGAGCTGAACAATATTTGGATATTTTATCAAGTAAATTTAGAACTGTTTTAGCACAATTTAGATTATTTTCACATAAATTAAGAACTGAAACAGGACGATATGGCCAAAATAGAACAGAAAGAGCGCATCCCGGCAGGGTCATTCGGATTTTCATGTGAGGAAGCCTTCCAACTGGCTTACGGTAGGTCGGTGGTTCTACGAGGATGCCTCCGTGCATTCGGGGTCTTCCTCCACCTGTAATTAGCTGGACGTCGCTACATGACTGAAATACTGTCGAAGCGACGGTAAACTCAAATAGTCAAGTAAAGTGTTTGTAACTGTGAATAAAATACCAGTAGAACTATATTTGATTAGTCAAAGGAATTTGATTTTTACAATTCTATTAGCATTGACTTATTCGTAACTACACAACTATCGGGAAGATGTACATGATGAAAAAGCTATAATTCTAATTCCAGCGTTTAAACAGGGTTGAACTCGATAGTGACAAAAGTCATATGATGCCAACTCTGCAACTCAAGTACTAGTAGTAAATCAGCTGAATTCGTTCTTTATTTCATGTTCACCCCGCCTGCAGCCTCTCAGCGCCTTAATTTGTTTCATAATAATACTGTACAGTGAAAACGTCTGCGATGATTGTGCAAATCAACAATGCCTGCTTTTGGTCCCCTACGTAAGACTGGCTACTGCCAGTATATAAAAAAAACAACAGATGCTCGATGATGATTTTTACCATAATGAAATTTGATGTTGATTATGTAAGGATGTGGTTTGCATGAAAAAAGGCATTGGACGTGCGAAGACATCGACTGTTCAGACTATTTAAGAGTACATACCCACTAGCTCTCTTACACCGTTCCTGCTACAAACCAATGGTCCACCAGAATCACCCTAAAATACAAGAAATATGAAAAACACTGAAAAGTGTTTTTTACCAAATATATTTATTAAGACTGCTGTCATTTTGTTTATCTTTTTTTAGTCATCATTTACTTGCGTAGAATAGTATGAAACAGTGAAAAATCGAATCAAATGTATAATTCGAAAAGAAATTTTATTTGCAACTAATTTTGACACTTTACTTTACCTCAACAAAATCAACCAGAACAGTTTACTATCACTGAAGGTGATTAATATCCATGCATACCGATTTGACACAAAGGGATATAATTCTCACAAAATCTTTGACTCAGTTACCTGCACTTGTTTGCTGATTGGTCTTGATATGACAATTCATTATTTTAAGTGTGACGGTATTAACAATAGCAACAACTGCTGTCAGTAAGACAACACACTCGACTTTTCCGCCGCATATTAGTTGCACGCAAAGGAGTCATACTACATGTATTCAATAGATTCAGTGAAGAGTTATCTAACTTGATTGATTAGCCCCTGAACACCTTTTTAGCTCACGTGTCCTCAGGGTGAGCTTTTGTGACCGCTTATTGTCCGTCGGGCGTCGTGCGTCGTCCGTCGTCAACAATTGATTGTAAACACTCTCAAGGCCACAGTTTTGGCCCAATCTTCATGAAACTTAGTTAGGATGATTGTCTATATGATATCTCGGATGAGTTCGAAAATGGGTCATGTGGGGTCAAAAACTAGGTCACCAGGTCAAATCTTAGAAAAAAACTTGTGAACACTCTAGAGGCCACAGTTTTAGCCCAATCTTCATTAGATTTGGAAAGGATGTTTGTCTACATGATATCTTGAAGGACTTCGAAAATGGGTCACGTGGGGTCAAAAGCTATGTCACCAGGTCAAATCTTGGAGAAAAAAAACTTGTGAACACTCTAGAGGCCACAGTTTTAGCCCAATCTTCATAAGGATTTGAAATTGGGTCACATGAGGTCAAAAACTAGGTCACTTGGTAAAATCTTAGAAAAACCTTGTGAACACCCTAGAGGCCACAGTTTTTATTCAATCTTCACAATGTTTGTCTATATGATACCTTAGAGGTTTTCGAAATAGGGTCAAGTGGGGTCAAAAACTAGGTCACCAGGTCAAATCTTAGAAAAACCTTGTGAACACTCTAGAGGCCACAGTTTTAGCCCAATCTTCATTAGGATTTGAAATTAGGTCACATGAAGTCAAAAACTAGGTCACTAGGTTAAATCTTAGAAATACTTTGTGAACACCCTAGAGGCCACAGTTTTTATTCAATCTTCACAATGTTTGTCTATATGATATATTAGAGGTTTTCGAAATTGGGTCAAAAACTAGGTCACTAGGTTAAATCTTAGAAAAACCTTGTGAACACCCTAGAGGCCACAGTTTTTATTCAATCTTCATAAAATTTGGACAGGATGTTTGTCTACATGATTTCTTGTATGACTTAAAAATTAGGTCACGTGGGGTCTAAAACTAGGTCACCAGGTCAAATCTTAGACAAACCTTGTGAACACTCTAGAGGCCATAGTTTTAGTCCATTCTTCATAAAATTTGGTCAGGTTGTTTGTCTACATAATATCTTAAATGACTTTGAAATTGGGTCATATGGGGTCAAAAACTAGGTCACCAGGTCAATGCTTTTAGTCAAATTTTTGGCCCAATCTTCATGAAACTTTGTCTGGATGTTTGTCTTTATTCTTTGTTGGATGAGTTTTAAATTTGGCCATGTTGGGTCAAAAACTAGGTCATTAGGTGAAATCCTTAGAAAATCTTAGGAAAACCATGTGAACACTCTAGAGGCAACAGTTTTAGCCCAGTCTTCATAAAGTTTTCTCAGGATGTTTGTCTACATGATATCTTGGATGAGTTTGAAATCGGGTCATGTGGTGTCAAAAACTAGGTCACCAGGTCAAATCTTAGAAAAACCTTGTTAACACTCTAGAGGCCACAGTTTTAGCCTAACCTTGATGTAATTTGGTCAGAATGTTTGTTTACATCAAATCTCGGATGAATTCAAAACTGGGCCACATGGGTAAAAAAGGTGATCACCAGGGCAACTTTTACAAAAATCTTGCGAACACTCTAGAGGCCTACATTTTTGTCCCAGTCTTCATTAAACTTGATAAGAATGATGACTGCATGAATTCCGAGTTGAGTGCAAATTCCGGTAGGATCAAAATCTAGGTCACTTAGTCAAATGTTAGAACAACATTTTAGATTCCACATTTTTTGTCATCATGCCTAACACAGCAATCTTACTCAGGTGAGCGACACAGGGCCATCTTGGCCCCCTTGTTGAATTTTCAAGTCAATCTCATTCTAGACTGCTGAACATGACAGAATATTGCAAGGAAAACTGTAATCAAAATTCCTAAGCCAGTAAGTGCCAGAATCAAGGACAGTATTATTATACTTGTCTGCGGTTGGATCATTAGTTTATCATATGACATTATGCTTAAACAGATGTTTCTGGTTTTATATAAGCATCACATATTTTCTTACATTTAACACGTTACATATAACTTTTAGGCCGAATTATATCACTCTGCGTCACGCGCGTGTATTCTTTATATATGCATAGTGTGTTGAACTCGAACGACTGGATCCAACTAACTTTGATCAAAAGGATGCATTATTCATATTATGTTTAACATGTATGAGAAAAACCCACGTTAAATCGTTATTTTTAGTTATTATTTGAAACTATTTGCTTTGTGTTAGATTACAAATAGTAATTCGTTCACAGTTTGTTTTTTTATTATTATTATTTATTTTGTTTGTTTGTTATACTGTCAGAAAATGTCATATGATAAAAATATTTTGACCAGATCCGATATATACATATAAAGATATCATTAACAACATTAAAGGGGAAAATATATTCTCCATACTCCAACCAAATATTTTAAAGGGATTATATTATAAGTATCTGTGTATGTACCTGGCAGGCATCAATTCCGGTGTCACCGGCACACATCATGGTGTCATCAAGCTGGTTTGCAGGTATGCTAGACGCCTTACAGTCATCTAGCGTTCTAAGTTGTTTATCGACATAGTGAAGGGTAATTGGCGAACTACCTGTAAAAATGAAGTCAACATGTTTTACAATGAGGCAAGTTAATGTAAATTGTTAATTGCACTGCTATTACACAGCAGGACATGTGTCATAATTATGTTATTCAAATAAATTCAAGAACCCGGTGACATGGGCTGAAAAAAAGTTTCCATTCCTATTGTATGCATGCGCCAGAAAACTATTTTTCGAGGTTTCCAACACAGTATACGTGAGGTCAATACCTCTTCCGCTGTAATAAAGTAAATGTATTTTATAATTTGCGACATAAAAATTAATTGGCATTTTTATAAATAATGTTATTTTGACATGGTGCATTTGAACAGATAAAGCCAATTTGCTGTTGAGTTAAAAAATCTGTAAAACTGTAAATCGAGAAACACATTGTACGTATCTAACAATCTTACGCAAGGTAACGTACACGTGTATCATTTAGCGACTTTAGAACAATACAAAAATCTTACGATCCTTAATGTCAATCAAATTATTCTTTCAACAGTTTACCATATAGAAAGTGCAAAAAAGGACCAAAATTTGGACTACATCTTTATTCCATTGATTAACAGTCTCAAGCCTTTTTACCGAACACGGTATACTTCAGTTTCGCCGACCCAAAATATTTGAGTAATATCTTAAAGATGGAGAGACTGTCCCAATGGAAACATCAATCCGTCTTGAAGCGGGCTCAGATTTCCATCCGGGCTCAGATTTCCAACAAATATCCTAGGTATAATGGTAGAAATGGAAAGAGTGGCCCGATGAAAACAACAGCCCATTTATAGGCAGGTTCAGATTTCCAACCTTTATCATATGAGTAATATCCTATATATAAGTATATATTGTAGATATTGAAAGACTGGCCCGATGGAAACATTAGCCCGTTTATAAGCAGGTTGAGATTTCCACCGGACTCAGATTTCCAACAAATATTCTAGGCATAGTGGTAGAAATGGAAAGACTGGCCCGATGGAAATATCAGGCCGTTTGTAAGCGGACATGAGATTTCCAATAGGGCTCAGGTTTCTGAGATATACCCTTGTTAGATAGGAAGAGATGAGAAGACTGGCCCGATAGAAACATCAGCCTGTTTATAAGCGGGATCAGATTTCCATCCAGGCTCAGATTTTCCAACCTTATGTCTATGCTTAATATATATCAAATGAGTGACATCATTGCTGTCATAAATTATTTCATAAATATCACCAGCGACTATTTTGGTTGCTTTTTGCAGTGTATCAGTGTTAGAGTTTCTTTGATGCCTGTGCGAAAGTCGGAGAGAAGCCAGCAACCCTTATACTGGACAGCTGTACAGACTATGTAAATAAATGTATTTGTAGTTACTAGAAGACTGTTTTTGTTACGTATATACTGGTGCATACATCACGCCGTCCTCAACATTAGTATCAGTTACGCGTGTAAATTACTTTTCAATACATATGTAATCAACTTCAACATTGTTCAAAACTCTAATTTGCTACCGGTATATTTTTTACAGCTCTCTAAACGTGGTGGGTGGTAAGAGGAAGACATTGGTGATGATAACGATGACAATCCTCATAACCATCCCCATAATCTTAGCCATTATAACCAGGTTTTCGTACTTGTATCATCATCGCCATCATTATTCCCATCGCCAGCATCACCAGATCATTGTCACCCATATCCTTATGAACTTCATCATCATCATCATAATCATCATCATTTATCATCCCATTTCATCACCATCATCATCATCATCATTGCCTTCATCACCAGGTCATCATACCCATATCCTTTTGAACTTCATAATCATCACCACCATCATCATCATCATCATCATCATTATCATCATCAACACTAGCACAATTCCGTTATAATCAAAAACCAATATCATTATTATCACCGCTACCTCTAGAAGTAAGATAGTTTTATTAGTACTGTTATTTAAAGTCTTCTTACCCAAACATAACCGCCCAATTAAAATTAGGACTTATTGCAATTAACTTTATTTCTAAACATACGAGTAGTAAGAATCGTCTCTCGTGCAAAACCTTATGACAAATGATGATGTTCTTGACAACGAATAAAGCAAGAAATAACCCATAATGATTTTTATTTAGATTTAAAAAAATCGTTGGAAAAAGTCCATTATTTCTTCATTTTTTTTTGGGGGGGGGGATTAACCGTTGGAAATCTGAGCCCATTTATAGACAAGCTGATGTTTCTATCGAGCCTGCATTTCTATTTCTGCCATATGTACCTGATGTTTAAACTACATGCTGGTAATCTGAGCCCAGCCTTCCATCCGAATATTGCGCATGCGCAATGCGGCTCTTGGAATCTTTGAACAGCCTAGTTGTTGCTGTTGTTTTTTCAATGACATAATGCGTTTTCTTTTCTTATCTATTACATCTGAGACTTCATATTCACTATAAAAATTAAACACATTTTGTCTGGTAGAGTAAAACCTGTCAGTATTGATTTCTACGTAAACTCACCGGATTATACAAACGCTCAATAAAACTGCTGTTTAAAAATATAAAATTTATCATTATTTTGATTTCCGCCTTGGCATTAAATGCATAATCGTCGTTACTTTATGATACCATTACAGATCAATATAGGGTTGCATTACAAGTTTTATTCAGTGCTAGATTGACAACCTACCTCCCGATGAGAGGGTGCCCCATCCTGACACTGTGCCTGTTTCAGAACCAGTGTATGCACTTGACGCGACTGGAGTGGGTACTGCTAGAGAACCGACTTTATTTAGGATAGCTGACTTAGAGTCTTGGATCTCCAAAATACAAATGTCATTTGAAAGTGTCCTGGAGTTATAGCTCGCGTGCTGCATTTTTGTGGCAACTTTGGCTACATAAGCATTTGACCATTCTGAAGACCGGTGAAGACCGAAGACAACGTTGATTCTGGTTAAATCAGCATTCCTGGAAAGTCAGATGTGCAACATGATAAATCTTATGGATGACTGCTATGAACAGATGGTTGTTAAAAAGATCTCAGGATTTATTTGATTTATTAGCAGAATTTGTGTTCTCACTCACTAACGTACGCATTCATTTTTTTCACCGCTGAAAGTTTAGGAAGACATCATTTTCAAAGCGAATGCTTATTAAATTTCATACGCTATTGCATTATAAAATAATTATCCGTGTCTATTAACAAACGTCCAATAAATGATTATAGCAATCCAAACAGACGATTCTCGTGTAATGGAGAAATTTCCTTTGAAACCGAAAACATGCAGAGTTCAAACATTTCACACTAAATAAGAGTATGCTTTTTTTCGAAAGGTGTTAAGCCTCGTTATCATATCAGCACTGATATGAGTGTTGAAAAATGAAAATGAACGATTGTCCAAATAGCCTAGTTATAAATCCACTTGCTTTTCACTAGTGCAGTCCAGGTTCGATCATAGATCGGTCCTACTTTGTTTGTGAACGAATATTTTGTCGCGCTTTTCGCCGAGTATCCCGGCTTCTTTCACTTTCTCTCCAATCGTTGCAAAATAATCAAGATTTAAACTTTAAATCATTGAACATTGTTATAAAAAGCTGAGATGGTGTATATATTGAATGATATCCACAGCATACTTACCTGAGACCGTCTGTGCAATGGGCGGCCGTGACGACGTAGACACGTTCGGAGTCGCCCGGGGATTCAACCCAAGTTGCCCCACAGAAAACGTAGTAACCACCGGAATACGTGTCCATTAATGCGACCTATTAGAAAACTTATTATTTTCATTAAATCTAGATCCAATCTAATATAACTACAATCTGTTCGTAACACAGAGCGCTCGACTATCGCTTATTATTTAGAAGTCAACCACAACGATTTCGTGTTCGCACAGACATATGCAGCATATGCTGAATATGTTTATGATTTACGTTATTTTTGTTCAATTTGCACTGAATTTGATCAAGATAAGTAGTCAAACCGGATGGTCTGATACCCCGGTAAACCTTTATAAAGCTTCAAGTCAATACCATAACTGATTGCTGAGATACAAACATGATACTAAGATGCACGCAAAACTTTAACAAAATCCTTACGGCGACGCCTACGCACGGACAAGAATGACCTTCGAATCGTCGAGCTAGGAAGCACTGCGAGCTCACAAGAATAAATATTCATAAATACTCATAAGTGCTTACAGACGAATATAACAGATCAATTAAACAATTTTAGAAGTATCGATGGTCTTCAACTGATTTTAAGTGCTCTTCGCATCGAATATTGAACGTTTTAGAACATGAATATTTAGTTTGAACATATTTCATTGTCAAAATTTTTTACGAAACGAAAACGATATCAATATACTGCAAATATCCAAATGACAAAAGGGTCTGGCCGACCACAAATTTCCCCAACTTAGATGAAGGTTATTCCCAAACTTAAATGTACGTCTGATGAATAGAATGGTAACCATGTAAGGGAACTGTCCAGGGTTAGCGGTCTGTCCTCCCACGATTCTTGATCCAGGGATCATTCCAGTCATCTGCCTCTTCAGCCATTCCTTGTCGCCCGGAAATGCTGCAAGCCCAATTCACAAGACCAGTGTTCAGGAATGGATAAAAATGCTTTATCCGCAAAATAGTTCAAAATTGTGCAGAGTTATTTTCATCGGTATTTTTTTGCAACGACCGGTTAATGATAAACTGGGCAAGCCTTCCTTTTAAAGGGAAATTTTATTAATGTTCAATGATAACAAAATACATTTGTTTACGTGTATGAGTATGTCTATGTGGCCAATCAGAATCACTGAAAATTCAAATTTACCTGCGATTTATTTCAATAGAACACCGTTCTATTTTACAATGTACAAAATAGATCGATTTTTCTTTTTATTAAAAACAAGTGTTTCTCAAAAAAGTGTCTCCCAAGTCGGAGGGATTCTAATCTATTAAGAAGATTTCGCTCGCTTTCGGAATTAGTATATAGAAATGTCTTAACAATTAATGTTTTAGCCAAAATATGTTGCTTAAGACATTGCTGATCCTTTTCAAAGACACTCTTCCAGACTATTCGGTTTATCAGAAATATGTATCAATACGCATGTTTGTTACTTCTTTCTATTTACATACTAGCAGCTCGAAATCTGTTTTTTTTACGATGTTTATAAGCAAACCGAATCTTCAAAACATAATTTTAGTACAAGTACGGGACTTGCTTCAAAATTTCAAGCATTTTATTTTTGACTAGATATGTATAAAAGTATGAACTTCTATCACGGCGTTAAGAATTTGATTTTCAATAAATAAAGCAAGTACGTAAAATCAAATGTCATTTCACATTGTACATGACCTAGTTTATTTTAGTACCTATACAAAGTATAAGAATAAAACTTAACAGTTTTCCTTCTAAATATGACGTGAGTGATACAAAAATAATGGTCAGCGAGAAAAAATAGAGATGAAAATTGATCATACTGGGATTTGAACTTATAATCTTAAGTTTCAAGGCAGTTGCCAGTAATGGATGCTCTTCAATTGGAGCATCGTCGGAACACACTGTATGTATTCCTTTCTCATTGCCTCATATACTGTGGGATTTTCAAAAAACAAATCTTATTCTTTGTTTTCAAGAATATTAACCAACTAATTGTAGACTAATGAAACTACACGTAGTTTTTTATCCACGTCACTGAAGTTACAAGAAACAAAAGCTTACTTTAAGAATCGGAACAGCTATAAAATTATGTAAAATGCCGTTTCATTGGTTAAAAGGTCTGTGCTGTCTCTGCCATGGATCAAATGAAATGATTAAGTTTGTTAATTAAATAGCCCACGGTCGATTAAAAAGCAATGCATATTGAGAAAAATGTGGTTTCCGGCTATATCAATGGATGTTATGCACTTTAGAGACCCCATATTCATATTTCTATAAAACTAATCCGTGTACAAAAAGCTCTACACACCAAGGGCTGTTCCAACAAGCAAAAGTCCAATAAACGATTTCATCTTTCACACCACTAACTTAACTGAGAAATAGTGAAAATTAAACGAATTTATACCATTAAGCAGATCTCATTTCTAATGATATCTAAGCCATTATTCATCATTATTCAATACTAACTATGCATGATTACGTATTCCGTCGAAACAGTTTGACCTTTTGAGCAATAAGTCGTAATTTCAAGAAATATTTCCCGAAATACGGTCAAATTTTAGGCTGGTGATTTACAGTATAACATTTTATCACGATTGTTAAGGTCACTTTCCGAACAAACCCGGGGAGGATGGGGGGTGGGGTCTTTTAACTGTCTTTGTGAGTTTGTCGATCTATATGCTCTTGTTATGTATATATTTATGTAGATATGTTCGATGAGTATAATATTACAAACATTTTCTTCAGTTTAATTCCAAAATACAAACATCCATACTTAGATTTTTAGATAAGAGGGACCAAAAGTATTTTAATTGTCATTAGATTCAAAATGGCGTGCATATCTCTGAATTAAATACATATTAACGGTCAAATCAAGCACCTTGCTTTTAATCAGTCAATTTAAGATATTAAGATACATATTTACTCTCTAGATCGCAGTGCTAAGCAGTTATATTCTGTTATTGCCAAACATGGTAGATTAAGACAAGTTAAACACAGGTATTTAATGCTTGTAAGTTCTCACGGGAGATTAATTCAGGTGCGTCGAAATAGGAAGATGAATGAATGGGGAGACAAATCTAAGTATTTTGTCCAAATGAATTAATCCAAGTAATGTATCAAAATAGGTAGATACAATTTAAGATCTTTGTCAAAATAGGCAGATAAATCCAAGTTCTTTGTCAAAATAGGAAATAAATCCAGAAATAATGTCAAACAAATTCCAGAACAGTAGCATGCAGCAGAATGTGGAATTGGCATTTGTCTTGTCCTGTTTCATTACATTTATAGAAACATGAGAACATGTTATTATGAGATGATACACCCGGGGACTCTGTATGATGCACCTTACAATGATTATTCTTCAGAATGCAATAGATTTGGTATTTGGTACCTGGTATCATGATGGTACCTCACTCAGCCCCTCACCGTATGGGTTCGAATCCCGGCAGGGTCATTTGGATTTTCATGTGAGGAAGCCTTCCAGCTGGCTTGCGGTAGGGAAGGGTCTCCGGATTGACATGCCAGGTGTTTCGTTGGGACACTTGCTTTTCGAATTCAAATTAAACTGAACAACCACGTTTTTTGAAAGGCTTTGTGATCATTTTCATAAAACTTATATGTAACCCTCCTTGATGAATGAGGGCCTCTGTGGCCGAGAGGGTAAAGTCGCTGACTTTAGCTCTCACTCAGCCCCTCATCGCGTGGGTTTGAATCCCGGCAAGGGCCATTCAGATTTTCATGTGAGGAAGCCTTTCAGCTGGATTGCGGTAGGCCGGTTGTTCTACCCGGATGCCTCCGTGCATTTGGGATCTTCCTCCACCTGTAATTAGCTGGACGTCGCTATATGACTGAAATACTGCCGAAGCGACGGTAAACTCAAATAGTCAAGTCAAGTCATGATGGTACCAGAGAGATTATATTTTGTCAATTTTGTCCTGTATTTCTAATCATTAATTTGGAGTCATTTTTGTTATTTTAAAATATTTATCAAGGATCTTATTTGCATTATTCCCCTTGGTTTGGGCAGTGTTTTGAAACTCATCAGCATGAACATAAGATTCGTGTATAAAAGTTTTAATCTTAGAGGGAGAGGGTGAGTTGACCATCAAAGCCGGTGTGTTATTGTTTGCTGGTCGTTGTAGACCACTCTGATTTAGGGTTTGGCACACAATCTCACGTAAGCCGAGATTTATTGAGAGGGTCTAAAATAATGCAGATAAGTGAGTGCATCTTTGGCAGAATTAGAGTTTGATGTCTTCTGGTGTAATGAAGTATTTTGGTTTTTGTTTTTACCTCCTATTTAAATCGTTTTTGGAAAAAATGATCTTGGTCATTGTTTTATGAATTTGTATGATACAAGGTCATACTGATTAAAGGTCAAACAAGTTCAGAATACTCAAAGGAGATCGACGCACATACCTTTACAATTAAATGTCCCGTTCACCGGAAATATGTACATTGTATAAGGCCTATCATCCACATATTTTCGTATTATTATCAAATAAACTTAAATGACATCTGAAAGATTGGAAAAAATGCTGGATGAGAGTCATTTCACTGTATGAAATAATAATTCCATTAAAATTAGTAGTTAACTACACGTGCGTCCATTATTAACACTGTGGGTTTTTTTCGTTGTTGTTGTTGTTGTTTTTTCAAGATATGGAATCGTTTCCCTATACAAAGGCATATGTGTCTATTTTGTGCTTTAAAGCTTATGGATTATTTTACAAAATACATGTAATCCTAAAATCCAAAATATAATTCTAAGCAAGCACACGTGTCCGAGTGTACACATTTTCATGTACTAGATATTAATTTTGAAAGGATGTAAAAAAAAAATACCTACAATCTTCAGGGTCAATAATGATTCCCTTGCATGCAAATATACGATTTATCAATATGAATATTTTCATAAAAACTAAGATTTTTAATGTATCATACAGGAATTGAATTGAGAATGAAAGGATTCATGATGGGTCCTTGTTCATACTCATTAGTAGCATTCATTAGGAACCTCACTAAATTGAGAAAATTTCCGCTAAAAGAATCCTATAAAGTTTAATTTTAAGTTACTAATGGCCTTAATGTTCATTAATGGATAAAGTACTAATTATAATATTTGTTTTATTTTGTCTATTTGGACGAGAAAACAGTATTCTGAAGAGCTCTAGGTTGACTGAAATTTTCAGGAAGAAAATATATGATCAGAATACCAGCTGTTGTTGTTTTCAGAAAACAAACCAAATTTTTAATCGGAGTTGTAGTGATCATGACATTGACCAGACAAAGCGCTGAGATTCCTGTGCAATGAATGATGACAGAGCTCAAGACTAAAGCCGTAAATCAGGCTAAAATTGCATCAACAATACAAAGCGCAAGGTAAAACCTATAATCCTTTAATTAAGCAGAAATTAGTTTCTATTTCTCGGAAACTTACAGTACATGTATATGACAAAGATAATTTAGGCAAAACCTTAATAACAAACAATGTTTGCTTAGAAATGAAAGCGAATTAGTTATTTTTATAAGAGATTCGTTTTAAATATTTAAGCAGAACTAAACACTTATTGTTTGTGGAATTTAAATCGGAATTCCATTTGACACAATTTCTTGAGGTTGGGCAATATTAAGGACAAAATTCGCGAAGTGTTTATACTGTCAGGATTTGTGTCTAAAACAGAGTAGGAAAGACAAATGTAATCACGATTGTTCTGTCTTATCTTAATACGGCTGCACGAGGTTGACCGGAGATCGGACAACTCGGTTTTACAAGATAAAGAACATCGTCTTTAAGGTTGTCTTCAGGCCATCTGTTGGAATACAAATGTTAGATTTTAAAAATGGTTAAATTTTGATAAATCTTACAGAAGAATAATATTTTTAACAAAATGTAAGGGCTTTTTATGTGCAGTGGTAGATGGTCTAGAACGGAAGACGCTTCGTAATCTGGAAAACAAAAACAAGAGGGTCAAGGTGGCCCTGATCGCTCACTTGTGTAAGATTGTTAAAGGCATTATGATGTCATTTTTTGTAATTGCTATTTTTTTAATGAAAATCGAGCGACAATCTAACATCTAGAGTGTCCACAAAGGTTTACCGGTATCAAAGGTTTGTCCTGGTGACCTACATATGGGGAAAATTGCCTTAAAGTGTTCAGAAGTTTTTTTCCTAAGATTTGCCCTGGTGACCTACTTCTTGGCGAGCCGTGATTCTGACCAAGTTTTATGAAATGTGACATATGGAGTGTTCACAAGCAATAATTAACGACACACGATGTAGGATGGACAGGTAATGATGAGCAAGACCAACAGATTAAGCCATAATGTATATTCATTTGGGCTCTTGAGTTTCACACCTCTAGCACCGTTACGTAACAAATTTGAATGGAGATCATTGAGAAATATAGAGAACAAGAGAGGGGATACATTTTCATCTTGCCTAACACCGATTTCTGAAACAAAGTTGGGTGAAATCTCGGCATTAAATGATATATAAGATGTGATATTTTGGTACATGTTAAAGATAATGTTTAAAAAAAATCCGTTTATGGCGCTATTAATTAGTTTACACTGTTCTCCATACTTTGTCGAAAGCTTGTGAGAAGTAAATAAAGTCAATAAAGGCAGTAAATAGATTTATCTTTCTTTTTTTAAGCATAATGAATGCAAGGTAAATATATGATCAGAGCATGAATAATCTTTTCTGAATCCTGCTTGGTTTTCCTCAAGAATATCGTTGTTATTGAAAAATACCGTTAGCCAATGATTGAGTACAGACGTAAAAAGTTGACCGAGGCAGCTTAGTATGTTAATAGGCCATAATTGCACGGATCTTTCGGATTGCCTTTATTTTTATAGATGGAAATAATTGTACCCTCTAGCCATGAACTAGGTATGATGCCAGTATCAAACACACAGTTAAAAAGCTTACCATAAAATGACGTCAGTATATTTTTGTTGTTCTAATGTGTTCAATAATTATGTTGTTAAAAGGACCCGGGAATTTAGAGTTTTTTTTAACTTGGATATGCATTTACTAATGTCATGCTCTTGTTATTTTGTCCGGGTTAAGGTCATTAACATTTGCAGGGTTTATGTAATCGAATCTATTATCAGTTATTGTATTAGTATTTATGTTCTTCAAGTACTCATAGAATTCCTTATTGACGGGGATACTTATCCTTTGTTCTAGGCTCCAGTTTATTAAGAAATTTCCAGTACTGTTTCGGATTTTTTTTTCGCTCATTGATCTGAGTTTTAAGGACATACTATGGTTATATTTATTTATGAAAAAATTCACTGTTCGTAATGTTTGCTTGCATCGCGTACTCTTATTATGTTATTGTGACTTTTGTTACTGTTATAATTAGCTTTTAGCTTTATGGCATTTCGGGCCAAACCAGGGTTTATGATTTAGATTAGAAGAGTAGAAGAGTTGTTTGAACCAAAAAATAAACAAAGGAATTTTACTAATTAATTAATGATTGATTTCAAAACCTATTCAAATCCGTGTTGTGTATAACATCAGTCTTCTTTAGTATATGTCACTTATTACTATTTAATTATGAATACCGATTCCTCATCTTGTGTTAAATTCTCCACTCATACGAAATGAATCAAAAACCATAAGAGTAGTTATTAACAATTGTTCACTAGAACTCGCAGCACCTACAGTCACTAGCTTCATAACTGTCCTTATCCATTGCAACATGTAACTTTGCTTATCGGCACTAAGGTCTCTGAACTCATTGTCTAATTAAATTGGACAGTTTGGACTAAATTTGTCAGGTCACCCAACCCAATTTTTGTTTAGCCTGTTCTTAAATGAGTTAATAGAAGGCCCCGTAGCTATTTGTTCTGGTATTTTATACCCTCCGGCTAAATGAACATCTTATTAGTGCGTAACCACTGTTTATATTGTTCTAAGATCAAGAACATGGGACCTAAACATACAAGGACACTATTCAACGACCCTGTACACCATCAATTTCCATGTACAAATTTATGGCTTAACCCTTTCCCTCATAGAGGATACCATGAAAAGACCTATGCGAACAGTATAAAACTGCTGATCAGGTTTTATGCTGTTCGCTGCTCCTCAGTGGTCTGGTAATGAGGATTTTACAATTAAATTTGGTAAGGTTTGAGTTTGGCTTTCTGCAGATCAGGCTTTATGTGCTACCCATTGAGTGCGTCAAAATGAGTCTATATGAGGGAAAGGGTTTTAATGAATATCAATTACCTGAACGTAAAATGTTATTTGAAATCATTTTTTTCTTTGCCACTCAAACTGTGTTGAAACTGAGCTACAATATCATAAGCAAACAGAGGAGACCCTGATCAGACAGCTTCTATCCTACAGGGGCTGTCAAATCTGGATCTGCTGTTTACCAATGTGTCAAAATGAGTCTATATGAAGTAAAGAATCCATTTTATACATATTTTCAATTTCTGGTGGCCAGCTAATATATTGATAGTTTGATACAGATGCCTCATTAACGTTGTAAAGATTGAAAAAAAAAGCCACACCTTTTACATCTGTCTTGCCCATTTTGTTCCTTTTTGTGATTTTATTATTTTAATGTTCAAGCTACACTACCCATCTGCAGGATAGCTTATATTTGTTTTACTTTCTCCTTTATACAAAGTATTAAAGGGATAAAGGGATTCTGAGAAATGATGCGCAGAGTTGCAAGCATCATTCTAGAGTTAAATGTCATTACATGTATATTGGAAAGCACAAAAAACACACTGAAGTTTCAACAATAATTTATTTTCTTTCTCATTATGCTTACATAATACTTATATTTACAGCAATTGTTACTCACCATTTTTACCAATATAATTATATAAATGTTTAATGGAAATAATATCAGTTTACAAAACAATCCTAGACCTATAATTTGCTCCTCATTCTAAGTAACAAAATATGAAGAAGGCAGAATTCAATAAATCTGCCAGTTCATTCAATTAATTACAGTAATTTGAAAAGAAAATTACTTACATTGTAATAACTTGTTGTTATAAATGATATAGTAGACGAAATTGATTTTAATTCACTATCAGAAAATGATTTTGAACTTTTGTCCGCCTATTTAATTCTTTTTGCAGACGATATTGTTCTATTTACAACTGATCCAGTGAGTTTACAAGCTCAAATTGACAGTTTATATTTATATTCTGTTAAATGGGGTTTAAAGATAAATGTTTCAAAAAACTAAGGTATGTATTTTTGAAAAAAGAAAACAAAACCATGACGAAAAATTTTATATAAATGGAGTAGAAATTGAAAGAGTTGAAAAATTCACTTATTTAGGAATAAACTTTGTATATACTGGTAATTTATCTTCAGCCGTGAAAGCTCTACATGATCAAGCTTTACGAGCATATCATCATTTATTTTCCATTTTTGACCGGGTTAAGCTTGATATTAAGACAAAAATCTCTCTTTTTGATACATTGATTACGCCTATATTATTATATGGATCAGATATTTGGGGTATTTATGACTATAAAGAAATTGATAAATTACACATAAAATTCTTAAAGAAAATTCTAGGAGTAAGAACTCAAACACCAAATAATGCAATTTATGGTGAATTGGGAAGATTCCCGCTATCCATTATAGCGAGAGAAAGAGCTCTAAAATTTTGGTTAAAAATTAAAAGTAATGAAAACTCATTAACTCATATCACTTTTACTGATCAGATTCATAAAATAAACGGTAAATGTTGGGCTAGCAAAATAAATTTGACTATTGATAGCTTAGGATTAAACTATATTAGGGAAACTTTTAATTCTAGTTTGATAAATATTTATTTAGCCACTTTAAAGCGTCGTATACGTGACCAATTTATACAAGAATGGAATGTATCTATTAATTCTATGTCGAAATTAAAATATTTCTGCTTGTATAAAAAAACATTTGAAATTGATAAATATATTGATTATATTAAAAATGACAAATATCGCATTGCTTTGACTCGTTTTAGACTATGTTCACATTCACTTGAAATCGAATTTGGTAGATTTAATGGTATTGATAGAGAAAATAGATATTGTAAAATGTGTAATCAAAATATGATTGAATCTGAATACCATTTTTTATTATGTTGTCCAAAATATAAAGACTTAAGAAAAAAATATTTTAGAAATTTAACATGGCCTACGCTGACTAAATTTGTTCAACTTTTGTCTTCTAATAATATGAAAATAGTTTGTAATATTTCTAAATTTGTGTATGAAGCTAATAACATTCGTAAAAATACTCTGGAAAATTTAACTGTTCCGCTTTAATATAATTTATTCATGTTCTGGTTCTGTATTGTATGTTTTTGTACTTTTCGCTTTTATATTGTGTACGTTTTATTACTTATGTTTTGTACTTGCCATTTTATACAATTGTATGTGGCCAAAGGCAGGATACTGCCGATTTTGCCTCAAATAAAACTGTAAAACTGTAAAACTGTTGTTATGTGTGATACATGTAAATGGCACAAAAGTGCAATTTGAAAATCCCTTTTTTTATTGAAGAGTTAGTGATTTTGTTCTTCTATGAACAAGGCGTTAATTGCACTGGCTATGCGGTAATTGCCCAAAGCCTTTAGCCGGAGGACAATTATCAATTAGTTGGGGCAATTATCATTCAAATACCCCGACTAGCTATTCATTGTCCTGTATATAATACATATGTTCAATATATATGTGTAACATGATTTTGGCATTCTATTATTAATTCTAATCAAACGCATACCGTAGATATTGATATTTATTAGTTTTACTCTTTTTAAGATGGATACACATATTTGCAACATTATGAGTATTAAATTGGATTTATTTAACAGCGGTCAAACCAGTGTACATTGTTTGTGCATATCGGATTCACCCAAAATGTACTGACAGACTACAATATTTTGATTAAATAGATATATGTCTGAGTCAAGTGATATTTCATTAAAGGACCAAATTGACTTATAAATAAAATATATATTCTAAGCAAAACATTTTTGCAAGTGTGTTCAAAAGATACAAATCCTGATAATGCTCATGTTTAAAATTAAAAATAATGTCACTTTTTCATGTGCGCTTTTTCAAAGGGCAATTATCATGATAATTGCCCCCACTACTAGCAGGGCAAAGTTGTGATAAACCTTTTCACATACGGATGATAATTTTTTCAACAATATATTTTTGATACTATATTTAGTAATGTGTATCATTAACATTTAAAATACACATATACATGTGTTGGCTTTACTTGCAAAACAAAAAACACAAGAAATATTCCATTCCAATAAGGAGCATGTGTTTTGTTGATTTTGCAACAAAGCAGTCTGGTGAGGACCCATGTTTATAAGCCACAATGGCCAACATGATGCAGGTTATCTGTCATTTTACCCATTGGAAGGCATTTTAATGAAACCATGAGGCATAGATGTGCAATTTTTTTTTCCCCATATCAGTGGTGTTAGCCATTGTAGAGTTACAGGCCCTTGAACTAAATTCACAAAATAATTATATGTACTAAGCCATTGCATAGTTATTGGCCACTGAACTCAAAAGAAAAACTCTATGTACTGTCAATTTGTGTATATGGAGTTCTAAAGGAATGTAATCAAACCTCATAGAACATTTAAGCTCAGTGGAACTATGATAATGACTGGGGCTTGTTTTAGATTGGTTCCCTAAGCAGGTCTATTGTTATAAAAGGGCAATCAATAAATCCAGGAAAAAACAGTGCAGCTCCATTATTACTTGTAACTACCTGAAAACCCTTTAGCTGGACAGCCACATAAAATCATCAGAATTAGATATTGTTTAAACAGTATGAAACATATTTATACATATTATGAAAGTTTGTTTGTACATGTAACAATATTTGGACAATTTCCTGACCTGAAATAGTCGTTATGAAACGGATGACAATGGAATGTACAGTGATCTACATAACCAAATATAAGTGACTAGACACAAACAAGATAGTACATTGTAATCTGACCTGAATACTGAACACTGATGCCCTTTCATAACAGTCTTAATTAAGTTATCAGTATCTAGTTTTCTTAGTGTTGCCATACTACATGGTAAATGATGTCATTTTAAGCTTACACAAGCAACATCATTTGCCTCAATTTGAAAAAAGAAAACTGCTTAAGTTTTTTAATTGTTCACCAATTTTACTGAGATATAGCGCATGCAAAGTTTAAAACTTTGCACTACACTGAAGCCCTAATGATTCTTTTGTCAGTTGTACAGTAATTCCCAACATTTCGAAAAACATTACTGGTATTAGCAAAGTGCTTTACATGTTAGCAAACAAAATTTCACAAACTCGGAAGGTTTTCCCAAATGTTACTCTACAGTATATTAAGATTTCTTTTTTAAATAGTTTTGAATACATATTACAAAATGTACTTTTCATATTATGCTTACAACAGTATAGTTTTTTCCCAAATTGAGTTATTTTGCTGAAGTTAAGTAGGTAGTGTTGACCTCAATACTATATAAATACTTGTTAACTCTAGTTTCATATAAAGACTACAGAGAATTTAAAACTATTGTAACTTATGATGAACATCAAAACATAACAATAAAATGTGAATGTCTTTGTTATTATTTGTACTATATGATTATTTCCACAGTTTAATCATTAAAAGATTACTGTATCAATGCAGACCAAAATTTAGTGACAGATGGTATCCAGCTATAAATCAGAAATAAGTTTAGTTACGTATTTATCAACCAAAACCCGCTTCTCTGTCTAAAATCATAAGATGCAAAATTCGTTGACAAATAAGAAATCATCTATGATGACTTATCTGTGTGGTCTTCATCAACAATTCATCAACATAATGATTAACCCTTTCCCTCATATAGACTCATTTTGACGCACTCAGTAGGTACCACATAAAGCCTGATCTGCAGAAAACCACAGTTAAACCTTACCAAATTTAATTATAAAGTCCTTATTTCCAGACCACTGAGGAGCAGCGAACAGCATAAAACCTTATCAGCCTGCGAGTTACTTGCAGGCTGATCTGGTTTTATGTTGTTTGCATAGGTCTTTTCATGGTTTCCTCTATGAGGGAAAGGGTTAATCAGTACAGCACTAGAGTTTACTGTAGCTGAAACAGTTTTTCAGTCATATAGCAAGGATATATGGAGGAAGAGCCCGATTATGTGTGAAGATTTATATACTTAGAACTGCTTAGCTACTGCAAGCCAGCTGGAAGGCTTCCTCACATGAAAAATCGGAATAAACCTTAAACAAGATCTGTCCGTAAGACAGTGCGCTCACTATTCTAATGCTTGTCAATAGAGAAAAATATTGCAGTAAAAGGCAAAGTAAGAATCACTGTACCAATATTATCAAAATGTAAACAAAGGATATAAACATGTACCGGTATTCCAAGCTTTAAGGCTATATCTCAGAGGGTTCAGTGAAAAAGTGAGCAAGTATAAAAACAAGAGGGCCATGATGGCCTTTACCGGTAATCGCTCACCTGATTACTGACCATGCCTTACCCATGATCAAACTTGACGAAGATATCATCAAGACAGATCTAGTTTGAGACAGAGTTGGCTAATGTTGTGGCCAGGATAATACTATGATTTGACCTAGTAACCTACTTTTTGACCAAGCTCAGCCATAATTGAACTCAATTCGAATGTTATGGTCATAAACAAAGTCTGAAGATGATTGTTGAAAAAATTGAGATGCTAGAATGTAAACAATGTGAAATCTGGCAGTGTTCGACATTAAAAGGGGCATAACTCATGCCCTAATAGGCTGAAATCAGCAAAAATTGAACTCAAACGAGAGATTAAGATCATAAACATTGTAAGAAAGTTTGAATATGATTGCTTAAAAAATGAAGACACTAGGGTGTAAACAATGTGAAATCTGGCATTTTTTGATAATAAAAGGGGCTTAACTCCTGACCTTATTGGTCGATCTCAACCATAATCAAATTCAATCAAGAGATTATGGTCATTAGCATTGTAATAAAGTTTGAAGATGATTGTTTTAAAGATGACGATGCTAGAGTGTAAATAATGTGAAATCTGGCATTTTTCAATATTTAAAGGGACATAACCCCTGAGCTAATTGGTCAATCTCAGCCATAATCAATCTCAATCAAGAGATTATGGTCATTAACATTGTAATAAAGTTTAAAGATGATTGTTCTAAAGATGAAGACGCTAGAGTGTAAACAATGTGAAATCTGGCATTTTTCAATATCTCATGGGGCATAACCCCTGAGCTAATATGGGCTGATCTCAGTCATAATCAAAAGTCAATCCAGACATTATGGTCATAAAAATTGTCATAAAGTTTGAAGATGATTGCTCAAAAGATGAAGATGAAGAGTATAAACAAAGTGAAATCTGGCATTTTTTTAATATAAAAAGGGGCATAACTCCTGACCTAATAGGCCAATCTCAGCCATAATTCAACTCTATTGGGATATAATGGTCATAAACATTGTCATAAAGTTTGAAGATGATTGCTTACAAAATAAAGGTGCTACAGTGTAAACACTAAAATTGTTGATGACATGCACTGCACGGCGGACAACGAATACTCATGGGATCACAAAAGGTCAACCTGAGCTCTGCTCAGGTGAGCTAAAGACTAAACTGAGATTCTAGGTCAGAAAAGGGGCATTATTTAGTCAAAATCCATGTAAGATTTAAGTACTCTTCCCTACAAGTGGAAGGAAGAGGTCATAAACAAGCATTCAAAGTTTCAAAGCAACTCCTTTAAGGGTTCAGTAGAAAACTCAGGTGGTATGAAAAATTTGATCAAGAATTCAAGTTGAAAAGGGGCATAAATTTGTCAAAATCCATGACAGAGTAATCACCTATTGACCAAAGGCAGTGGTGATAGTGATACAAAAGTATACCAAGAAAGTAAGAAGTAAAACTGATGGGGTGGGGCCAACCCCTTTGTGTCCCCTCGGGGACACTAAAGTACAATTCAATCTGTCTCATCATGAGGAGCAAGAATATATATGATTTATGGGTGGGGATCTTAACAGTTTTTGAGATGTAAGGTAATAAGTAAAATAAATTGAGAGGGTGGGGCCTAACCCCTGGGTGACCTTGGGGGACACCAAAGTAGTACATGTACTATTCAATCTTCTCAATTTTAGAAACAAAAAAGTATATGATTCAGGGTTGGAAATTTGAAATATTTAACCAAACTTCTTTTTTTATTCAAAATCCATCTTTGAGGGGGTGGGGCCTGACCCCCAGGACCCCCCCCCCCCCCCCCCCCCCCCCCACATTTACAAGAAGGCACCACTACTCATTGAGGACTATAAGTATGTTAAGTTTTGTAAAGATAGGTTGAGCAGCCTCCGAGATATTGCCCGTACAAAGTTGCCGGCCAAAGAAATAATAAGAAGAAGTAGAAACAGAGTAATAACATTAAGTCTCCAAACTTTGTTTAGGAGACTTAAAAAAGTCGTACAAAAACTTTAACAGAGATTCTAAGTCAAAAAGGGGCATAATTTGGTCAAAATCCATGACAGAGTTCTCCCCTCTTGCCCACAGGTTGGGGTGGTGGTCATATACAAGTATTCAAAACAATAACTTAAGGGATTCAGTGAAAAAGTGAGGCAGTACAGAAAACTTAACCAATATTCTAAGATGAATAAGGGCATAATTTGGTCAAAATCCATGACAGAGTTATCTCTCTTGCCTACAGGTTAGGGTGGTGGTCATATACAAGTATTCCAAGTTTCAAAACAATACCTTAAGAGTCCAGTAATTAAGTAAGGTGGTACGAAGTTACGGCGATGCTGACGCTTGGGTAAGTAGAATAGCCCTCCTTAGTCAAGCTAAAAATAGTTAACAATGTAGTCAATAGTGAATTTCAAACTTTGATAACATTACTTGTTTGAGAACTCAATTTTTCATTGAGGTTATTACTGTTTTGAAAATATTCATGACGGCAATTTAACCCTTTATTTAATATACTCATTTTGACGCATTGGCAAACAGAGCAGACCCAAAGTCTGGCAAAAAGCTCAGGGTCTCCTCTGTTTATTTATACAATATTGTAGCTCAGTTTCTACACAATCTGTGAGACAAAAAATAAAAGCTACAATTTTTATACAACATTTTATGTAAATCAATATTCATCAAGTCATATATTCAAGAGGTAAAGTTTAGTCTTTAACTGATTATGGGATGTACATTCTCAAGTTTCATTTAAAATCAGGGCAGGAGGCACCAATACCTTTGTCTTATCCCTGGAAGAGTTCATATCTATACAGGTCAGACCTGTTTTATCTACTTAACACCAATAAACCATGCCATGCTCAGGCTGGGTGAACATGAACAATCTGTATATGTATTATGCTATGTCAGCAAAATAACTTGAAAATCATAAATCTGAATTTCTAAAGGAATCTTACAATGTATTATGGCTATAATGTACATATCTTTAAAAAAAAGTTTCATATAAGAATTTGTATTTTTCTGATTAAAAGGATTTTGTAATGATCTAAATAGGCAATTGACCTCATATACAGACTTTGTAAACGTCAGACAGCTCCTGGAAATGGCAGACTGATCAGGGTCTCCTCTATTTTCTCATACAATTGTGTAGATCAGATTTTACTCCGTCTGCACAGCAAAGAAAAACCCATTGTTTCAAATATCATTTAAAGTAAATAAATATTCATCAAGTCATTAATTTGGGCATGAATATTCATGAGGTTAAGGGTTAAATTGTATTTGTCTCTTTTAAACATATCAGTGACAAAGTTTAAAAAAAATGCAAGGTCAGTAAAAAAAATGTTGACATCATGTTATCTTTATTTTAATTTAATATACTAAGAATTTTATGTCAAGATCCTGTGTCAAATCATACCGTATTTTCATGCATATGTTAAAAGCGATGTAACATTAATGGAAAATGAACTTTCAAGCCCTGTATATCAATGACGAGGATAAAAATAGGTTACCCTGAGTGACTGAAAAAGAAAATCCAGCATGACAAACCTGTAACTGCCATAACTGTTCATCTCATGAATATTCATGTATAAAGTGATGATCTGATGAGTGTAAGTTTATTGGATATTCATAGAGAGCTACCTAGATCTGGGTCTGCTCTGTTTGTCAAGGCTTTAAAATATATCTATATGTTGTAAAGGTTTAAACTAAAGAAATATAGTGTGTTGTAACATCAACATATTCTTTGGGAATGACCAATTAAGATTCCACATGACATCTCGGTAATCTTGAAGTTTTAACTTTCAGTTTACACTGTACATAACTTTACATAATTTTTGTATATTACTGAAAATAAATTGTAGATGTATTTTATGCAAATAACAGAAAAATACACATTCTTGGAAAATATTTGGAATTGTTATACATTTCTTGATCAGTATGCAGAATGTATGACACTATCTGATCTTGACACTGGAGTCATGAATGAGGATCAGAGGAAGTTGGATTTTTCAGCCTCCAAATGTTTGTTATCACAGGGACAGAACTGCTGAGCAACTTTAAATAAGATTCCATTTTAATGACATTCTTATAGTTCTAGTGTGTTTAAAGAGAAATTAGTAATTTCAAGGAAAATGTAATGTTTTCCATTACTCTAATGAAAACCATGTTTTTCATACAGTTTTCATACAGCCCAATAATCATGATAAACTGTCACCTTCATAATCTGCTATTGCCTTCGTTCTTATACTTGGTACCACTGACATATTTCTGCACCACTATAATTATTAAAATACATAGTTGTCTTTACTGGCCAGTCAAAAATATAGCCCAGAAATGTTGTGCAATGCAGAACAGTGTTGCAAGCAATTAACCCTGTTCAAAAATGGAAAATAAGGGGTAGGACTTCCTACCAGTGCTCCAAGGTAAAACTTTCAAAATTGGTGCATTTATTTGTCACAAATTGTATTATATTGTTTGTTTGGGCTTAACATCCACTAACAATATTTCAGTCATTTGGAGACTCAATATATCGCTGCCACACTGCCATATCACAAAGGGAATGATACTTTGTACCATGCTCAGTCACATTATCCTAACATCGAACCAGCTAGTACCAGGATTATCTTTATGCTCAATGCAATGCAAGGAAGATATTCCAGTGTTTTACTGAATGACTTTGGTACATTGTGCCCAGGGATCAACTTGGTTACCTCTCTATACAGAGTGAACACTGACTTCTCTGCTACTGGTGAAAAGTGTGTCAAAAAAATATCCCCATGTTGGGAAAAGATGACCTACACAAATTAACATGATATTTGAATAAGAAAATTTAAACTTCTCATAAACAATGAATGCTTTAATGGAATGAACTTTTCTTGAGCAATATCACTTAACCTGGTGTAATTTCATTTACTCTGTATTAAATAGTAAATGGCCCAGTCAAAATTTTCAGTCTTACAATATATAACAGGACTACCTGCTAATTCAATTGTATTCAAGACAAGCAAACAATTCCTAATATCATTAGGGTATAGTTTCTTGCCAGATGGTTTTCCTGATTTTATACCTTTTTGTATGGCATAGGATTAATTGATCCTAGTATTTTCTTGCTATAAAATAGACAAGCCAGATCATACTGACAGAAATTCTCAGCTAGAACAAGCTGATCAATCAGAATTTCTGGTAAAATCCTTTTAAACTTACCTACCCTTGGGGGTCTTCCCTATAATTAAGCTCAAGTGTGATAAAGCCCAGGAATACACCAACTGGAATGTAACAAAACTCTATGGCAGTTTATATGAGTGCGAAAGTAACGAAATTGTTTACGAACATCTCGATAGACTTTGACAGAGACTTGCAAAAGGAAAACAGTTTTCAGTCGCAGTTGAGGGAAAAAAAATCCAAAATGTCCCATTATTATGTCAGTGTTGAGTTCCAGAGAGAATTGCTGATGATGTCATTATCAGAATTAGATTTCATTTGTATCTCAAATGTGCTGATAAGTATGGAATCTGATTAACAAGTGGATTATCTGGCTTACTGGACACAAAAATGAAATGAATATTACAATAATAAAGCCCTCATTTAGACAAGTCCTATTTAAACCATGTAACTGTTGAATTTCTATGAGGTGTTCCATTGAATGTAAAGGTATTCCTATCTTATTTTTTCACATAAGTTCATTGGAAATTTAAAAAATCTGTAATTCCAAAAATTCAGGAAAATTCCTGAAAACTTTTACCAATGTAATTAACTTTCAGTTCTTATATATCTCTAAAATATAGAAAAAGGAAATGTAACACAAGACTTTGTATAAGAATTTTATAAAATGAATACAATTTATTCAACAAAATGGCATAAACAAAATCTATAAAAAGTAAATTTACACAAAAAATAAAATCAAGATGAGAAAACATAATACCCTATATAATGTCATATTTGAAAGATGCATACAAACAGAGCTTGGGCAAAAAAAGAAGTTCTGTTTCTGGTCTCCCGACCAACCCTCTTCTTTTACGACCAACCCTAAAATTGTTTTTACCTTTCCGCCTTTAAAAAAATATTTCCCTTTTTTTTACCTTTTGTTCATGTAAAAAAAAAAAAAATATATATAATGAAAAAAAATAAAGTCACGACCTACCGACACTCTTGTTTATTTGCTGGAGATCAGGAACAGAACTTTTTTTGGGGGCCCTTACACACATATGCACACAATTTTAGAGAGTAATACTCAACCTATGAACAATGCACTGACAACAATGTCACACACCGCTGCTGTTGCAAATCTGTACTCTGGGGTTAAAGTGCACCATCTAATAAAATACAGAATTCTAATACCCAAAAATTGACAATCTCTATCAGAAATACCCTATTATTTGAATCTTCAAATACAAAGGGCCCTTCTCAATGCAAGGCAAAAAATTAAAATCACATTGCAGATCCACTATGGCTGTATAGATCCATTAAGGCTGTACAGGTCCATTATAAAGCTGTACAGATCAGTTATATGTATAACACTGTACAGATCATTAAAAGGATGTACAGGTCCATTATAAGGTTGTACAGATCCTTTGTAAGGCTATAGATATCCATTATAAGGATGTACAGAACCAAAACCTTTGGTTGTACAGATTCATTTAAAGGATGCACAGATCCTTTATAAGGGTTTGCAGATCCTTTGTTAGGATTTACATATCCATTATGAGGATGTACAGAACCTTTATAATGCCATATCGATCCATTAGAGTGCTGCTCATGGACATTATAATTTTGTACATATCCATTCCCTTTTAGTGCTGTACAGATCCTATAAAATTATAATCGTACAGAATTATGTCTGTACAATCCTTTATAATGCCATATAGATCCATTATAAAGTATACAGATCCATTTTAATGCTGTTTGAAAGGTCCAATCAAATTTGCTATTACATTGGACAGTGCTGTAACAATATCACAACACTGAACAAACCACAATTTGAGGCCCAATATTTGTCCCTTCTCTGTAAGTATGAAATCTTTTGTAGTGGTGGTATACCATATTCCATATAATCCAAAAGAACAATTCAATTTTGTAGTGATCATATACAGTAAGCACAACTTTAGTTGTATATTTCTGTATCTGCCTAACTGTAGGGAATCTGTCTGTGTTTTGTTCTATTCTGTTGTTAATCCATCCATCATTAAATTTTAGACATGTCTCTTCAAATGCTCAATAAAGACATGTCCCTTCAAATGCTCAATAAAGACATGTCCCTTCAAATGCTCAATAAAGACATGTCCCTTCAAATGCTCAATAAAGACATGTCCCTTCAAATGCTCAATAAAGACATGTCCCTTCAAATGCTCAATAAAGACATGTCCCTACAAATGCTCAATAAAGACATGTCCCTTCAAATGCTCAATAAGACTTAAGTGCAGATGCAAGCATCAATTAACATGGATTTATAGTCTCTTCTGCATAAAGTCTATAAAGGCTTGCATCATGATAACAATTTAATGATGGGAGGATTACCATAATAATCTTAAAGTTGATTTATTTGCTGGTATTATTAAATATTCAAGTGTAAAACAATTGCAGCACATACTCTACCGTAAGTGACCCCTACTTTTGTCCTTATTAAAAGGCCTTTCAGGGCAAAGCAACACTCAGAGAAATATGTACTTGATTTATACAAGCTGATTAACTTTCATGACAATCCTGCTTCTCAAAAAACACCTTTTTCGCAATTAACATAATTAATGTAACAACATAACAGCCGTATCAAGATACAATTGTTCCCAAATTAATTGCACAAACATTATGTATGAGATAGTCATATGTATGATTTCGAATTATGAGCATTTAAGTTTTAGACAGTTCATGACCAATGTCCAGTGATTCAGGGATGACATGCTGAAGACTGTTCTGTTAAGCTGGGCTAGTTTCCACTGGCGGAGTACCGCTGCAGGAGTACCTCTTGGCACGTGTCACACACGCGGACAGGTTTGGAGGACGACGGATGAGGCATCTTGTTGTCTGAACATTCTGCACAGAATATTTCTCCACAGTTTCTACAGTGGTGCTGTAAACATAACAATACTTTTCTTGTCATCACAACATATATATTCAATCATAATGTGAAATATAAAAATATACGAGCTAATATCATTAGCAGCAACTTCATTTATTATATTCCAAAACTGACATATTTTCCATGCTGAAAAAGGAATATGATGTAAAAAAAATATTGTAGATAAATTGCGTCTTAATAAATGACAAGAACAGAAAAGAAATGAAAATGGCTTCAAGAATCATCATCCTATAATCATGTTTTGTCAGAAATTTTTTTTTTTATTATGACCTCACTGCTATCTTATTGTATATTTTGTCTGATCAGGATCTGCTATGTTTGGCAAGTTGTCAAAACATGTCTACATGAGGTAATGTTCTTATCTTGTTTACTGAGGTACCTTATTGTTAGTAAATAATATACAGTGTACATTAAGCTGCTTTAACCAGGGGTCGACACTAACAGTGTCGCAGGACCCCTTGGACACCAACAAGCACTGGTAGAACTGGTGGATGCTCCCCAAAATGCGCTTTGTCATTTGATGGTACCTTATTATACTATAATTATGAGCTCTGGACAAAATTTAAGTATGAAAAATAACAAAGGACAACAACTCTTAAATTATGCAAAACAGAGTTATGGCTCTTGAAAACTGCACTTCATCTTAATGAGATCTATCTACCTATGAAGATTCATGTTGATCCTTCTTACAGATTTATGTTATGCTCTGGAAAAAATTTAAGCATGAAAAATAACAAAGGGCAATAACTCCTAAATTTTGCAAAACAGAGTTATTGTTTTTGTACACTGCACTTCTCCTTATTGAGATCTATATACCTATTAAGTTTTATGCTGATACCTCTAATAAGTTTTGTGTTATGTTCTGGACAATATTATGATGGACGGACGAACAGAAGGGACAGTCAGGGAGCATAAAAATTGGGAAGGGTCTCCGGATTGACATGCCAGGTGTTTTGTTGGGACACTTGCTTTTCCAATTTAAATTAAACTAAACAACCACATTTTTTTAAAGGCTTATATGTTACTTGATGAATGAGGGCCTCTGTGGCCGAGAGGGTAAAGTCACTGACTTTAGCACTCACTCAGCCCCTCATCACGTGGGTTCGAATCCCGGCAAGGGCCATTCAGATTTTCATGTGAGGAAGCCTTTCAGCTGGCTTGCGGTAGGTCGGTGGTTCTACCCGGATGCCTCCGTGCATTCGGGGTCTTCCTCCACCTGTAATTAGCTGGTCGTCGCTATATGACTGAAATACTGTCGAAGTGAGGGTAAACTCAAATAGTCAAGTCAAGGCTTTGATGAATCATATTCATTTCAACCAACTTTTATGTGAATAAGGCCATGAATGACATAACAGGGACTCCTTTTTCAGAAGGGACTCCTGAACTTTAAATTTTAGGAGACTACCTTAATATTATTTAACTGTATGAGAACTACCTTAAATTAACCACTTATCAACCTAATGCACATTCATTTCCTTCAAGAAAAACATCAAACAGTGGAGATTTATCACATCACAAATGCCCATATAATGCTTAATTCCAGGAGGATGCAGTGGTCCAGTGGTAACATAATAGACACCGATCCAAAGGTTGTGGGTTTGAATCCCATTGGGGACATAAATTTTTAATGACCTTTTCATGTGCTAAGTACTGGTCCAGCCCAGGAATAAGTATAAGCTTTAAGAACTCATTTCCAAATTGAAATAAAATAAGTTGAAACTAAACAAACTAAAACTTGGTTCCATGCTTTCAGAGAAAAAATATAAGTATAATAATCATATTTTTCACCATAGAAGATAAATTGCTACCACTTTCATTGTGATAAAAGCTTTTTATTTTATTTTGTATTTGAATGTCTTTTTCATGACAAAAGCATGCTGAGATGAGTTAAAAAAGAAATCAAGAGAGCCGAGATGAAGATTCTAACCTAAAAAACTAGAACTCAGCGAGTCAGATATGTCGCCTGACGATGACCTATCTGTTGACAGTAAAGATGTCAATTTGTCACTTTCTTTTAAAGTTTGGGTATTAATGCGCAATGATGTTGCCATCAAACAGAGAAAGGTTTATAAAGATCAAATAAAAAATGTAAGGACTATTATAACTTAAACATATTTAACGAGTATAATGAAATATGATTACTTTTTTGTTGTTTAACCCTTTTCCTGATAGGAACACCAATAAATATGTCGAACACTATCCACGTCAGGTGACACATAATATTTGTGAAGCTCTTAAAAGTTCTTTTAACTATGCATCTCATTCTAATTTGAAAGACACTAATAAGATCAATCAAAGGGGAATAACTCCAAATATTCACAAGATAGACTTATGGTTCTTGTGCACTGCACTCCGCATCATTTCAAGAAACATACATATCAAGTCTCAAGTAATTTAAACTTAAGGCGAAAAAGATAAGCTCCGGACAAGAAATTCTCAAAGAAAATCTATCAAAGGGGAATAACTCAAAAAGTGCACAAGGTAGAGTTATGGTTCTTGTACACTGCACTCCGGGTCATTGCAAGAAACATACATATCAAGTGTCAAGTCATTCAAATTGCTGGTGACAAAGTTATGCTCCGGACAAGCAGATGGGGACGCTGACGCCACTGCCGACGCCACCACCGCCGACAAAAGTAACCCCTATATGTCGCCTGACTAGTCAGGCGACACAAAAACTGCCTTCATTTCTGTACAAGTTATAGCATAGTTGTACTGAATACATAATCCATGAGATCATTTCAATTCCACAAACAAAACAGTACCTGTGGTCAAACTTTTAAGTCAACCTTGACTGAGAGATTATGGCTATAAACATTGTCAATGACATTTGAAAATGATTGCTTAGGAAATGAAGATGCTAGAGTGCAAACAAACACATTTGGTCATTCACTGATACTAATAGCTCATCCTGAGCACGTGTGTCCAAGGCTTTACATCAATAAAAATTATGTCACATTGTGTAATTGAGGCTCACAATTGGGAATTTAAAGTCATGAGAGATAGTGAAAAAATATATATGAAAAAGGCATTAGAATAACAGGAAACAAAAACAATAAGATAGTAATCTCTTTCAAGCTTGGTCATAGAAAATACATATTTCAAAAGTGACTGTGAAAATATTGTTGTCTATGACCGTTTGTGAAATAAAAAAAATATGACCTTACAAAAAAAAAAAAAATCAACAAATATTCTCCTATCATGTGTTATAGGACCACTGTGGTCCAAATATAATGTGGTATCTATGAAAAATGTTGTACAATGTAATGTGCTATCTAGAATTGGACCCTAGACATGAGCAGTGTGGTCCAGTGGTAGGACACGCGCTTCAGGGGTCCCAGGTTCGAATCCTGCCAAGGACACTGCCAATTTCCTTGAACAAGAAATTTATCCCGCATTGTTTCACTTCACCCAGGTGTAAATGGGTACCTGAGAGGGCGGTCTAATTCCCTGGGGGCCAAAAGCGGAGTGCAAGACTCCCCAGGGAGATCGATAGATAGATACAAGTAGCCCGATGACCAGGGGTAAAAGCTGTAAAGTCGGTGAACGTGCCCAAGGCATGAAACTTAGACTGTAAATTGCATTTCCTTTTTACTTTATATCAAAAATCGATCTGCATGATATACCAAAGCTAAGTTTTTAGGTCAATACTAGAACCCCATCTTGTCTTTATGTAATGTGAGTGTAGGACAAGACATGACAGGACACAAGATGCATGATCCCTATATAGCCCCCAATTCTTTGAAGTGGAGATATAGTTAGACACTTAAAATGGAACAACAACCTTTCTTCTGGCCACGGAGAAGGCTTTATCACATTGTTTACAGTTGGTCACATCCTTGTCACTAGCCCAACTGGCTTCCTTGGTGACCATCTGTAACTCTCTCATGTCCTCTACACGCAGCTTGGACCTGTCAAATATACACCATTCTTCAACTTTAAGTCTACCTCATGTCCAGTTCATGCAGGGAAAATTTATGTGTCATCTTTATCTACTGCTAAGGATTACAAATTCTCTCTCTATCAGAACTCAGTCACTTTTTCTTAAGTGGGTGCTGTTGGATAAAATCATTATATTTGAATATACATATCTTTAACCATTGGAAAGGTCATAATTTCATATTACATGTACATGTACATTGGTTTTTGTTAGCTATAATCAAGTCATTTTGTAATGCATAAGTCAGACATTTATTTACTTTTGACAAGGGAAGTAAGCCTGACATCAATATACAACTACTTTGTACAGATTATGGTTCCTGGAGAGGGTCTGTGCAAGACTTGTGAGTTTAACCCTTTTACTTCATATAGACTCATTTTTACATAGTAGACCCAGATCAGGGTCTCCTCTATTTGCTCATCAAATATTATAGCTCAGTTTCTACACAGTCATCAATCTGTGGCAAAGAAAAATCCATTACTTCATGACCCATTTAAAGATCAGTAAATGAATATTCATCATAAATATGTACATGAATACATGTATTCATGAGGTGAAGGGTTAACACATAATTATATGTAAGGCATAACTGGATTTATTTTGACCCTTTATCTTTATTTTTGACATGATGAATATTAATCTACAGAACTTTAAATGGTATATTAAACAGGATTTTTCTTTGCCATGCAGACTATGTAGAATCTGAGCTACAATATGATCAAAAGAGACCCTGTGTAGAATCTGAGCTACAATATGATCAAAAGAGACCCTGTGTAGAATCTGAGTTACAATATGATCAAAAGAGACCCTGTGTAGAATCTGAGCTACAATATGATCAAAAGAAACCCTGTGTAGAATCTGAACTACAATATGATCAAAAGAGACCCTGTCATATCTTGGTCTGCTCTACTAGCCAGTGCATAAAACCAAGTTTATATTTATGAGAAAAAGGGTTAATATGAAAGGGTCAAACCATCAAGACTTCTTAATATTCACCATCACTGACTAGTCCATTATTTTATCATAAACTTTTATTTTTCATCATAAAAAAAAAAGATCACAAAATATGCTAATCTTGTATTCAATTCTTACACCAATTACATTTTTCTCTCTATACAGAAAGCTCTATACAGAAAGAAGCTCTAAACAGAAAGAAGAAAAAAAAAATGTGTGTAAATTTGAAGCAAAATACAGGTTACAGCTTGCACACACAAACTCACACATGATGACATAAGAAAATGACATAATTTACAAGATTGAAGAAAAGAGACAAGATACCAATTATGTTTATTTGATGAGTTATAGGAGACAGTAAGAGATATAGAAAATAAAAAGTAAGTAAAGAAGGTAATCATCACATATAAAATAAACGCATATTTTGTAATTTATTACATGTATCATCGCTGGTTTATTTAGCAAGAACCGAATATAGAAGTAATTTGGCTTGTAGGTTCAGTGTTTCAAGAAAATAGTATGGATGAAAAATGACAAATATCGGGTTTCAATCCAAATAATCAGTATCTATATATGTTTTGTTGTGTTTTTAAACACAGATTCCTTGTTCAGGTGCAAATAATTATATCACTCGGGCTTTGCCCTCCTGATATAATAATATGCACCTTAACTCAAAACTGTGGTTAAATTTTCAACAAAATACATATAGAGTGATTATTTTTTAAGTAAAACATAGTTCCATATCATTTCCAAAGTACCACCAGGGTTTAAGAGAAACTAATTAAACATTCTGTTTTATAAACCTACTGATGATACAATTACAATTTACCTTTCCCTGTAATAAGAGATACATATTCAAAATGCAGAGTATCAGATATAAATATATGGGTTGGCCAGAAAGTACAATGCCAATAACTCACTCGCTGAGATGAGAGCCTAGCTCGGCCAATGCTTTTTCTTGCTCCTCAAACTGGGCCTGCAGCTGTCGATGCTGCTTCTGTAACTCTTCATGCTCTGCTTTCACATGCTTCAGCACCTCAATCTCATTTTGTAACTCACTGATTTTCAGTTTTTCTTGATCTAGATTTTTCTGTAAGTTTCCTCTCCATTCCCTCTCTATCCGGAGGTCAGTTTCTAGGGCGGTTCTGGAATATGTTGAATATAAATGTACTGTTACTGAATACTTCAAATATTCCAAAGCAAATCATTGTACATGTACTTACAACTATAATTTTTATTATTTTTTCATGTTAGGTATTTATTTTATTTGTGTGTGTGTGTGAATTTCATCTAATATTTGAAAATGGGTGAATATATGTACACACCCTTTTAGTATATCAGTAAAAATGTCCTGTATATTTGAGAAAAAAACAACTAACAATAAAGGAACAAGAATGTTATTCTTTGATACTGCCTTCATCTGAGTGTGCCATAAGTGAGAATCCCTGTATTTGTTATTGCATATCATGTACAAAAAAATCAGGAACAGATATAAAAGATATATATCGTATTGAATTATATTGGTTTACAAGCATTTCATTAATAGAAAAAAGCATGAAGTCTGTATAAAAAATATTATATATATGACTAAAACTATGAGTTTACCACTAAATAAAATATGTACGTTTGATATTGTTATATTTACAAATATTCGAACAAATATTTTTTTTTTCAAAAAAATAAGAAGTATCATTGAAAATTTTACCTCTCCATAATACAAATAATTTTGTCAGAAACACTGAGACAATGGATCCTGTGTTCAAGAACTAGTACAATATATAATATCCTTGCTTGTATCAAACTCTTTAATTCTCTCTTCATTTATTTTTTTTACTTCTGCAAGGAATGAACAGAATATTCTTCACCAATTTCTCTTGTTTGTCTCCAATTTAATCAATACATGGAGGTACATATTTAATTAATTTAATCATCAATGTTGTTGAAACAGACAATTCAAGCGTTTCTACCGATATGATCTATAAAGTCAAAATGATCTGATTACATCACCAAGTTTAAACGATTCATCAATACTGGTAAAGTGAAGACAACAATAGTGCATACAGCTGATTCCATCTGCAATTATATCACATCTCGAAACCCAGAAATATCTTTTAAAAAAAAAAAAAAAAAATTGATATTTAACATATTATAAACACACTGTTATATTTTACAGAATTTTGTATCAATTTCTAGAAGAAAAAAAAATGTCTGCAAGTTAATTGATTTTATAAGAGCAGAAGTGGCAGAAAATCCCAAATCATTTAACAAAGGAACAACATTTTTGAAAACCCAACTTTCAGTAAGACAAAGCATTTCAATGGACTTTCTTTCAAAAGTGGAATCCATTTTTCTATTTTTATTAACAGTGACCTTGACCCTGAACCAGCTGACCAGAAAAGCATTTCGATCGTCTTTCAACAAAGCTCGTAAGAAGCAATATCAGTTCAAAGATATTATTCCTATCTATTCATTATTAAAATTGTTGAGAAAAAATTCTTTTTCTATTTTCAGACCTGCTTCAGACCCCAAAATGCAATCCAAGCCTTCCCTTCCATACACTGGCTACCCAGGGCCTAAATCTGATTAACATTTTTTATAAATGTTATTGAGTGGATCATAACATACAGTTGAAACCGCCCAGACAGAAAAGTTCTCTCCTGACTTTCTGTGGTATCTCATGGTGCACAAGGATGTACCTGCAGGTGATAGAGGGAAGAAAGGTGTGTACATGTATGTGAAAAACCAGTTCCTGACCTGGCAGCTCTTCATGAAAGAATCATCTTTGCTCTCATATTTTTGTATGTGATATCAGTTGACTTAATAATTTCCAAACATACCTCAGAAAATAATTTTTATGCCCCCCCCCCCCTCGCACACAATTTTAGCCTTTATAACTTTCCATATGGATTCTGTTTTGTGTTAGCAACAAGGATAAGATGATTACTTATGCCAAATCAAATCCATTTTTGATCACTTATTTCAGAAGATGAGAATTTTAAATTTTAGCACATATAACTAGAGCTATCACTAAATGTGATTAATACCCCCACTACCCTGCTTTTTTGCCAGTGATTAACATTTTGATGTTAATTTCCAGCTGACATACCACCCAATGAATTATGGTCTTGATGTGCATAACACCATCAAGGTAAACATTTTTGATGAGTAATTTGATGAAGTCAATGGAAGAGTTCAATTCCAGACACTAGGCCTATTGGCAATTTTTCATCACCTCTGACCTCCATCTTTGACTTGACCTATGAAGAAGCAATCTAAA
>CM037778.1:46880585-46930585 GCA_021229015.1 Solen grandis | reverse complement strand
AAACTAGTGCAAAAACTTACTTGATTGAATCAATATGCTATATCTTCATTTACCTATTATATATACAGGGCAGGCATTTTTTTTTAACTTGATAAATAATATGTTCATATTGTGGGCACATGTCCTGAAATATTAGTTAACAGCCATTAAATTCACCTCATCTAGATTTTTAATGAGTAAAATATGTTGTTTTTTTCAATGGATTTTTTTTTAAAAATATGCAGCATTGGATTGCCACTATCATATTTCAATGTATTTTAATAGACATGAACATAATTGAACTGTCATTAAAAACCTGCTGAATGATACAAATTACAAAAAACATGGCTCATTCATGGCCATTAGTTTTCAGTTAACTCATTTGCATTTTAATGACATTATTTTTACCCTATTCATGGCAATTTAAAGGATATTATCATGGTGTTTTAAAGGTGTAACCCATCAAAATACTTTCTTGTGAAATAGAAAATCGCAGGAATAAATGGGGTAAATTTAGTGAGTGCATAGGACTTTTGTGACAATGCCAAGACAATGTCCAGTGAAAAAAAAAATTTTTTTTTAGACCATTGCGTATTCCCAAGGGCTTGGTGAAAGCAATATGGTAACAACATACTGTGAAATCATTAATTTTCATGGGATTCTAATTTTCATAAATTTTGTGGAGGATTTTATCCATGAATATTAATCCCCACTAAAACTTGTCTCTTATATAGACCTCACATTTTTTAGAACATAGATCCACGAATAAATAAACCCTTGAAATTCCCTTAGGTACATAATCAACGAAATTTAATGTCAACGAAAATTAATGATTTTACAGTATAAATAAAGAAGCAGTCACAAAAGTTTGCAAAGAGCCCTCTCCCCAGTTTTTTTAAAGCAGAGGAAACCTATTATAGAGCAAAAGTGATAAATTTATCCATGTGATAAGCGCTTATATCTAGTAGTATGTTGTTGTTGTTGCAGCTAAAGAAGCCCGGCCTGGACTTCCCACCCCTTGATGACCGTAAATAATTGTGTGGAGCCCGCAACAGCCAGTTTGATTGGCAAACCTCTCAACGAAGAATGAAGCCAGAACATTCATTGAATCATCATTATAATTCACAACATTCTGAAGTGACTTCTCTTAGCAACGTGTCAGATTTTCACCATGCTAGATAATTATAAATAGACTTCTTCATCATCTTTAAGAACTGAGCAATACATCTATAGTGCTACATATTGAGTGTTCTCTGTTGTTAATGATATATTTTATCATTTTCTATAAAATGTTTCTATGATCAAATAAGTGTGGACAATATAAGGACATGACCTGTAAATACAATAATGGAACTAAAGATCAACAACTTTCTACATTATGGTATTGCATATACAACATACTTCATAGTTTTGCAGAATATGACACAACTTAAACCCTAACAACTGATAAATGATCCATTAAATACATTCTGAAAGAGGCAACTGTGTATGTAGGTTTTTACTCTCATGTTTCTGAAAATGAAACCTTAAGTACAGACTCTGACACTCAGCCATTTACAACAAAAAGCTTTAACACACTGTAAGGTCCTTTATAGATATGTCTGGCACTATTCTGATAACTGATCATGGATAAAATTCTATTTTTATGCTCTTTTTTCCCCTTATATTTTCTTAATGCATCAGGTTAGTACTGTTTGTCAAAAAATACAATTCTCAAATGTGTAATAAAAAAATTGTAAAAAAAAAGGCAAAAAAGGGAGGTAACAATCAATTCTACTTGAGTCTGTTTGAAGTCAGGGTGTGGGAGTTAGATATGGAAGTAATAGTTGTAAAATCATAATAAAAAACATTCCAGAACAGTCCGGGATCAGTGTTTTACTTTCCATAATGTAATGCAAATGAACATTTAGCCAAATCAACCTTCAAAGTCAATATACAGTGAATGTAGGAAAAGCTGAGAGTTTTCCCATAGGCTGGCCTGTATAATTTTACTAATCCAGATAAATTCAGATTTGCATCATTATGTAACATAGAAGTTAATGAGGCAAACAATTTGCATAAAAACAAGGTTCTTACAACAGTGACTTTCAGGCTATCCCAGTAAGCCTGGTTTCAAACATTCCCCTGTTGACCCAGATTAAGTCAATTTTGATCTCCCAAAGGAGTGGGAGGAGAAACATAATAACGATGATAAATGAATTTAAGGGATGGCTTTCTTGATTGATCATTTTAAGAGAAACATTTCACTTGCAGGTAAATCAAATTTAAGGACAAGTTTATCAAAATATTTCCAATAATATTACCTCAAGTGAATGAAATCTTCAAAAAATTAGATTATTCAGATTAAGTTATTGAGTTATGGCCATCAGGATTTGCTGCTCCTCAAAACAATCAATTTTCATATTTAAGATCTTTTTTTCTTTCTATATTTGACTACATGTATCTGTTAAACAATTTTCTGCACTTGTAAATAAAAGTATTTTCATCGCTTTTTCAGCTTCTTCTAATAAAAACAAATTTTTTTATAAAGTCAAACTGTGAATCAACTGACAAAGCAATGACATAAGGAATATTTGCTTATCCCATTGTAAGATTACATTTTATTTCCCAGAGGGCCTTAGATAATATGAGTTATTATTACAACGTCTGAAATACTTATTATCTTACATAAAAAATAAACACATTTTCTATCCATATGATGCTAAAATGGCTATTTTTTCCCCCTTCTCTCTTTGAAGTTCCTCATGGGGAGCTTCAATTATAACACCTCATTGTTAATTTAGAATTATTTACCATTATTTACTTAATGTTCAATATATAAAAACTAGTGTAAAAGGCTAAAATTAACAATTAAATTTTTTTTTAAAAAAAAGCATTCGCACATGAGATTAAGGAAGGTTCCATAAAGGTTTCCAACATTGGACTGTTATTTTGAAGCAATCTTTCTTTATAGGTGGACATTCATTTGCAAATATATAAGAACTTTGAAATGTCAATATTTGAGCCATCTTTTCATGAAATACCAGTGGATAAAACCTGTATTAAACAACTACTGGTTACATTCAAAATGGAACCCTCTGTGATATCACAACAATAGAACAATCTAATTAGAATGAATTCTTTTGAAATAAAAGTAGACTAAAGTTATCTCTTTGTTATTATTTATTTCCCTCAGACAAACATATGGTAGACTGTCCCTGCTGTGAAACAGGAATATTGGCTTTTACTCCTATACAACATGCAAAGTGAATGGAATTGTTGTTGTTATATTGTTGCATTGGGGTTTTCGATGCGATAGTATTTCAATCATATAGTGACGTCCAGCTAATTACAGGTGGAGGAAGACCCCAAGTACACAGAGGTACGCGGGTAGAACCACTGACCTACCACAAGCCAGCTGGAAGAGTTCCTCACATGAAAAATCCGAAGTCCCTACCGGGATTCGAACCCACAGCGGTGAGGGGCTGAGAGATTTGTAGTCAACGACTGTAACCTCTCAGCCACAGCAGTCCCTGAATGGAATTGACCACTGCAACAAGCATAATACCCTATCGTTTTCAGGATATATCAGGTGTCTTATATAGACAACATCTATTTCCCACTGCGATGACTACTAATTCTGCAAGATATAGCACAGGATGTTCACAAAACATGTTGCTTTTCTTCATTTAATATACAAATTAAAAACATTTAATTCACAACTTGAGGTCTTGATGCAAAATTATGTATAAATAAAGAAGCAATTACAACAGTTTTGCAACCAGCCCTTGAATTGAAAACCAATCACCAGGTCTGCCTTGTTTGTTTACCATGTTACTGCAATAGACAAATTTGTAAAGTACACTCATTTTTCTTTAAAGTATTATACCATTGCATAGAAATAAATAGAAAACTATACCTTTCTGTTTATGCAACACACCCCTATGTGAATCTCCCAGTCTGATCAGGTTGTATATTGTTTACAATTCCTCAATAGACCATTTCACCCCAAATGAGACGTAAACCTACGTAAATCAATGATCACTTCCCAAACACCTATTATCTACATGCAGGTGTAAAATTTACACATTGTTCAATGGGAAATACACATACACTTCAAATTTTCCCCCAGTCTGACACTGATTTGTCAACTTAAATCAGTAATTTACCGATATTGTTGATGCTCTGCTTAAATAATCTATAGCATTTGAGTAATAGTGAGTTTTGAGTAAGTAGAAATGATAAGATGTTTTGAAAGTGAACAATCATAATGAGTGACAACGTACATCGGACCTAATCCAGAATGAAAATCAAAGATTTCTTCTTTTTTTTTCTCCATTAAATTTTTATACAGTAAAATTGCAACAAATTCAGAGAAGCCTTTATCTGAATACAGAACCTAATGTGTGGTATATTCCAGTCTAGGAGTGGACTTTTTTGTTTTACATAAAAAAAGAAAAGGACAGAGAATGATAAGTTTATGAGGAAAAACTACTCTTGATAACCCAAGCCTCGTGGTCAATACCTGAACACACCTCTCCCAGCAATCTTCAGATTTCCACAATACATTGTACTACTGTTGGTAGAACTGAATAATGGACTACCAATTATAATGATAATAGTGTCATTTATGTGTGGAGCGATTTTCAATGGCATTAAACAAGGCCATCTTGTTTTGAAACCGTAAATCTGACGTCAGAGGCCCTATATCACTGTCTTATTTCATGAAGATCTGTGTTTACTAATTAACTGGACTGATGGCCCTAAAGATGCTCACCTTAGAAAAACTGCCTTCACAGCCCATACAAGCTACTAAATTATAGCATAGTTGTACTGAATACATAATCCATGAGATCATTCTAGACAGTGCCTGTGGTTGAAATTTGAAGTCAAATTTGACTGAGGAATTATGGTTTTAAACACACAAATTTAAACATTAAATGGGGCATAACTTCTGACCTAATTGGCCAATATAAGCCATAATCAAACTTGGCCGAAAGAATATGGCTATAAACATTATTTTTAAGTTTTATGATCATTACTTCAGAAATAAGATGCAAGAGTGCAAATAAAGTGCAATATGACATTCTTTCTTTAATATTTAAAGGGCATAACTCCTGACCTAATTGATGGATATCAGCTGCAATAATAACTTGGCCAAAAGAATATGGCTATAAACATTGTTATAGAGTTTGAAGATGATTGCCTAAGAAATGAAGATGCTTGATTGCAAACGAAGTTACGAAGTTCCAAGTTGATACCTTGAATGCTTTTTGACTTATGCTGCGGACAAAAATTAAGTCTGAAAATAACAAAGGGCAATAACTCAAAAACAATGAAAGGTAGAGTTACCATTCTTGTGCACTGCACTCCTCCTCAATGAGATCTATCCACCTATGAAGTATCAAGTTGATACCTCAAAAAAATTTTGAGTTACGCTCCGGACAAAAAATGTGGGACGGAAGGACGGACGGACACACAGACAGACGGATGGACAGAGACTATTACCATATCCTGCTCCGTCTTTGGAGGGGGATAAAAAGGGTGACTATATTGATAAAGCTCTGCCTAAAGTTTTTGACCTTGTGTGTGAAACTTTCTCTCGTGAATTTCTTTTCAGAACTGAAATTTTGTTTCAATAGCCTAAGTAGACCAAGACCTAATTTGCAGTCAAGAAATTGTAAAAAGGAGGAATAACTCCGAAAATACTGAGGCCAGAGTTAGGAACTTAGTGCATGACACTTTCTCTCATTCATTTCTATCCATAAATGAAATTTAATTTTAAAAACATGAGTCAAACAGGAGTTATCTTAAGGTCACAAAATTGTATAACGAGAGGGCCAAGATGGCCCTGTGTTGCTCACCTGAGTAAGATTGCTGTGTTAGGCATGATGACAAAAAAATGTGGCATCTAAATTGTTTTTCTAACACTTGAGTAAGTGACCTAGATTTTGATCCTACCTGAATTTGCACTCAACTGGGAATTCATGCAGTCATCATTTTTATCAAATGTAATGAAGACTGGTACAAAAATGTAGGCCCCTTGAGTGTTCACAAGATTTTTCTAAAATTTAACCTGGTGACCTAGTTTTTGACCCCACATGACCAATTTTCAAACTCATTCAAGATATCATGTAGGCAAAATTCCTGACTGAATCTAATGAAGATTGTGCCAAAACTGTTGCCTCTAGAGTGTTAAGGATTTTCTTAGAATTGACCTCGTGACCTATTTTTCCCCCCCATAAAGATGAACAATCTGACAAAGTTCCATGAAGATTTGGCCAAAAATGTGGCCTCAAGCATGTTAATAAGGTTTTATTAATATTTAACCTGGTGACCTAGTTTTTGACCCCACATGACCCATTTTCAAACTCATCCAAGATATCATGTAGAAAAAAACATCCTGACTAAGTTTCATGAAGATTGGGCCAAAACTGTGGCCTGTAGAGTGTTGAACAGAAGCAATTGTGGACATTTGACAACGGACAAAAAGCGATCACAAAAGCTCACCCTGAGCACAAGTGCTCAGGTGAGCTAAAAAGAGAATAAGAAACCTTGGGAATGGATTATGCTCTTGTGTACTGCAAAGCTTGTCCATAATGTCTACCCACCTATGAAGCTTCAAGGTTATATGTCCCATAGTGCATGAGTTATGCTCCAGACAAAACTTAATTGAATATGAAATTAAACAACAGACAATAACTCCAAAAATATGATTTGAAGAATTAAAGTTCTTGTGCACTGCAATTCTCCTTTGTGAGGTCTATCCACCTATGAAGTTTCAAGTTTAAAATGCTCTTGACACATAATAAGTCTGAAATTTAACAAAAGGCAATAACTAAAAAATATGATGTACAGAGTTACGGTTCTTATGCATGACACTTTTCCATCATGAGGTCTATCTACCTGTGAAGTTTCAAGTTGATAGCTTTCATACTTTTTGAGTTATGTTCTAGACAAAAAATAAGTCTGAAATTTAACAAAGGGCAGTAATTCCAAAAATATGATGCACAGAGTTACGGTTCTTGTGCATTGCAATACTCTTCCATGAGATCTATTCACCTGTGAAGTTATGCTCTGGACAAAAATTTTGCATGGAATTTAACAAAGGGCAATAACTCTCAAAATATGATGCACAAATTTACAGTTCTTGTGCATGACACTTCTCCATCATGAGATCTATCCACCTGTGAAGTTTCAAGTTAATAGCTTTCATACTTTTTGAGTTATGCTCCGGACAAAATAGTATGAAATTTACAAAGGACAATACTTAAAAAAAAAAAAAAAGATTTGCAAAGTTACGGTTCTTGTGCATGACGCTTCTCATAAGTGAGATCTATCCACCTGTGAAATTTGAAGTTAATAGCTTTGATACGTTCTGAGTTATGCTCCAGACAAAAAGTGTAACAGACGGACAGACAGACAGACAACTCCAACAAAAACAATATGTCTCCCCCATATAAATACGTGGGGAGACAAAATAATTGGCAAATGTCAAAGATAATTCAATTAAAATACAAGTGCTGACAAAAGATTTAAAACAATAACTAAAACTTTGGTTTAATTCATATAAAATAGGCTCATCCAAAAGTATTGATCAGTAAAAATAAATATGTTTAAGCAAAGTTAATTTTCCATTAAAAGATTGCTCACTGCACACTGTTAAAGTAAAATGGCACATATAAGTTTATTTTAAGGCAATCCATCCATCATCAAATTGTGATCATGGTCCATTAAGTGATCATGGAAATTTGATAGTAAATGCAAGCCTTTATAGACTCTGGGCAAAACTGCCACACTGAAGTCATTTTAAGCATTTGAGGGACCATAATTATAATTTAATGTGGGATGGATTACCTTAACCCTTTCCCTCATAGAGGAAACCATGAAAAGACCTATGCGAACAGCACAAAACCAGATCAGCCTGCAAGTGACTCGCAGGCTGATCAGGTTTTATGCTGTTCGCTGCTCCTCAGTGGTCTGGAAATGAGGATTTTGTAATTAAATTTGGTAAGGTTTACCTGTGGTTTTCTGCAGATCAGGCTTTATGAGGTACCTATTCAGTGCGTCAAAATGAGTCTATATGAGGGAAAGGGTTAAAAGTATGGCAGCCTCTTTGTTTCTCTTTGTGCTTAAACAGTTATACCTATATGCCACAGCTCCGATGCACTGAAAATGATGTGGTTTTTAATGATAGACAAAATTAATCATAAATTATGTTAATATTATAACATAATCACTTTCAAAAAATTAAAAGATATGGAAAAAAAGCTTAAGATTGCCAATTACTGAAATGTGAATTTTATTTTTATTTAACACTTCTTATGTCTGAGATCAACGTGTGGAAGTTAGATATGGAAGTAACAGTTGTAAAATCATAATAAAAACATTCCAGAACAGTTGGGATCAGTGTTTTATTTTCCATAATGCAATGCAAATGAGCCAAATCAACCCTGAAAGTCAATATACAGTGACTGTATGAAAGGCTGAGAGTTTTCCCAAAGGTTGGCCTGTATAATTTTACTAATCCAGATAAATTCAGATTTGCATCATAATGTAACATAGAAGTTAATGAGAAAACAATTTGCATAAAAACAAGAACTGTCAGAGGACAGCACGCTCAACTATTCAAAATGTTTTTTAGTAAATCAAATGAAATCTATTTCAATTCTTGCCCTTCATATACCCTGTATTTAATAATAGTCAAAAATGATGTACCTTGATTGTCTAATACCCCTAAATAGGTTTATGAAGTCTAAATTCAATCCCATGCCTAGTTACTGAGACATAAGCATAATAACATTGTTAATGCAAAACTTTAACCAAGTATCCAAGTTAGAAATGGGCCATAATTTGTATAAAATTCAGTCCAAGAGTTATCCTCCTTGGTTTTCTGATGCTCCTGAACACACTCCTATACCTTCTAGTCAATACCATAAACAATTCTGAGATATAAGCTGAATAGTAGCTTGCATGCAAACATTTAACCAAAAAGTCTAAGTAAAAAGTGGCCCTAATCTGCATTAAATTCAGCCAAAAACTATCTGCCACTATAGCTTGATACCAAGTTCAAATCAAACCCATGCCTAGTTACTGAAATATAAGCATGAAATTCCTTGCAAGCAAAACTTAGGCAAAATTTCTAAGTTAAAAAGGGGCCATAATTTGTAATATATTCCATCAAGTGTTATCTTCCTTGATAATATGATATCCCTAAACATATTAAAGATGTTTCAAATCAATCCCATGCATGGACTCTGAGATATAAGCATGAAAGTACCTTCCATGCAAAACTTTAACCAAAATTTCTAAGAAAAAAAATGGCCATAATTAATATTTAATTCAGTCAAGAGTTATCTACCTTGGTTGTCTGATGCCCCTGAACATATTCATAAACTTTCAAGTCAATTCCATAAATGGTTATTGAGATATAGGGTTGATAGTAACTTGCATGCAAAACTTTAACCAAAATATGCAACACCAATGCCGACGGCAACTATAATAGCTCTCATATTCTTCCAATAGTCGAGTTTACAAGGTTCTTATAAATCCAAGTAAGCTTGGTTTCAGACATTCCCCTGTTGACCTACATTAAGTCAATTTTGATCTCCCAAAGGAGTGGAAGGAGAAACATAGTAACGATGATAAATGAATTTAAGTGATGCCTTTCTTGATTGATCATTTTAAGAGAAACATTTCACTTACAGGTAAATCAAATTTAAGGACAAGTTTATCAAAATATTTCCAGTAATTTTACCTCAAGTTAATGAAATCTTCAAAAAATTAATAATTTTTATTTAATATTTTTTTTTTATTTTACTACATTATCTTTCAAAAATTCTGCACTTATAAATAAAAGTATTTTCTTCCCCCCCCCCTTTTTTAGCTTCTTCTGAAAACAACAAACTTTTTATAAAGTCAAAAAACAAACTTTTTATAAAGTCAAACTGTGAATCAACAGACAAAGCAATGACATAAGGAATATTTGCTTATCCCATTGTAAGATTATAATTTATTTCCCAGAGGGCCTTAGATAATATGAGTTTGTATTACCACGTCCTGCACCTCTTACCTAACAAGCTCCAATATACTGTCAAGGTGCAAGGGAGCTGAAAAAACTGGATGACGTTTTCATAATAATGATAATGAATATCCAATTTCCCTCATAGAGGAAACCATGAAAAGACCTATGCGAACAACATAAAACCAGATCAGCCTGCGAGTAACTCGCAGGCTGATCAGGTTTTATGCTGTTCGCTGCTCCTCATTTGTCTGGAAATGAGGATTTTGTAATTAAATATGGTAAGGTTTAACTGTGGTTTTCTGCAGATCAGGCTTTATGTGGTACCTACTGAGTGCGTCAAAATGAGTCTATATGAGGGAAAGGGTTAAATAGCATATTTCCATTTTTAGCAAAGTTTGGGGTAATAATGCTGCCATAACTCTATATTTATATTCTAAACAAGAGTGCCAGTGCTGCCACAACATACGCCACCACAAAATATAAAGACCAAGAGGGTCCTTTTAATTATTACTTTTAACATTTCTGTAAGCATAAGCTCATAATGAAGTCTGTGAGACCAATTAATTTAGCTGAAAGAACAGTATATTCACGAATATACTTTTCTCAAAGTGAGGCAATCACTAAAGATGATGAAAAGACAGGGGCCTGAGATTGTGGTTGCCTGGTCGCTGGAATCTTTATCAAAATGGCCGAACTTAAAAATGGTAATTTCATGGAAAAAATCACAAAACTACCATTAGAATCTCTATTAAAACTACTGAACTACACATGGTAATTTTGATAAAAAAAATCACAAAACTACCATTATAATTACAGAATGGTAAAACACATTAAATGGAAAAGAAACAGCAGAGTATTGGATTGAATATTTGGAGCTTCATGTCCCATTTAACAAAATATTTCAGTCAGGAAGAAAATAGGATACCTATAAACAGAGATAGAACCCTAAAAAGGCTTCCAATATGAAAGTAGGTCAAATTGCAGTATCAATATGAATCCTTTTTTCTTTCACTGCATAACTCTTGCAAAAATCACTGTACCAGAAAATCCCTGCTTTATACACTTTTACCTGTTGTGTTTTCAAGAGACCATGTTTAGAAAGGCATAACTATTGCAAATATTGATGAACATCATAATCCCTGCTTTGTGCATATCTACCCAGTATAGTATTGACATTGTACAAGTTTTGAAAAGATTAGGTCAGAAACATACAAGGAATGGCATTCACAAGGCTGAAATATCAATCAACTAAAGAGACTAAGTTTCAAGGGACAAAAATCTTGTAAAAATCATTGAACCGGAAAATTGCCACTTCATGCACATTTATCCATTATAGTAATGACATTGACCAAGTTTTGAAAAGATTCATTCAGAAATGTAGGAGGAGTTGCGTTCACAAAAAATGGAAGTACGGTCAGACGGAGAAGCTGACGCCAATATACAATTGCCTCCAGCGGCATATAATAAAACACAAGTCCCACATTCAGTTACTCTTTAAAGTCCATAACGCAGAATCTGTTATGATTCAGCAACCAAGAACAAAGTTAGGGGCCATAACTCTGCAAAAAAAATAAATTTCAAAACAGGTCCCCAGGTACACTACTTTTTGTGCTGAAGAAGTTTGCTTGTGATTCTAACTTAATTAGTTTTAACTTTTGTGGTGGATAGAAAGAAGGATGAACAGACAGACAGAAAGACAAGGGCAAATGTATAATAATAATATGCACCCAAAACCCTTCAAAGTGGGGGCATTAAAATAGCAGTAAATAATAAAATTATCAGATCTCAATTCATAGCAATGTGCATTTCAATCTGACAGGTACATTTGCACTGTGAGGAAGCCTTCCATCTGGGTTGCAATAGGTTGGCAGTTCTACCCAGGTGCATCTGTGTACTAGCATTACATGTAATGAGCTTGCTGTCACTATATGGCTGAAATCAGTTACAGTTTGTTTATTGGAATTAACGTCCCACTGATAGTATTATAGTCATTTAGAAACTCTGTCTACTTAAGTAGATATAGTGCTGCCACACTGCAGTATCACGACACAGACATACGGCATGATATCAAAACCCAGTCACAATATCCTGACACCAGCCAACCAGTCCTGGAATTACCCTTATATGCTGAGCGCCAAGCAAGGGAGCTATACCATTACAAATTTTAACGACTTCTGTATGTTGTGGCCGTGGATCAAACCCACAACCTCACACTTCCCAAGGCGGACACTCTAACCACTGGACCATAGGGATGAAGCATACAACTACTTATTGAAAATATGACTAACTTTGTGTACAGTATATACGACCCTTCCATCTCCGACAGAGGTCATAAACATGGCAGTCTGATGAACCACATATTATCATACTCCATTTTGGATGTTTCCATATCAACACACTGTGGAACTGTGGGAGTGTCATGTGTTTGAAAGATTAGACAAACATTACATGACCAACCATCTGAGATTCACTCTTTACTTCATGGTTACCGTTACCATATGAAATACACCATTTTACAACCTGATCAATCTAATTAGGCTTTCAAAGGAAGATTTACTAAAAAAATATAGGGTTAAGTAAGAGACAAGTATTCATTCTAACTGAATTTATATCCTCTCTTAGATTGGTGGACAGCAAATCAAGACTGATGTGTCTTAAACACAGAAACATGACAGGAAGTGGGATATGGTCTGTCAATGTATTCATCTTCAGCTTGATGGAATATTATCTGTCTCACGTAATAAAAACTTCCAAGTGTTTGAAATTCTATCAGAGTGGTAAAATTACATATATAAAACACTCTTGTTTTACAATATTGATCTATTTAAAAGACCTACTTGCAAACAGCAACTACTATGCGACAGTCACATTGCAAGCGTAATTATCATATTATTTTTATCTATTACATAATCATTTTTACATGATGCTAGATGATGCTAGACTTTTCACTTTGCCAGCCCATTTCATTAATATTGACATTATTCATGCAACAATTATTTCAGACTAAAATTGTGGATAAAAATGACAGTGATGTCTGTGATATTCACCAAAGATTTATCAAACAAAGATTGACAACTACCGGTAGTCTAAATCTCACAAATGCACATAACAAATTGTCTGATTCTCGCAAAGTCACGTTTTTAAATATCTCCTTTTCTATTGAAAGTATGTATCTTTCAATAGGACACTACATTACCATCAAAATGATACCTTGTTTATTAAAATAAGTCAAGTAAAAAAAAAGGTTATATGTAAAGTAGAAAGGTACCTGCTGAAAAGAACTATGTTATTTTCGTTATTTTTCTGCAACACTGTCTGAACTTAAATGACATTTTAAAAGAATTTTTAAAATAAATCAAACTGAAAATAATTCCATGTATGAAAGAAATGATAATTGTATAGTATGGTTAAATTTTCCTCTGTAATTTTTAATACTTTTTTTTAAAGTTTGCAAAATGAAGTTATCTGATGTGTGCCTACACAATATTTTCCACTGAATTTTACTATCTCTGTTTAAAAAGTCATTGTATTCACAACTCAAATTCAAAATCACATTAAATTTGCAATCCATAGGTCACAGATAACTACACCTAGCAACCAACATTGTACTGAGGGACTTCAAAAGAATGGGATGGCCTCTTAATAGACAAATACACATTTGTCAAGACAAACAAGAGCGCTTTTCTTGATTGGCCTTTTTAAAGATAGGTAATATGCCATTGTACATGTTCCTGCATACTAAATAATCTGCATTGTGTCAATATGCCAAAAGGGAATCAATTTAACAGTTGTTCAAAAACTTTGATTTGAACATAATCTTACTGTATGGCAACAGAATATGTTCCATGGTTTGGAATGGTACTCTCGTTACACTGGTTGTTGTAATAAACCACCTATGAATAACAGGTACCTGACAACTTCAGCCATTCATCTGTTCCCAATGAATAACCTTCAAAAAAAGGTTGATTCACAGTCGCCTGGGGACCTATTCATGTCATTTCTAACTCCCTATTCATGGCATTTCTAACTATTTCACTTTACAGTTACATAGGGAAATCAGACGCATAAAGGAATAAGTCAGAACACATTTTATCCCTGGTGCTCGTGGGCTTGACTGAATACCTGAACAATTATCTTGTAGTCAGGCAGATAAATGAGTCAGTATGACACAAGTGCCCTTGCCTGTAATAAATTTCAAAAACAGAAAATTTCTTAAGAGCAATTGTGCATGAGGGAGCAAATTGGAAACTTAAACTGTCATCCATCATAGTTCACTTACATACTAAAAATCTGATCAATAAAAGCGTGAAGAAAAAAAGTCTGCAACCTTTATCATTTAGAAATGTTCAATGTGAAAACTCCATAATACATCCTAGAGTACCTTTAGCATACCTAAAATCAGCACAGAATCCCCATGCATGAAGAAAAGAAGTCTGGGAAAAAAAAAACTTCTATTGCAAACAACACAAAGTGCAAGGGCCATAACTCTGTCAAAAATGAGCATAGTTTAGTGAAATGCAAACTTATTCTGCAACTCACCACAGATCACATATTTTCAACAAATCACCCCAGTACATTAAAGCACATAGAAGATAAGGATGTTGTATTTCAGAATAACAGACAATGGGTAAAATGATCATGGCCGAAGTAAAACGATCATGGCCAAGATTAAATGATCATGGCCAGCCACGAAGTAATGGAGGGCATTTAATATATAAATAAAAGCACATCCTTGCTTAGACCTGTTAAAAAAATGACTTCATAATTAATATCTATATCATTTTCACAAGAAATCTATAATTAAACAAGAGCACTGCATGGATGCCGATGTTCGTCTGTTAAAAGTGTTTGAGTAATGGGCTACATTAAAGTTTTTGCACAACAACGACGTGACAATGATGACCCAGCGATCATATCTTGACTTTTTCTTTGAAACAGATAAGCTAAAAATGAGTTATGCTTAAAATGTAAAGTCAAATAATTTTAAAATTCAAGCTTATAGAACTGAGCTGAAAATTAATATTTTGAGAAATAAATCACAAGCACATCAATATCTAGCCACATGCAATATTCTTTAATGAACTTAATCTTCCTGTATGCCTTTGTGGCCCAAATAAGAATACCATAAATTTAAAGTTGTTTTTATTTTTGCTTTTTTTTTTTTTTTTTAAGGGCGAGGGAGTTCTATTTTCTGTTCCTCTTGTGATTATCAATTTAAGGACTTTTCATTTGCTATTACATGTGGGCCTGAAGTTGGAAAAAAAAGCTTAAATGTAATGTCACACTAATATATCTAAAAGAAACTACACTCTTAATCTCTGAGACAAAAAGAAGGCATCAATATTACCTATATACATGTATACAAATAACATTTTTAAACTAGTCTGACTTGGAATTTAAGAGCTATCAGGCCAGGTATTATTATTCAAAACCTATAATAAGACTGAAAATAGGAAGTCAAGACCTTCAAATTTTTATCAGATAAAATATAGTTGTGCCAGATTCCATGAATAGCATTATTCATAAACTAAGGAAAACAAGTACATCATTCAAAAAAGGAAATGCATGTCGACTTCCATTTCAAAAGCTTATTCACTTTAATAAAATCAGACAAATATCTGAAGTAAAGATATTCAAAACCCATCAAAAAATTGCTCACTTTCTGACTTGCATGACTAATGCTTAGTCAAAATAGGCTTCTACAGGTTACCTCAAGTTTATCAAACATCTGCAGATTGATATTCTTGACGTCCTCGAGCTGTTTGCGAAGGCCAATGATGCTGTCTTGTTTCTCATGGATGTCCTTCTCCAGGAGCCGCAGCGCCATCTCGTTCTCCTGCTTCATACTGATCTGTAGCTCCAGCTCCTTCTCCACATCCTGTAGATGACATATAGTGTGAATGTAATATAATGTAGATGTCATATAATATAGATGTAATATAATGTGAATGTCCATATAATGTAGATGTCATATAATGCAGATGTCATATAATGTAGATGTAATATAATGTAGATGTCATATAATGCAGATGGTATATAATGTGAATGTCATATAATGCAGATGTCAAATAATGTAGATGTAATATAATGTAGATGCATATAACATGGATGACATATAATGCAGATGTCCATATAATGTAGATGTAATATAATGTAGATGTCATATAACATGGATGACATATAATGCAGAATGTCATATAATGTAGATGTAATATAATGTATATGATGTATAATGCAGATGTCATATAATGAAAATGCCATATAATGTGGATGTCTTATAATGTAGATGTCATGTCTCTGTCATAATGCAGCTGATATATATAATGTAGTGTCTTATAATGTAGATGTCATGTCTCTGTCATAATGCAGCTGATATATATAATGTAGTGTCTTATAATGTAGATGTCATGTCTTGACTTTTTTTTATTATGCATACACTTATTTTTTAAGTTTAAAGTAGTTTTTTTTTTTTAACTTATTATTTTTTCGTTTAAATTAAGGCATTATCAATAGTAAACCTAACCAAAAGCCTAGTTTGTTCACACTGCCAAATACAAGTCGAAGTATATAGCTTTAAAGCTGAATGTTCCTGGATTAAACCAATACTTTTACCCACCATGTTCTTGTCAAGTAATCTACCATAGGACCATGGCACATAGCTGTTTATCTAAGCATGTAGTTGTAAGTCATCCCCTTACTACTAGCAAACCTTGTAACCCTGACCAGAATGAAAGAAATTTTTAACCTGCATGGCTTATCAGTGAAATCTCCTCATCTAAAATGTACAGCAGCTTTACCCTTTAACTGCTAGGTCATCTATTATTATATAAACAGGCTATTTGCCGAGGAATATCTTAGAAAGTTCTTAGAAATTATTGGCTATAATGTGGCTGCTTCACTTTCGCTGCCAACAGGACAGGTTAACCTGTCCTTCACCAGACAGTGTATTTGCCAACAAGTCGGGTTTATCTGTAATGGAGGTTTCCACATTGGAAACCCCCCAAAACGGATGAACCAGTTTTGTTGTTAAATACGCTGTAGGACAGGTTTTTCCATCCTGTTGTCAGTGAAAGTGTTAAAGGTAACTTGGTAGCTGATACAGTTTGATACTTATGGATTTCTTAAATAGAGTTGTTTGGTAACAGGTTATTTTTAAGGGTGCCATGGTCCAGACTGTAAACATACATGAATGCAGATCAGGATGTTGTGGGTTTGAACCCTTTAGAGGGCAAGGATTTTTCATGACCTTCCAAGTGCAAAAGTACTGGTCCAAGCCTAGAACCACTGAGAGGGATTAGTGTAAGTTGGAAGAACTTGTTTCCCAACTGAGGTAACACAAATACATGGAAAGAGATTTTTTCATGGATGTTTTAACCACATGCAATGATATCTTTCTATGATTACTGCAGGATATTATCACACATAACTTATCTACCGTAAACAAATTTAAGTCTAATTTCATAATTCCATTTTTTTCTTCTTAGAGTCTTTTCTCAGTAATTTCAAAACTAATGATCATTTGCTAGCAATCTAACAGTTCACAATGTAAATCCATCTTTAGGCTGCACTGAGGTCAGAACATGGATGTTTACTGGACCCCATGGTAACTATGAGAACTAATAACATCTTACAGATTCTAGTCCATGGTCTGAACCACAATATATTTTCATTTACCTCATAGAGGAGACTGTAGAATATGTACTTTTGCATCTGAAATATATTCTTTTTCTTGCTGATTGAATTCTTAAACAAAAAGCATGTCTGAAGCCAACATTAACCACCACCAGATTCAAGTGTGTGTGTGTGTGTGTGTGGGGGGGGGGGGGGGGTTGCGCACCTGGCAAGCACCCCGCTCTAAAATTCCCAAACCATATATACATGTAGATGTACAACTCCCAAAATACTCACAAGAATGTACTATTTTACAGCTTTAAATTTAAAAAATCGCAAATGATTTCCCCAATGTCCCTAGTCAAACCGAACCTACACCCTTATCACAGCCCTAGCAGAGCGGCAAGCCATTTGCATTTTAACTACCTACATTTTTAAAATATTGCACCCCCCGCCCCCCTAATTTCTATTGAAATTGTTATAAATGATCACTCACATGAAGCTATATCATATTAAGTATACATCACACATTTAGATGCCAGTACCTCACTATCGCAGCGACGGTAAACCCCAATACAACAACCACCACCTCACTATCAATAGTAAGGCCAAAATGTTACTTCAATTCAATGACCCCTTCCTTTGATATGCACTGCAGTGTGATTTAATTGAAATTATACCTTGATCAGTAAACCTTGGATACTTTTACAATGTCCATGTGCTATTTTGCAGGTTAAGTATTTGTAATTTATCCTATCCGAATATGATTTACAAATCACTGCTGAATGACGTCTTGTAACATCAGTAAAGATTGTAGGAGTGATCTCACACACAGATGTGCTATTGACATCAAATGACGTCAAGTTACACATACAGAATAACAGAAACAGTCTTACAGGTAAATAATCTTTATACATGAATTGACACATTTTGATATGTTGGTAAACAGAGCAGGCTCAGGTAACAGTCATCTTTGTATATTGTATAACAGTCACCTGCGTATAACAGTATCTAAGTATAACAGCACCAGTGTATAACAGTCATCTGTGTATAACTGTTATCTGTACATAACAGTCATCTGTGTATATTGTATAACAGGCACCTGTGCTTAACAGTATATGTATAGCAGTGCCTGTGTATAACTGTAACCTGTGTATAACAGTCACTGGTGTATAACAGTTATCTATGTATAACTGTCGCCTGTGTATAACAGTCGGTTTGACCAAGTCACAATGGTAGTTCTCTTTTACCGGTGTGACTGTGCCATATCAAAATGATAATGTCCAAAAAGAAGAAAACCTGAGTGAAACTGTATAAGAAATAAAAAATAGTCCTGGCCTTTTTTAGGATAATTCTGGGAAAAAAAAGATTCACTCAATTTTATATATAAGAAATTGATGTAAAAATAGCTAATCATCATACTTTTACTTACTAATTTATTTTCATCTTTTTTCTCACTCATTGTTTGCATTTAGAGTATGCAATATTCTATATCATTTTATGCAATCAAAAAGAAAAACAAAACTCAACAAATTAATCTGATGATCTAACTACCTAGTCAGTGTCTTGTAACTTTCTGTTTGTAAACACCAGCAATATTTTAGGTGATTGGGATTTTTTTCTTATGTCAAAGTACAAAACATTTATTTCACCAATTGTTTTCTCTTTCATAGCTCTATCAATATAGACTTCCTTATGAACAAGAGTGTTCTCTGGAACACCTGTGTCACCTCCTGAAGTGTGATGGAAAAAGTGTGACAGAAAGACTGATGGACAGACAGACACCTCTGCTTACAGCATGTGACACAAAAATTGAAAACATCTGTATTACATTACATGTATACTATAATTACAGATTTCATGATGTCTGAAGATCATTTAAAACATAATGCTGGCTGATTTACTTTGTCGATGGAGTACAGGGAAATTAACAAGAGGGCCAAGATGGCCCTAGATCGCTCACCTGAGAAAAGTATCATTCATTGCCTGTACAAAACAGATTGCTTTAGAATTAAGATGATGAGGTGAAACAATGTTCAGGAATTTTCTGACCCCATCCACAAAAGATATCATCATGACAAACATTCTGCCAAAGTTTGAGGATGATTGGACCAAAAATGTTGCCCTCAGAGTATAAACAAGATTTTTCTAAGATTTGACCTACTGACCTACATTTCCATCCAGCCCCACCCATTTTCAAACTGGTTCGAGATATCATCGTGACAAACAATCTGACCAAGTTTGAGGAAGATTGCATCAAAACTGTGGCCTTTAGTGTGTAAACAAGATTTTTCTAAGATTTGACCTACTGACCTACTTTTTGATCCAACCTGACCCATTTTCGAAAGGGTTCAAGATATCATCAAGACAAACATTCTGACCAAGTTTGAGGAAGATTGGATCAAAATTGTGGTCTCTAGTGTGTAAACATCAAATTGTTGACGGACGACGGACGACGGCCGACGGACAATCAAGTCTCCCAAAAGCTCACCCTGAGCTATGCTCAGGTGAGCTAAAAATTGGGGATTATGTACCAGTCGTAAATGAATTTCTTCATCCAGTTGTTTCTTTACGTCTGCATACATCTCATCCAAACCAGCTCGCGACTGCAAATAGGTTTGTCGTTCTACATCTATATCCCGTTTTGTCTCCTGAAAAAATTGTCATAGTAACATTATTCATAACAATATGGGGAGTCAGAATTAAAATAACAGTCTAGAACACTTATGCTTGAAAATTTGCATTTAATGAAAAAGTTGTCTGGAAGACATAGTTCTTTAATAAATCCTCAAGCAAACAGCACAGCATATACCTTATTAAAGACATGAGGAAGTGCCCTGGCTGGGATTCGGACACCAGACCTCCTGAATGTAAAGCAGACACTCAACCACTAAGCTATTGTGCTGGCGGTATGAGCAAACAAAGGAGTGGGCGTATATGTGACTATAATGAGCTCAGGAGGTTATTAATACTCATAAAAAAATTGTGAGGAAGTCTAGACTATGCCTATCCAAATATCATCAATGTCTGAACTACAGAATATATCATGACGTAGATGGAGATAAAATAACAAATTAAGAGTTTTCTGATTAGATTTCCCTCCCCAAGCAGGTGGGTGTTTAGAACTATATAATTAGACTGATAATGTATCAGAACAAGTCACAGCCAGGGACTGAAAACCTATCATAGCCTCCCTTCTGGACATGCTACTGACAAATATGACCCGACACAGCGTACGTAAGTGAAAACTACCCCTACCCTGGGCCAATTTCACAAAACATCCCTTAAATAATTCTTCCCAGGTGCAAATTTTACGTATGAAAAAAAAATCCCTTAATCATCTGACTTTTTGTTCACACAAAAAAAAGTCTGTAATTAGTTTGTGTAATATAATGAAAATGGTCTCTATGTGTATTGTAATGATAAATTAATCACAATATGGCTGAAACAAAATCCATTAGTTTATATGACAAGTATTAATCTGAATAACACTGACCTATAAAATATTATTTTTATTCAGAAAATGATGTCATGACAATATATTGAGTGGCCGAGAGGGTAAAGTCGCTGACTCTAACACTCACTCTGTGTGGGTTCGAATCCCGGCAGGGTCACTCAGATTTTCATGTGGGGAAGCCTTCCAGCTGGCATGTGGTAGGTCAGTGGTTCTACCCGGATGCCTCTGTGCATTCAGGGTCTTCCTCCACCTGGAATTAGCTGGACATCGCTATTAGACTGAAATATTGTCAAGGCGGCGGTAAACTCAAATAGTCAAGTCGTCAATGCCTCGGTACATGTACAGTTTTTTGAAGTGAAACTATTTCATTTTTTCCCCATCCCAAAATTTTATTGCTTTTGAATGTACTAGACTTTTTTCATAATATGTCACATTGCCATCATACAGATATTGTGACAATGAACACTGGAAATCTATATACTACTGAAAACAAACCAAACTTACTGATACTTCCTTCACATAAATGGGAAACCAACTTTACAATATATCATATTAATCTCTGTCAATAATTCCTGAATTGGACCAGTACTTTGGAAATGGGAAGGTCATTAACAGTTCTTGCTCCCAGCTGGAATCAAACCACTAACTTCCAGATAGTGAATATGATCATTGGAATATGTAAGAGTAATTTGACAGAGTAAATGAAAAAATATATTGATGATAAGTGGGGTAATTGTAAAGGTCTTTAATATCTAGAATAATACGAACGGTATCGAAAAATATAACAAGCAATGACCAATGCTGGAGGGAAAATGAATGGAAGTTGTTGAAAAATTAACAAAAGTAATATCGGAGATATCTAGAAATATTCATCAATGCATCCTTAACCCTTTTCTTCATATAGACTCATTTTGATACATTGGAAAAAAGAACAGACTCAAATCAAACAGCTCCTTTCAGAGTCTCCTCTGTTTGTTTATACCATTTAAAATTCAGTCAAAGACAGATAATATTCATTCTGTTATAAATATGTACATGAATATTCATTAGGTAAAGGATTGATACATTTCTGTTAACAACAGTTGAAATTCTATTTCACTAGAATCCATATGTATGTAAACCTTTTGAGTCACATAAAATTATTTTAACATAACAATTTCATGAAAACATGAGTATTTCCTGATTTTAGCATAAGTATGTATTGGATTTAAATGTAAATAGTACTCTAAATGATCTTTTATCTGCTGAAATAACCACATACAAAACATATGTTTTGGCCTACTGATATCAGAACTTCAATCTGACACAGCATTATTTTTGAATTCTTCCATTAGTGTTTGCATAACACCCCTAGACACTTAGCTACGCCTGTCAAGGATAGAATTTATGATATATGTGAGCTGTATACTTGCATAAGCATTTTATATTTTAATAGTTATCCTTCTTATTTGTTCAAACACAATCTTACTATAAATAAAGACAATACATGTATCTATACATACATGTCATTAAAAATTGTAAACCTCAACAAGTGTTTAATTGAGACCAAAAAATGTTGTGAATTGTTTTCAGACAGCTTCAACAAATAGGACAACAAAAAATTGTTACATTTACCAAATCCGGGGGAGGGGGAGGGGGGGGGGAAGCAGGGCCTTAGACTTTAGGGGTCAAGGTCATTTGAATGTCAAGGTCACCTGGCTGAAAGAGGCCATCAAGATGCATTCACCTGTGAACTTTGAAGGTTATGGATGGAAGTACTTTTATATTGTGGTTAAGGTTAATATTTTCTATTTTGGGTCATGGTGACCTTGACCTTTGGTCCTGTGACCTATGTAAGTGGGTCTGTTCATCAAGATGAATAAACATGTAAAGTAAGAAAGCTATGGATGGAAGAACTTTCATTTTATGGCCAAGGTTAATATTTGCTATATGGTGACCTTGACTTCTGACCATAGGACTTATAAGTGGGTCTGGCAGAAAGAGCGCATCAAGGTGCTTACAAATGTGAAGTTTGGAGGTTATCGATGGAAGCACATTCATGGGAGCCAATTTTTTTGAGTCCCTTTTTTCCCCCCTTAAAGGTTGTGGGAGAGTTCAAAAAATTTGGAGGTTATGGATGGAAGGACATTCATCATGTGGCCAAGGTTAATATTTGATATTTTGGGTCATGATGACCTTGACCTTTGACCCCATGACCTCTAAGTGGTTCTGGTGGGTTGAGCTCATGGAGATGCATGCACCTGTGAAGTTTGGAGGCTGTAGGTGTAAGGACCTCTGAGTTATGGATGGTCAAGGTTTAAGTTTTATGACAGACAGACCAAAAACAATTCCCCCCCCCCCCCCACAAACTATCAATGCGGGGGCATAAAAAATCAACTGATAGATGTACACATAAAAATGTTTACTTGAGAGTAGTACACATAAAAGTATATACTGAAAGAGGCACACATAAACATATTTACTAAGAGTTGCACACATAAAAATATCTATTTAAAAAATATCAGTTGTACAAAAAATTATTAGAAATAAAAATTTCCAAAAAAAAATTTTTTGAGAGTACTACACATAAAAATATTTACTAAGAATTTTACAAATATAGGATCTGACATGAATTGTCATTTCATATAAGATTATTTTCATCATCATTATGACCTAAATTTGGCAAACCACTGTTATAATGAACGGACTGTGAAAGACAACATAACAATATATAATAGATATTTTGAATCAAAGTTAGTTGCATCAAATACATTTAAAATCCAGCTGTTTGAGTTTAACACAATATGCATATAGGCTACACAGGTGTGACACAGAGTAATAAAAATATGTAACATGTTACATCAATGTAAGTGTAAGACAAGAGTGCCAGTGATGCCACAATATACGCCGCCACAAAATATAAAGACCAAGAGAGGACTTTTAATTATTGCTTTTAATATTTCTGTAAGCATAAGCTCATAATGAAGTCTGTAAGACCAATTAATTTAGCTGAACAGCAATAGAACCCTAAAAATGCTTCCAATATGAAAGAAGGTCAAATAGCAGTATCAATATGAATCCTTTTTTCTTTCTCCACATAACTCTTGCAAAAATCACTGTACCAGAAAATCCCTGCTTTATGCACTTTTACCTGTTTAGAAACTTGAGTTGTGTTTTCAAGAGACCATGTTTAGAAAGGCATAACTATTGCAAATATTGATGAACATCAAAATCCCTGCTTTGTGCATATCTACCCATTATAGTCATGACATTGACCAAGTTTTGAAAAGATTCATTCAGAAATGTAGGAAGAGTTACGTTCACAAGGCTGAAATATCAATCAGCTACAGAGACTAAGTTTCAAGGGACACAAATCTTGTAAATATCAATGAACTGGAAAATCACTACTTCATGCACATCTACCCATTATAGTAATGACATTGACCAAGTTTTGAAAAGATTCATTCAGAAACATAGGAGGAGTTGCGTTCACAAGGTTGCAATATCAATCAGCTACAGAGACTAAGTTTCAAGGGACACAAATCTTGTAAAAATCAATGAACCGGAAAATCATCCACTTCATGTGCATCTACCCATTATATTTATGACATTGACCAAGTTTTGATAAGATTCATTCAGAAACGTAGGAGGAGTTGCCTTCACAAGATATGGACGGACAGATGGAGAAGATGACGCCAATATACGACCGCCTCCGGTGGCGTATAAAAAAGGAGATGATAATAAAAAATCTGTAACAGCTGCATAGTGTTATATGATTTAAGTGTTGTACACTTATTTCATTTCATGTCAATTGGGAAACAAATTCTTACAACTTATATTAATCCCTCTTGATGGTTCCTGGGTTGGACCAGTACTTTGTAATTCAGGGAGGATCATAAAAGAATCTTGCCTGTAAAATCCCTACCTTATCCAAATTCATGTAGTTTGAAAAGGATTAAAACAAGCATCACAATAAATAAAATGAATTCACAAACATTGACATAAGGCACAAAGAATCTATTTTGAATTCAGTTGCAAGTGGGACAATTTAAATACATTTGTTTAGAATTAAAACCTCTGTTGACTAACACATCATTATGGGATTTTTTACCATGTTTATCACAAATATGAGTAAATCATTAAAGTTTGCAAAGTCATGAATTAAAACAAATGTCTTGGAAAATGTAAAATCTTTCTTTTAAAGTCAAAATCATATCAAAACAAGAGCACTGCATATGGCTGCCAACACTAGTCTGTAATATTTTTTTTTTTTTTTTTTTTTTTTTTTTAAGGGGGAGATAAATTAGGTCAAAATGGATCTAAGAGTTATAGCCCTTGATGAAACTGTAGCCCTATGATAGTGAACAAGTATATGAAGTTTTATGACAGTTTAATAGTTGAGAAGCTATAGCAAAGTTTTTTTACAACAATGATGACAACACCAGAATGATGATAATACCATTTCCTTGACTTTTTTCTTTGAAAAACAGACAAGCTAATGATTATATCTTTTTTTCACTTTATGTCTTTTCATTGAGCTTTTTCAGGAAAAGTGCAGTTAGATATCATATGTTACAGGAGACTATAGAGTTCTCAGATACTATCATATTAATCCCTTTACCTCATAAATATTCATGCACACATTTTTCTGAACATTAAACCATATGTGCGTCAAATGATTTTTTTCTTTGAAGCACAGACTACCATATGCAGATTCTGAGCTTCAATGTTGTATAAGTGAACAGAAAAGACCCTGATCAGACTGCTCATGGAAGGAGCTGTCTGATCTGGATTTGCTCTGTTGGCAAAATTTATGAAAATAAGTCTATGTAAGCAAGAGGTTAAACCTTATTCATTTTACATTGATTGTGAAACAAGTTCTTCATGGGTAAAAGTTGGAAATTTAAAAAAAAAACCTCTAAAAATCCTGACTTTATCAATCTGTAAATCCAGAAATTCAGGAAAATTCCTGTTAACGCTTACCTATGGTTCTAACAACTTATATTTTTCAATCTCAATGTCACACATTGTGGTGTTGAGTATGTGACCATAATAGTACAACTGATTTAGATTTCTCTCACATAGATGACCTGCAATCACACATGAGACATAACAGGAAGACCGCTTCATTCTTCAGGCACCAAGGTTCTCAGATAACTAGCCTTAAAATATCACACCGAAATAAACAGAATAATGTATCTAATATCAACATAACAAGAGCTGTCCGCAAGACAGCACACTTAACTATACTGCAATATCATTTAAAGTTGTGTTTACCAAAATTTCTAAGTCCAAAAAGTTTCAACTCCATCCCATAACTGATTGCTGCGATACAAGCATGAAAGTATGTTGCATGCAAAACTTTAACCAAAATTTCCAATATCAAAAAGGGCCATTATTATTTTTTATTTGCATTAAAATTTGTTCAAGAGTTATCTAACTTGCTTGTGTAATGTCCCTGAAGACCTTTTTGAGGCAATGAATAAATGCACATACCTGGTTATATGGAAAATAGGCATGATAGTAAGTTACATGCAAAACCTTAACTGATGGCATCACCAGTGCCACTGCCAGGGTAAACAGACTAGTTCAACATACCCCTTACAGTCAACCTATTCTTTGTATAATCAAGCTAAAAATGAGTGGCTGGAGGTTTTGGTTATATACAAATAAATGCATAAATCAAACCTTATAATGTCAAAATTTAAATTTAAGATAAGCAAACAGAATTGAGAATATTTCCATAGAGTAAGATTTTCATTGCACTTGGCCAAATTAGTTTATCAAAATCACCTAAAAAGTTGAACATTACACAATTTTTCTCTAATGGACGCTTATTTTGGTAATGAACAGCACTTTTCATGCATCAATCATCAACCATTCAGTCATTTTAAATGTTCTGCTACTTTATATGATGCTATTATGTTGAAAGAAGTATTCCATTTGTGTAGAAGAGTAGCATGTATGTTATTTACTTTCAATAAAGTCTACTTACTTATGTCATGCACCTAATGTAAGTAACGCTGTGTGGAATTCTATTCCAGTACTTATCATGTGTTTCTGTTAAATCACCTCGAGGACTTGGCGCAAAACTATTGCAACTGCCAACCATTAATTCTATTAACATGAATATTCAGGGACCAGCGCCACTGTTACTTCTGTATTCTACACCACACCACCATATCAGAGGGCATTGGCAACTTTCAAGGTCTGTAGAGAGGGACAGAAAGTTATGCTCTGTGTGATTATTGGTTTCAAATCACTTACTTTTTACCACTACATTGTACATTCTATGTACAATGAGCTTTAAACTGTATATGAAACAACGGGTTTCTCTTTGCCTTTCAGACTGGTTAGAAACTGAGCTAAAATATAATCTAACAGAGAAAACCCTGATCAGAAAGTTCTTGCTAAGGCAATGACATGCCTCTTTATGAGAAAAAGGATTAAGTGACGAATAAACTGAAAACTACAACCTAGGAGATTTTGTCCTTATATGGACTTCAACAGCTGAATAGTAATTAAGTTGCTGACCCCTCCACATCAGTGTAAACAAGATGCCTCACACAACAGACTATATTAACCTCCTGTATGTGTGCTACCCTTGCTTTTTTCCCCATTACAATGCATGTTTTAAGAGTTGCAAGAGAGATAACAAGTAACAGACTGTTAAACTGATACAATAATTATCTCCCATTTAGACATAAAAAAAACACACAAAAAAACATTGCCATTCCTCAAAGCAAGACCCAAATAAGGGAAATAACTCTTCCAACCTTACAGAATTTTATTGATTTTTATAGAATGAGTAATCCTAAAGATGCATCACTGAGCAGAGGTTTGAGTAATGTTGTTTTAACTTTCATTAATTTAGATGAAAATAAACTCAAAACACATTGAAAAGAAATATTTTTAAAACTGTTTTAGCATATACCTTTATTAAATTCTAGTAACTATAATAAAATAATAAATATTGCCCATACAAAAGCATGCTGTTGCAAAGTCTATATTTTAATTGGTGCATATCTATACTTGCACCTGTAGAGAACAGCTTCATTACAATGTATATTTGGGATACTGCATTGCATTGGACCTATCATAATTTTATGACAATGAATATGAATTTAAGCAGACCCCAAACTATAGATTTTGGATAAATTTGTTATGTTGGATTTTGCATTAGAATAGACTATGTTGTAATTTTTATCCATGCTGTATTTAACATATTTTCAACAGTATTGTGATAAGCTGTGGCTCAGTGATAGAGAAGCTGTCAGACTACTGATCAGAAGGTTTTGGGTTTGATTCTTTCATGACATTCCAATGTTCAAAACACCTGTACTATAAAGGATTCTGTCTGGAAGAATTAGCTTAAGTTGTGAGAATTTGTTTCCCAATTGATATTAAAGAAATAAGTTTTAAGTTAAAATGCATGACACATATCTGTCAACACAACAAACGTGTTGGTCATACAAATGTACTGGGGTATATATGCTTAAAAAAAGGTAGCTGAGAGTCAAGACACTCAATCAGTCTATTTTGATTTTTGAAATGAACTTTCAGGAAAGCTTGAAATAGAACCATGCTTTAATTGTCATCATTTTATTTCACAATAAATATTTCATATAGAATGAACACAATATCAAATATCCATCAAGCACATATAGAGGTATGCCAACAGAAAAGTCATAGGGACCACACAGTGATCACGGTCAGTCATTTTGATAACATGGAGACTAACCATGGTCAGTCATGTTGATAACATGGAGTCATGGTCAGTCATGCTGGTTTCAGAGAGATTAACAATCAGTCTTAATGACAAATGATAACGAAACAGTTTTAATCAATTGCCCTATTGAAAGCAATCAATAAAATAATCCCAAAATGTCCATTTTAAAACCAGATCAGTCTGTAAGGACCCAAAAGCTTTAGGAAGATTTAGATTTAAACTGTTCAAAAGATAGTTTAACCTCACATTTAAAAGAATACATCTGTTAGATTTATCAAACTTAGAATTTCTTTCAGTCTGATCTGGCTTTACTTTGGTATTGAGAGTTGCTGTAAAGCTTGATCATGTGAAGGCTGAGTAAGACAAGAATGAAACTTTATATGATAAAAAAGTATACAGAGAGAAATGTCATGGAATGCATTCAACAACTTATGGCAAATACATTTACATATTTTCTTAAACACAACACAATGCAAAAATAGGGGATTTAAAGGTATTTGAGAGATAAATAGTTGAGAGAGCTGATCATTCCTTGATTGCCATGGCAACTAAGTCCTCTGGAGATGACATGGAATCTGCTCCTGCTACAAGTCATTCCCTGGTCCATACAACCTTTCATACATTGTAGGAATAGTTATAAACATGATCAATACAGACAGGATAAGGCAGACAATACAAGGATAACAATGTGGTAAAATATTACAAGTAATGTGACATGTCGGGACAAACTTCAGTAGCATAAAAACACAGAATATGTTGTTTTTCTTCGATTGAAAATAACTGTACAGCTGAAATTATATGCACAAAATCATGATACAATGTGATCTTACATATGATAATGGTCAGGTCAAACAGCATACCTAACACTGAAAGAAAGAAATAATTGAGCCATCAGAGAGTAATAAAGGAGACTTTTGAGATTATAATAAACATACGCCCAGAATGGGATGGTGAATTAGTCACAGCTTGTCATGTATCTAGCATGTTTTCTCTAATAAATTTACAAGCGTCATTCTAAGGACTTAACAAATTTCATCCAATTTTGTATATCTTGAAAAAGAAATCACTCTCATGTTCATATGTTTCACAATAGGATACCTCAGATCAGGTCAGATTTAATGAAGGAAAATGCAATTTTATCTATCAACTTAAATAAAAACATTTACAAAATACAAGTACCACAATATAAGTCTCCAATACACAGCAATATCTCCCTTCATTTTCTACTGTTGTACATGTATGTATATTATACTCAAAGGAAAAAGAAATGCAGGTAACTAGAATCTGTAGAAGGCAGACTCAAGTTTTTACCTCCTAACCTTGCAATAAATCTCATATGATAGACCCCATCTCATTCTAAAGCATTTATTTTGTTTGAAAAAAAGAAATCTTATCAAAATGATTTAAACTGTAATATTGTTGAATACTTCCTATTTAATACTGACACAAAAGTTTACCCTGTGTTTCTTTTTCCTTTGAGTATATATACTGCCTATTTATATCAGCAGGTGACATTTCTAACTGTTTGTGGGAGACACACTGAAGTTTAATGTCTTATTACTTGTCTAAGGAATAGGAGAACTCAGAGGGAATGTCTCCAATGACCATGACCTGAAAATAAGATGTCCGATCATATTGGAATTGTATATACCAATATAGAGTGATAGCATGGTACATACAGAACGATAGCCAAGTAATACCAGGAAAAAACTTCATACAGAAACATCCATTATGCAACAAGATATTGCATTAAACAGATGGTCTAACATTAAAAGAGATATTAAATATGCTAAATTCAAAAAAACAACAAATAAGTATTACTGAATAAACAAATTAAAAACACGCCCCTGGGAGGAGGAAAACAATATATAAAGCAGAAATTTAATACTTTTTTTAAAAAAAATAATTAAAAAATAAAAATTAAATCCCTTATAAAAAGCTGAAAAAAAGATTTGCACATATAATGGCAAATTGCATGACTCTCACGCTAAATTTATCTTAACATCTCAAATGAATATTATCTTAAGTTCATTCAGATTTATTCTAAGATATTTATAAAAATTCGCCAAATATTATCCAGATATTTATGAGATGGAATGTCTACAAATCGGGAGAGAATGCAGGTGCTGCCACCTACTGGAGACTGCTGATGATCATGTACCTCATAGTGCAAGATAGCTATGCAGTGTGGGTGGGGTTATAAAAAAGGGGCGGGGCATTACTTGTTCAAGCTTTTTTCCATCATTCCAGAATCAGACTGAGAGTTGCTTTCTGTTCCTTCTGTTCCCTCATCATTGACAGATACTGCCTGTGTGTACAATGTCAGTTTGAAAGTCCATTAGAAACAAAAGTACAAACCATACCAGAGTAATTACAATGAAAATATGACTAAAACCTATTATGCCTATTAACCTATATGAATAAAGAATTTCGTTATCATTTTCCAGCCATATCATTTTCAAACATCCCACAATGACAGCAGCGAAATATAATACCTTAATATATATATAGAGTATACATAATTAACTTCCCACATTTTGCGGTTACAATTATTACTAAATATTAGACAGCTAAACTCCTTAATTCTATCAAATTTCTCAAAAAAATGGAAAAAACAAATGAAATTTGCAATCATATACAATTCTAAATAGTTCATCTCAGAAAAAAACAAACAATACCTACAATCTTCTCTAAAGCCCTTTTAAAACTTACAGAAACTTTTATTTAACATTGCAGTTGTATGTACAGATTCTAGCTGAGCATAAGATGACTGAAAATGTCTTTCACTACCACCATACCACTTTATATGTGCTAAATCTATATTGAGATGCCACAGCTCAGAAAACCTTTTTCTTCACTTCTCTCTCTCTCTTTCTCAATTTAGTTCAATTCTTCTCTCTCTCTCTTTCTCTCTCTCTCTCTCTCTCATGTACACTGGCATACAAACAGTTGCTGTACTACAGAGAGCAAGCTGACACAGGACATACAACATAGATCTGCCCAGGCATACATGTGCAATCTACATATTAGTTAACTTGATCCTTCTCAACAGAGCTGTACATTCTAGCAAAATAAGTTAACCCTCTCAATTCAACACAATCATGCATATATTTGACTCTATGTCACAAGCACACATACCAATATATATGACTATCTTACATACATACATTTGACTCTGTGTCTCACACACATATACTTGACTCTGTATCTCACATGCAGACATACAAAAGATCAGTATAGGACCTCATGTATTTTTTGACACCAAATTATTATTATCTGGTGACAGGTTATACCCGCACTTGGGACACACCTCGATCTGATGTTTGTGAACATGCAGTATCGTGTCCCGCTGGGATTCTGCCATTTTTCGCTCTTCCTCCAACTCTATAATTGTGTTTTTAGATATAGCGAGGTCTTCCTTCATCAGCGCATTGGTAGTTGTGGCCACATCGAGCTTCTGCTGTAGGTTAGTTACCGTGGCACTGAAAAATGGCAGACATTTTGATTACGTTGTCAATTTTGGACTAGCATTCACCAGTATCTAATGATGACTTACAAACAAAGTCCAGTTGAAATGTATATATTTGATTCATTCAGATTTTCTTTTGAATTTCATATTATAAAGGTATACATATACACAGAGTATGATAAAAAATATTATGTTGTTCAACAAAGACTGGCAACAAAATGTGATGTCATTTAAACTATGTCTGTTTTTTTTCTGTTTTGTGTTTGAAAAAAAAATCATTATTATTAAACTGAATTCTGACAGCTATAGTAGAAAACAGAAAAAAAATGTAGGTCAGATTTCTGAATGATACAGTAGCACTAAGAGTTAATTTTTCAGTGGAGATAATTATAAAACAGATATAAATGATTTCCTAGGGAAATCAAGGAATGATAAAAAAAATGTCATCTAATTGGTTTAGATAATTCTAAAGGGAAATAAGTTTATGATAAAAAAACTCTCTAACCATGTTTCAGTTCAAATTAACAGTATACCGGTACCCAGTGGCTGAATGGTTATAGCATTCTGGATTTGGAAGGTTGTGGTTTTGATCTCTGGCTGTCACATACCAAAATCTTTAAAAATGGTAGTGGAATAGCTCCTTTGCTAAGAGAGCTATACATAAGAAGGAAGTTCCAGGTAAGGTTGACTCAGTGTCAGAATAATGTGACCAGGTGAGGTATAATGCTACTTGTCTATGCAGTACTATATCTGACTCATGTCAACAAAGTCCCCAATCATTGAAATATTGGTGGGTGTTAAACCCAAACAAAGGAACAAAACAGTAACCATATCATGACCTATGCCTTTTCCATCAGCAAAATCCAACCAAGAACTAATTGATCAACACTGGTTCTACTTACTTCAGGTGTCTGTTAAGTTCCTCTAGGTAGTTCTTCTGATCAAGGATTGTCTGCATCTTCTCCTGCACTGCCGCGCTGTAACCACACAGAATGTAAACATGGGGTTAGGTCCGTTTTTAGGGTCACATCTCTTTAGACACTTTAAACTATGTACAACCATAGAAATGCTGCATCAGGTGAAAAATAATGTTCACTCTGAGCAGATTCTACAGTGTTTGGTCCTGTAATCCATATTTCAACCCTTTACCCTTGAATATTCATATACAATTTTATATCAGACTTGATCATTACCATTTTACATGACTTTAAATGATATATGACACAACAGACTTTTCTTTGCCATAAAGACTGTGTGAACTCTCATTTTGTTAAAGAGTTACACGGTTTTTTATTTAATACAGAATTAATAACAAAGAACTGTAGCAAAAATGCAACTTCCATGTTAATGTTTAAGAATTACTGGCACCAGGGAAGCTCATTATGCTAAGAAGGGTCAAGGAAATGTCGTACTCTCGTAAAGCTTTCACCTTTCCAACTTGGAAACCTCGTTTTTATCTATATCATCATTTCTTTTTACACTGACAGGGAAAGAATTTATCTCATCTTATACTAATCCTTCTCAACAGTTCCTGAGTTGGACCAGTACTTTGTGCCTGGGAGGTCCTGTAAGACTCTAGCCCCCTGCTAGACTTATAAAGTATTCACATGCTCCATGTTCACACAGAACTGCAGTAATGCACCCTATTACTTTATCACAGCATCCCTGAATACTTTTCTTCTATGCATTATTAAGAATACTTTTGTGTTAAAAAATTAAAAGAAATATAATTGTTTTTGATATTCAGCTTAATTAAGAACAATAGAGACATTCTGAAGAAATTATATCATAACCTTAAAAATCTCAATTTTACGAAAATCTCAAACATACACCAAATAAACATTCACATTTAAGATGATACACAGGAAAGTACTGGAGACACAAGCAGAAAAATCAATTCAGATTGAGGACACAGATAATTACTTTGAGGACACAGATAATCACTTTCTCTAAAAGGCTCTCGAGGCTACTTATCTTTCCATAAGCAATTTACTAAATATCTCTCAAAGAATGGTGTTTGGACATTATGTGGGGCCAACTCACCTATTTTCGTCTTCCTCTACATCTGTTAATCTCGTATCTTTCAGATAAAGACTGAAATCTATGACGCCCATCTGCAAGAGTGAAAGAAACAACATAACTTCACTGATGTATATGATCATATTATCCGTGTTTGTCACAGGCGATATATTTTGCATGCAAATTGTTAATCAATATTCCTGAATAAACAAGTAACTGGTGTTGTATGCAACACATAAAGTCCCCAACCGGCTCCACCTTGACTCAATATGGTAATCACTCCAATTTTTTGCCATATTTTCACTATTTCCATTACCATAGCAACCACAATTTTAGTCGAAGAACAAAAATAAAATGACGTGCATAATCTACACATTGCCATCTAGTCATATACCAAGTTTCATCAAGTTAGCTTGCTTAGTTATCGCGTGATCCCATTTTTGCCATATTTTCACTATTTCCGTTACCATAGCAACCACAATTTTAGTTGAAGAACAAAAATAAAATGACGTGCATAATCTACACATTGCCATCTAGTCATATACCAAGTTTCATCAAGTTAGCTTGCTTAGTTATCGCGGGATCCCATTTTTGCCATATTTTCACTATTTCCGTTACCATAGCAACCACAATTTTAGTCGAAGAACAAAAATAAAATGATGTGCATAATCTACACATTGCCATCTAGTCATATAGCAAGTTTCATCAAGTTAGCTTGCTTAGTTATCGCGGGATCCCATTTTTGCCATATTTTCACTATTTCCGTTACCATAGCAACCACAATTTTAGTTGAAGAACAAAAATAAAATGACGTGCATAATCTACACATTGCCATCTAGTCATATACCAAGTTTCATCAAGTTAGCTTGCTTAGTTATTAAGTTATCGCGGGATCCAGATTTGAGCGGACAGACGGACGGACAGACGGACGGACAGACGGAGGGCAAACCTATAGTCCCCTCCGGTGTGAACACCGGTAGGGGACTAATAAAAGATAGTACAAAGTCCCCCATCTGATCATAAACATACAGAAGTAAGTCCTAGATTATGTGAACTCTTTATAATTTGAAAAACTGAAAAATATGTAATTAAATCTTACTAATTGATGCTATATTAACAATTAATACTGATTAACTTGACAGGCTATAAACTGAATGAAGTAAGAGACAGAAAATAAACTGTGCTAACTAAATACCTAAATCAATGCTTAAAAATACAAGCACAAGAGAGGAAACCCATAATTTGGAACTTGATGAAGATACACATGATTGGACTCTTAGGCCAGACCCCTATCCCTCTGGAACAGATAGACATAATCAATACCAATACATCTCATGCCACAGGGGGTAAATAATTGGTCTTTGTTTGAGACTCCCCTGAGAGGAGAACTACATTGGTAAACCTCCAGCCCTGCTTACATTTTTCCAACAATATACTAATGTCATGAGAAACCTTGTCACCTGGAGCAAGATTCTAACTTGAGACCATCTCTATGCTAAGCCATCGCTCTACATAATTACCATAGAAACCAGCTGATCAGCAGTAAAATATCAGCCTCTTTTAGGGAACTAAATCCATGGATCAATACAAAACAAGAGTCACATTCTCTTTGTTAATTTCTGCAGGTGACGAAGCCTAAAGAAATAAAATTATGTACACAGCAGATCAAGTGACTGTAGCCATGTATTTCAAACCAAATCAAGATACTTAAAAATCATTAATTTTCATTGACATTCAATTTTGTTGATTATGTACCTAAGTGAATATCATTGGTACATTAATTTGTGGATGTATGTTCTAAAAAACGTGAGGCCTATATAAGAGACAAGTTTTTGTAAGGATCAATCAATGAAAATAAGTGTCCCACGAAAATTAATGATTTCAAAGTACCAGGTTAAACTGGATCATGTTCAATGGTATTTTATGACAAACTTTTACAAACTTCAGTTTTAGGATCCATGTCTTGTGTATAGTAATGCACCTGCAGAGTATATAGCTTGTTTCAAAAAAAGCACAATGCCATAGGAAAACCGTGTAGAGAATCTATAATAATTGGCTAGAGCCATCATGGAACAAGGTCAAGACTCAAACATTGAACCTTCAGTACACACTAATCTTGTGGATCAATGCCAGCTTACCGGTTGGTCCAAGTCCTCATCTTTGATACCCAGGTTACAGTCGATGACATTCAGGCCCACCAACAATCCGGCTATCACTGTTCCTTCATCCTCCAGCAACATAGCACCAGGTTCATAGAAATCTCTGTCATATAAATGTATGTTATATACATGAAAGGTCAAAATTAAATGTATGTTATATACATGTATACATATAGGTCATGATCAAATCTAAATCCCTGGGTTGGACCAGTACTTAGCACAGTGAAGACTTGACCATCAAATCAAGAATCCATGTATACACCCATCTGACCTCATTTCCATGCAATTTGATAAACATGTGCAAAAAGTCAGACTTGTTATGCTTTAGTTGTTATTACTTTTAATAATGTGATGGACACATGGTAGCTTTAGTCAAAAAATGCATTCATCTTTTTTCTTGTGTTTTGACAGGGAGAAAAGATATGATTGTTTATTAGGTTTAACGTCCCACTGACAGGATTTCAGTCATTTGGAGACTATGTCTACATGAGACAAATGTAGTGCTGCCACACTACAGTATCACGTTGTAGACATGTGGCATGATACCACACCCAGTCACATTATCCTGACAAATCGGAACTACCTTTCTAAGCTGAGCGCTAAGCAAGGGAGTTATACCAGCACCATTTTTTACGACTACGTTGCAGCAAGGAATTGAACCCACGACCTCCCGATCTTAAAGCTGATGCTCTAACCACCCGACAACTGGAGAAAGTATATAAAAACAAAGACAAAGCCCTTTCAGTGGTTTCTGGGTTGTTCCAATACTTAGTGCCAGAGTCTTGAAAAATTCTCATCCCTAACTCACAATATCTGAATCTATCTTTAATGAAAACTAATGCTGTATCAGGGCCCCCTCAAATTGTATTTATTTTTTATGATTATATACTGTACCACATCAATTGTTCAGGAAGTTTCCAGATAAATTAAGTTCCTTTCTTCAATAATACTGAATATTTCTTCTAAGATAAATTTTCTTTACAAAGCAAATATTTTACATATCAAATTAACAGTTTTTTGATTCCTTACAAACATGAAACTTCCCAAATTATTACAAAAAAGATATCAACATCAATAAAGCAACCACAATCTGATAATATTTCATACATTCAGCTTTAGTGATGACAATGAAACTAGGGTATCACATAGCAACCCAATCAGTAATAATAAAACAAATTTATTCCTGGCCTTCTAAATGTAACAAAACCCTTCCATCAGGATTCTAATCTGAAATCTTGAGAAATCATTAGGCGGGGAAATGGAGGGGGATAACAAAGTCACCTACGTCAAGACAACATCTCGTTTCTCCAGAAGGACCTTGAAGTAGTCTGACAAGGTTTTCTGCATGGCCGCCAGTCTAATCCAGGCCCTGGCCTTCCCCAGGGGTGTCCTGAAACATGCCATGAAACTGTCTGTAGAATGTTGCTTCATGTTTATATTTTCATCATTTCAGTAAAATTTTGGGATTCTAGACAGAAATAATATAAAAGTGATCATAACATGTTATAAGTAATAATTATAAAAGTTATCTGACGATTTGACAATGCTAACACTGGATACTGGCATCCTGTAACTGAAAAAACTGGATATTTTGAGTTGATGTAAAGTGATGAATAACAGTAACAACAAACATGAGTTGTCCATAAGACAGTGTATTCTGCTGCTTGTTAAGTTGCATGCAAAACTTTAATCCAAATTTCTTAATTCAAAAGGGGCCGTAATTTATAATGAATTCAGTCAAGAGTTATCTAACTTGGTGGTCTGATGCCCCAGAACAACTTCATGAAATTTCAAGCCAATCCAATAACTGAGTGATAATAAGCATGATAGTATGTTGCCTGCAAAATTTTAACCATTTAAAACATTACAGGGATGATGATGCTCTAGCAAGTAGGATTGCTCTCCTTATTTGCATCTGACAAAAATATAATGCAAACGAAGACCTACTTGAGATGGGGCATGTCTCTGACTGTGGTGGTGATCTCAGTAGCCTCAGGGGCGAACTTCTCCACAAGTTCAAGGACACACCAGAAGTCTCGTCTGTCTCGCAGAATACTTTTCTTTGCTGTCAAGGTCACAATAATGGCACTAGACAACCAAAGCTTAACCCAGTGGCATGGCACACTGATTTAAACTTTAATCAATCAAATAGATATCAAAAAAATTACAAAGAAATAATAAAAACCTGAAAAAGAAACTGTCCTTTATGCAAAGCAGTGGAAAATACAAACTGTTACTAATAGTTTTCACTATGAATATTCAGTGGATAAATACACAACTATAATAATTCTAATACTAACAAAATTTAAAATTGATACAAACTTATTTCCTGGTGATAAAAAAAAATCAAATAATTGAATATTATCTGAAAAGCATCAGATGTGTGTATAAATATTTATGAGAAAATCAAAAGTTGGATACATACACACGCATATACATATGCTCTAACACGCACACTTGCATGCGCTTTGTTAATTAACAAACATTTAAGCACTCTTCTCAATATTTTATCAACCAGCCCACAATGACAGAAAAACAACATTCATCAACTCCCGATGGAGACAAACTGTCAAGGTCAGTAGCGTGCACACGCTCTTAGATCTCTAACAGCAAGAAGGGACCAGCACCCTGCCATTCAAAATCCATCACTGCCTGCAGGAATTTAACAGCAACACTGGTGCCAGGTTTCTCAGATAAAACAAACAAGTTAGAGATGGAATCTCAAGAATGGCAAAAATTTCATTAGGCTAGCATCATACTTTTTTTTATTCAAATTTGTTCTGTCCTTCAAATTTAAATGAAAATGCAGCCATAACGACTACTACCCAAATATCAGCAGATCTGTATTCAATGCTTAAGAAATGTATAATAAAATTATTTTTCAATGATATTTTACTAACAAAAATAAGAAGTTAAGAAAACATAACACGATTTTACTTCTTAAGAAGGACATGAAAATCTTGAAAATTAGACAATTTAAAAAATAAAGACATTCAAACTATCCAGGAATTCTTCAGAATAATGGCGTGCATTTTTTTAAATAAAAATCTTGAAAAGAGTCTAAATGAGATGCAAACATTGATAATTTTATTATCTTAATTGATAATTAACTTAAAATTAATTAACAATTAGCTGAAACAAGTGTCTTAACTAAAAGATTAGTCATAGCTGGAGATCCCTCCAGTGATTCCCTTGAAGGACAGAAACAAGTGTCATAAAATGACTCAAAACCAGATTTTCAATCTCCTACCGCTTGCCTCTTCATTACTTTTAAAGACAGTAATGTAGGATGAGTTAAGATCTTAAGTTAAAACTGACAAAATAAACAAAGGGACATGACTCTGCCAAAAATGTCCGAATCCTAAATTCCAGACAATATGCACTGGGGCACTTGATGATAATAATCCTGTGAAAGTTTGGTCAAAGTCCATTCAGAAATGAAGGTGGACTTGCACTCAGAAGAAAAAACGCCTGACCGACTGCCAACATTCGCCTACTAACCAATTTTTACTTCAGAAAACCTGATTAAAAATGTTAATAAATATAGATCTGAGGGAGGAGGCACTGACTCTACATTCATTTATTTTATTGACATTGAATGTTGATGTAGATGGTGTATAGTCAATGTTCTGGATATATTTAAATTTATTATTTTCATTTAGAAAATGTAACATCTGCAGCCATGTACTTAATGTACAAGTTTCTTATAATCCAAGAGGTTAAAATGGACCTGATGCATATTTCATCCAACAAAATAAAAGACTTTCTTAGTAGACATATCTTCTCAATGATCAAAATAAGATTCTGGTAAAGCAAATAGCTATTTATGACTGGTCATATTAAAGTCTTTTGCTTCAATGAAGAGGGACCGTTCCTTCATGATATCAAAATCAATATGTTTCCTCAACGTTTTCCACCTTTTCTCTTCCCTTGTCTATACAAAATCAATTACATTTGTGTATATGTTCCCATAAATATTTTACTTTACATTTCACGGCAAGCGGGCAATGACAGGGCTAGATATCTCATGGTATCTACATAACCATTATTAACAAAGACGGAATATGAAACAATCCTTATTTGGAAGCTACTTGATCCTGTGAAGACAATATCTTTTTACTTATCCTAGCATACACCTAAAACATTTCAATTTTACAATATCACATTCCATAAAAGTCTGCATTGTTAAAAATTATATCATTCTGTAGACTTTTCTCCACAGAAATGGCAAAAAAACTTTTTAAAATACTTCAGAATTTAAATTCATTTAAAAAAATAATAAAAATATTGTTTAAAGAATGAGTAAAAATTATTTCTGAATCATTAAGTACATATAATTTAGAATGATCTGGCCATGATTTATAAATTCATGGCATATGTAATCAAAAGATAGTTATTATAAAAACCTATAAAAAGGCTATATTGAACAAATAAGATTCACTGACTCAATGGTAAATTCATCAACTAATGGACTCTTTCAGCATCCTCAACCAGTGTTAATGGTTTATTTTTCATTTTTTGTCTATGTCAACAGTCGAACAGTATTAAAATTTTTGCTCATGTGCTGCTCAAACCATTGATCACATGGTATTCAAGTATAGCTATTGGATAATATGCTGTCACACTGGGAAAGTCAATTAATAAACAAAGATACACAAAACATTTAAAATGTGTTTGTTTAACCCTTTACCTCATGAATACTTTTGTACAAATTTATGATTTATTGAATTTTAATTTACTGGACCTATAAATTGTACATGAAACAATGAATTTTTCTTTGCCAAGAAGACTTCAAAAAATCTGTGCTACAATATTGTATATTTTTAAAGAGTGAACAGAGGAAACCCTGGAAGGACAATAAATGTTAATGATGTAAACATTGTCCTTCCAGGAGCTATTTTATTTTTGCTGTCAATGCATCAAAATGAGTCCATATGAGGTAAAGGATGAAAAAATGGTCTTGTTTTGCAATGGGATCTGCACAGTGACTCACAGTAATACTTTACAAAGTAGTTGGTGCATAAATCTTGGGGCCTTTGAAATTCTATCTTTGACCATGTTTCATGATGACAATGACAGAATGCCTTGCAAATATCATGTTTCAATCTTGGCCAAGGTAGTAGGGTGTTTCAATGTAAATGACCATCAAATCTGTGTTCCATCCATTTAATTCTGAAACATTGCCATTCTTATGGCTGACTGGTATTTGCAGTTTTTTATGATTCAGAACTGACAATTAAATATGTTTCTTTCCACTTGTTTATACAGATCAATGACCATTTAAACACAGTTTTGGCAGTGATTACTGAGATACATGAAACCCCCTAATCAAGCAAATCGTAATATTGATACAATTTCAAAGGCAAGTCAAAGAACTACACAAACTAATCAGAGAAACTTGCAGTACCCAACTGCATAAAATATGAATACAATAACCACAGGTAAGATTTAGACCAACAGTCCAATGTTATTACATATTAAAAGGCCCATTATTTCTTAAAAAAAAAACGAAATGAAAAAAAAATAATCATTAATACTAAAAAAGCCAGGCACTTCTGTATAAAAGATTGTAAAGTTACTTCAGAGGTCAAATTTCTGATCACTGATGACATTTTATTACCTCACTTTAGTATTTTGCAGTTCAAGTATGTGAAAATTGCAATTGATGCCATGCGAAACCCATGGCAGTTTGAACAGGACCTTTAAAAGCAACAATACAATCTAATGAATACTAAAAATGTCTGTTTCTGAGAAATAGTGAGCCTTTTACCAAATATTCTAGCAGAAATATTGCTTTAATTCTTGCAGTTGGGTGCTTGCTTTTCCATCACCATTCTCACTTACGTCTAAGTCCGTGTCTCAACACATGCTCGAGCACGATAAAAAACTGCTGTAGCGGTTCATGGTCATCGTCCAGCATTCGACCATGAGCCATGGAGGAGTCTATCAATTCCTTGATTATCAATTTGGAGACATTCAGGAGATTGGCACGTTCTATTGTCCTCGGATCTCTGTCTGTAACACAGAAACAAATCACTGGTTAGATTGCAACATTTTTACTATAAACTGTCTTTATCACATACTGTGACAGAATTGATCCGTGTAACAAGTATATAGCTGGATCAGCCTTACTGTAAAATCATGAATTTTCACTGACATTAGATTTTGTGGAATCTATCATTTCAGCAATTCCGTTGGAACATATATTTAAGGTTTCATGTTGTAGAAAACATGAAGTCTATGTATAAACCCTTTAACTCATGAATACTGGTGTACAAATTTATGACTCAATGAATATTAATTAACTGAACTAAAAATGGTATAAATGAAATCATGAATTGTTCTCTGCCACATGGACTGTGTAGAAACTTAACTATAATATTGTATGAGCAACCAGGAGACCCTGATCAGACAGCTGTCTCATCTGGGTTTGCTATGCATCAAAATGGGTCTATTTGAAGTGAAGGGTTAAATAGATTTCAGCCATTCATGAAATGGACAAAAATTTGTCACCCATGAACTTACATCATAATATAATAAACTTTAAGTAACTTGAACACTAATCATGTTTTATAATGTGTGCTATTCCTCAGAACCTTTAAAAGCCAGACTGAATATTGCTTTCAGTCTGATCAGGTTTTTTTCATGGTATACCACAATGTAAAATGGTGAACTGTGAGTTGTGAAAAGATGAACCTAATAAAGAGAGGATAAATACCAACACCCAGGTGATAGTATTTCGGAAACATTATACATCATAATTATGTTTATCTTGTTTGCTGTAAGCTAGTGTTCAAGGCTATAGCTAACAGGAAGACTTCTGAGTTCACTGACATGAAGATGCACATGAAAATGACGGCTGGGGACTAATCCTGAAGCAGCAGAGAGGAAAGTGAAGAGCTCCAGCCATCAAGAACTTTCCCAGAGTTTGTAAAGAGGTAAATAAATGAAGAGCCCCAGTCTCCCAGAACTATCCCCAACTCCTCATCCAGTTTAAACACCTTGATAAAATGATCAGCTCCAACTCAAGTGTTTCCATCTGTACTCAGTATGGCCTCCCTCTGTTATTTGGACACTAAATCTTATTTCTCACATGGCTCTTGGAACAGCAAAATAAATGGAAACAAAAGGTGAACAACGAAATTAACAAAAAGAATGGAAGGTTTTTGGGTTATCTTGCAACCTGAAAGCAGATTTCATAGTTCCCATTCCCTGATAACCTACTGCCTTGTATTTCAAACCTGAATATGTATGTACAATTTTATGTTAATCTTTAAAGAATGTGTCAAGGACTGAATAATGAACTCTGAACAAGAGAACAACAGCCTGAACCATTTGACTATATAAAACAAAAACATCATCCTTTCATTCAGAAATGAATTAAAAGAGGTTTCCACACATACCGTATGATTAAGAATGATCATCCAAAGTCTTGCTTAATTGAAAGAACTCAATATTTTAGTCAGATTGGTACATACAAAAATTTAATACTAATAAATAGTGTCTATAGGATAAAAAGAAGTGGTTCATGTAAATGCAGTTAATTAATTAATACAGATCAAATAAATTTTATTTAATCTTATAACTTTTTATGAAAGCCACAATTAAGTTCTCAATTAACCACAATAAAAAAATCATATATTTGTGCCTTGGCCTTACTTGATTATCAAACAAATATACATGTACATCCATTACTTCAAGAGACCTAGACCTCAGATGACAAGGAATTTGAAGAAAAAAAAATGTCACTTTCCTTGAAAAGCATTTTGTCAAGCTTACAGCCTCAGTTACAATGTACAGTGAGAAGGACCAAAAATGTTGGGTCATGGGAATCACAGGCGGTCACAGGTGGCAGGTCAAAGAAAACATGGATTGCTAAAGTGGATAAAGACCTTTCAAAACTTTTTGTTTGAATTAATTCATCTTATGCAAAAGTCAGGAGATATGAATTGAAGCCATCAAAATGTGTTCACCCTAATGTTCCAGACAGAAGAAATGGAAAACAGTGAAATTTACACCAGTTTAAAAATTTAATTTTTATTTGAGATCATATATCATGTTTCAACCATGATCATGAATAGTCAGGTATAATGTAGAGATATGTCACTAAACCGAACCAGTTTTAACCAATGGCAGGATCCCCCTAAATTCAAACCCCGTTACCAACACCGGTACACCAGACTAACCATCGTCCTCGATCATGGAGTTACTGAGGGACGGTGGCACCTCAAACTGTACGTCGCTCAGCTCTCGTAGACACAACCAGTCTCCGTCCACCGACACTCGGAACTTACACAAGTAGATTGTCTCTTCTGCCATGTTGAACTTTCTTTTGATGTTCTAATTACTTACAATGTGTTACATCTATTCTATGTCACAAAATAAGTTTCTTTTTTCTTAACAAAACAGGATAATCTTTATGATCATCTATGATCAACTGTTATACAACACTGTGACTACAGAGTATTTTGAAATATTTCAAATATACATGTAAACAATTGATAGCAACTATAGGTCTTTCAATAGGCCTGAATCTCCTGACATTACTTTTCAATAATGACAGGAAGACAGTAAACCTCTTATACAAATTAAAGCTTTGCAGTCTGAACAAACTATCTGTTCCTATTCCACACCACCTGTTCAAATATTTATCAAATCTTTCTGAAATTCCTTAGCTCATCAACACCAAAGTGCATCTATGCTCTGAATTCCAGCATAGATCTTAAACATCATTAACATAACAGTTGCCACTAGCGATGAACCAGGAAGTAGTCTAAAACTTCAGCCTTCTTCCATATGCATGTATAGTATCCATGCACTATTTCAACTCCTGCAGCAATAGCTCATGGCAGACAATGCAATGGATCATAAAGTCTGCTGAGGAATGATGTCATGCACACAATATGATTTCCTGACTGTGTAACAGTCTATTGGCAGGATTAGAACCTGCTGGCAGATATAATAGACTGTCTTACTGCCGATGAACCTTACACCAGGTACAGTCTGTAATGTTTATGTATCAATACTGATAACCAGTCAAGAATTCTTAATATTTTCAAGGTTTTCCTCAACACTTTTCACTAAATGCCAATTGCTCCTAACATACTAACATAAAACCTTCTGTTAAAATTCTTCCAAGTATATGGCACAGCTCCAGATATACCTCTGATCAAGATTAACACATGTTTGCTCAAATGATTATATTTTCTCAGAAATACAATTACAACGTCTTTCATATGATGTATGATGCCAAGAGGTGTTCAGTAGAAAGGTAATCCAAGCATTGGGTTCTTTGAAATCTCCAATTATCCCTTAGCACAGCATGCATAGGAGATTACACAGTTGGCCAGATCTTCATTAAATACCCTTAATAGGTGTCTTCATACAGTGTCTGAACAATTACTTTTCCTTCACAACACATCTAGTTTGCTATTCCTCAAAGATACTTAACATATGTTTAGTCCGAAACTGGAGCCAATATTTTAACTAAATCAATATTTTCTGTTTCAAAGTTGACAACACTTTATTATTAGTCCTTAATGTATTAGAATTCTCCAATAATGTCCCTATAATAGGATCAATGTTTAATGATTTACTCTAGAATTATCCATGTCCTATACTCACTATGCTAAGTATTGATAAAATGCATAAACGCTGAGCACCTCAACATAACATACACATTCAGTACTCATACAATCAAAACATTCAGTGTTTCCAATCAATAGAGTAAATCCAATTGAGACTGACATAAACCTCATTAGCATTCCATAATCATCATTAGCACCATAGATTTATGAGGAATCTAAAGCAGCGTTCATTATGCATAGATCTGGCATGTACAGAGCATGATATAGAATGTTGTTTAACAATTTGGCACTGGGTCCCTGAAAAATGATCCAGCACAATATTACAGCATCCTCTATCATGTAACCAAGTGTCGTCTGCTTCTCATATCTCCCTGACAACCCTCCAGTTGTCTGTCTAGCACTCACAGAAAGCAACACTTTGTTTTTATCAGAAACATCACAAAAATTCCTTAAATTGTTCTGGTGATGACTGATCTAGCCCGACCAACAGTGGGATGTGAAAATTCATGCTGCAACCAATACGACCTTCAGAAATCAATGGTAGCAGAAACACACACAGCAGGACTGGAATCGCATGTTAACTGACTGGATCAATATATTGGACAGACTGGTTTAACCCATAGACTGTAGAACAAGAAACATGGAACTTTTTACAGGACTCCAGTCTTAAAACAGCAATCATTTACTGTTAAACTGATGTAAATATTTGTATACGTGTGAAAAAATAAGTCTTTTCTTGGGGAGCTTTCTACAAATTCACCCTACTGCAGAAGAAAAGTTCTACAACATGTTAAACAAGTCACTTGTTTCTCTATGTCTTAAACTGGCTTTTTCATTGAAGTTTAGATGTCAACATACAAGAGTTGAACACAGAAACTTAAGAAAATTTCATCCTGTTCTGTATAAATGAAAGATTAGATTGTACTGAATAGTTAATTCACTGGAATGAAATAAGGAAATACGATATGGAATAATTGAAAAACCTTTATCTAAACAATAACAAAAGTAGTATAATATTTGCCACTTACATCAAGAATTGTTATAATTGTAAATTCATAAATGTCTTAGCCCTGAATGATGTATACTAATTTTCCATGAAACTCTCTTTTACTTTAATTCCAATGTTGAACAACAGCTTTTTATAGAGCAGCATGCTTGACTATTCCTCCGCTTCATAGTTTATAACCATATTAAGTTGCACATAAAACATAAGCCCAACATTTAAAATTAAAAAGGGGTTAAAACTAACAATAAAGTCAGACATTAAGAGATTTATCTAACTTAATATTATGAGATGTCCCTTAACAACTTTGTGAAGTTTCAAGTCAATCCCATACTAATTGCTGATCGAGATACATGAATGAAAATATTATGCATGCATTTTTATTTTTATCTTTTTTTTTTTTTTTCTTCTCACTGTCTTACTTTCTCTTGATCTCCATCCTTCTTTCTCTATTTTTTATTTTACTTTGATCACTAATCCACACATTTTTTATTTCTTTTTCTCATTTACTCTCTCATATATTATTCATAAAACATTGTACACTGTATCTTTCTGTTTGTCTATTTCAATGTAAGTTTTCAATACATATGCTTATAGATAAAAAAATTTTTTTTTTTTATTTTTTTTTTTTTTTTTTGACTATGTTTGAAGTTATTTTATGTATAAAGCAATAAAGTTAGAAAATACTTCCCATTTCCTAGAGTGTATTTCATATTTATCTTTGTTAATCGTTAATTTTTTTTCTATTTCAACTCTTTTTTTAACCAGAATGTCTTTGTCCAAAAAGAACCATAGGTTGCATTAAATTGGGTAAAAAATTATTATTTTGTTACATGTCTAATTTGGTTAATGCCCCTGAAGACTGGTTACTTAGACACATATAGATTAATAGCATGCAAACATCAACCAAAATGGGCCATAATTTACAACAAGTTCTATCAACATTTATCTATCCTGATGGTCTGATACCCGGGTCAAACCCATAACTGACTGCTAAAATATAAGCATGATGGTATTTTCCATATAAAACTCAAATAAAAAATTTCAAGGTCCAAAAAGGGCCCTTAGTCAAGGTTATTCACCTTGGTTGTCTGATGCTGCAACCAAATTTTCTACTGCATGAAAAACCTTATCCCAAAAGTCGTTTTTCAAACGGGACAATAATCAACAAGAGGGCCATGATGGCCCTGAATCGCTCACCTGAATAATATTGCCTTCATTGCTTTTTATAAAACAGTCATATTGAATACAAAATCCATGCAGAAGTACAGCAAAGGAATCGCTCACCTGAATAATATTGCCTTCATTACTTTTTATAAAACAGTCATATTGAATACAAAATCCATGCAGAAGTACAGCAAAACAAGTAATAATTATCAGTGAACTGTTACTAAGTCTCCCAAACAAAGTTTAAGAAATAAGATCATAAGTAAAACTGAGGGGGTGGGGCCTGACCCCTTGGTGACCCATGTAAACACAAAAGAAGTACCAATCAATCCATCTGATCATAAGAAACAAAAATATATACATGTATTGTTTATGAGTGGGGATCTTAACGTTTTTTTTAATAAATGTCAGAAGTAAAACTGACGGGGTGGGGCTAGACCCCTTTGACCCCCCAGGGACACAAAAGAAGTACCATTTAATTGTTCATCATGAGAAACAAAGTATATATGGTTTAGGGGTGGGGATCTGAAAAGTTCTTGACTTGACTATTTGAGTTTACTGTCGCTTCGACAGTATTTCAGTCATATAGCAACGTCCAGCTAATTACAGGTGGAGGAAGACCCTGAATGCACGGAGGCATCTGAGTAGAACCACCGACCTACCGCAAGCCAGCTGGAAGGCTTCATCACATGAAAATCCGAATTAACCTGCCAGGATTCGAACCCACACACTGAGGGGCTGAGTGAGTATTAAAGTCAGCGACTTAACCCTCTCGACCACAGAGGCCCCAAACAGTTTTTGAGATATAAGGTCATAAGTAAAATTGATGGGGGGGGGGGGGGGGCCAGACCCCTTGGTGACCCATGTTAACACAGAAGAAGTACCATCTCATCATGAGGTACCCTTCAATCTGTCTCATCATGAGGAACAAGAATATATATAGTTTTGGGGTAGGGATCTGAACTGTTTTTGAGATATATAAGGTCATAAGTAAAATTGAGGGGGTGGGGCCTGACCCCTGGGTGACCTCTGGGAACACCAAAGTAGTATGTATTATTCAATTCTTCTCATTATGAGGAACAAAAATATATATATATGATTCAGGGTTGGAAATTTTATTTTTTTAACCAAAATACTTTTCTATGCAAAAATCCATCTTTGAGGGTGTGTGGTCTGACCCCCATGGACCCCACATTTACAAAAATCAGGGGGCAACCAATACTCATTGAGGACTATAAGTGTGTGAAGTTTTGTAAAGATAGGTCAAGTGGCCTCCGAGATATGGCCCATACAAAGTTGCCGGCGGAAGAAAGAAGAAGAAGAGTAAAGACAGTAAGTCTCCAAACTTTGTTTGGGAGACTTAATAATCGTAACTGCACACAAAAACTGTACCTGTGGTCAAAGTTTGATGGTCATAGCTATAAAATCAGGTGACCCCTAGGGCAGGACCAATTTATACCCAAGAGCCATGATTTGAAAATTTATTCAGATCCACAAGGCCATGTTACATACTAAATATCTTAATCCATGATCTTGTGTTTTCTGACAAGATCTTTTAAAGATTTAGGTCTATGTGAAATTAAGAGACCCCTGGGGTGGGGCCATTTTTGGCCCCATGGCCATGATTTGAACAAACTTGGTAGAAGTTCATTAGACAATGCTACATACCCAATATCTTAACTCCAGGCTTTGTGGTTTCTGACAAAATGATTTTTCAAGAAAGCCTATGTAAAATAAAGTGACCCATGGGGCAGGGTCAATTTTGACCTCAGGGTCATGATTTGTACAATCTTGGTAGAGATTCATAAGACAATGCCACACACCACATCTAAGCTTAA
>CM037778.1:46830485-46880485 GCA_021229015.1 Solen grandis | reverse complement strand
GGCCTTGAGTTTCGGAGAGAGATTTTAAAGATTTCAATTTAAAAATCTATTTTTAGCTCCTGTGATATGCAACAGACCGGAACCATTTGAACAACTTTGGTTGAGCTTTATGCAAGGAACATCACAGGCTAATTTTTTTCAAATTTGGCCCAGTGGTTTCAGAGGAGATGTCGTTTAAAAAAAATTGTTGACGCAGGATGAACGGACGCCGGACAAAAGGTGATCACAATAGCTCACCATGAGCACAATGTGCTCAGGTGAGCTAAAAATACTGAACATATTAATGAAGTTTCAAATCCATCCTATGCCTGGTTACTGAGATATAAGCATGGAAGTACCTTTCATGCAAAACTAACTGACTTTTTGAGTTCAAAGGAGCCATAATTTGTAACAAAAATTATCATGCAAGATGATGAATACCCCCGGATACCGCTTTGTCACAGTTACTGTTATCATGTCAGACAGACTTGAAAAATATAACAAAGGGCCATAACTCATTCAAAATCAAGCGAATCATGATGTGCTATAGGTGGGGTTGTAGCCATGGTTACCGTGCATCCCCCCCTAGACTTTTTCTCATAGGTACCAAAATGTGCATTGAGGTCTTCTAAACACGATTTGAGGGTGCCCCCAGAAAAAAACTCATTTCAGCTATATTTAATTAAAGGGTTTCCATGGTAACCATAAAGGATTTTTCAAAATACCCTAAGTAATTATTATTGGCTATAACTTTCCTTCTGTTGATGTTACAGAGTTCAAACAAGTACCAACGTAAAGAAAAGACTTTATAGTTTATGCACATATATAAGATTAATTAAAAAAAAAAAAAATAAAAAAATATTTAATTTAAAATATAATACGAAATGATTAAATATGGTTTTAAATTGTAAATTTTGATCTTTAACTGTAATTTAAAAGTTTTTGGTTCACAATATTTGAGTTTAAAATTGTTAAATTAAGCCTATTTGCATATAGCTGCGTTTTTCTATTGAAACATTTATTTGAACTTAAAACGTCAAAATGATTATATTCAATGAAAATCAATTTAAGATATTAGTTTAAGTCACACAAAATTCAGATAAAATGTTATTTCTCAAAAATGTTTTTGAGTTGAACAATTATTTAAAATTTAATCATAATTACCCTCATGAATATTAATGAGAAGACTCAAAAATTAATAGCAGCACCCCCACCCCCAAACTCCTGAAGTTTTGTATATTTGAAGAGATTTTTCAAAGAAAATTTTTATTAAATTTTTTTTTTTTATTATATTGAGTGACTCAATTCATTAGACAATGACCTCGAGACAATAACAATGACAATGGAGTGATTTTTGCCCCTTAAGATACAGCAGTAGTGTATTATATATTAGAAATTGTTGCTGTTTGAACAACATCAACCATTGCTACTATATAACTGTTTCATCTTGCTTTTATGAAGAATGTTTCTGCATATACAGTGTACATGTACGATTAGTCATCATCGTCAACATCTTCCAAAATGTCTACAGTGTCATCTTCTTCTGCATCATCTACTTCAAGAGCTCCCTCCAAAACATCTACCAACAATGGAGGAAGTAGGTCGCCTTCAATCCAGAGTGGTTCTATCCTTCCACTCTCAAGGGTCCAACCATGCTGCTGTGAAACAGCTGGTATGTCTGGGTCTGCGATGTGCGACTGCTTCCAGATGCCCACCTGATAATTTACCCGCCGTATATGCTGCAGTAGACACTTTTTGCAGGGAGGCAAATACCCCAAGTCTACGTTTCTCAGTGCATCGGTCGGTTTGTCCTCACATTTCTCTTTTATTTTCAGAAGTCTAAATTCGTCAACATCTTTGACACGGACATTGCCGTACATGGCACAGGTGAAGGCTCCAAGATCGTTCAATAAATCATCAGTCACTTCCCAAGAGTTTCCAAGACTACCTAGAGATTCTTTGTAGACAGGTCTCTTTTCCAGAGTTTTGATTGGACCAACATGTCCCCTACCTTTGAACGCACTGGTTAAATCACACCCACAAAATGCGTGCAGGCCAAGCAATGCAGAGCGATGATCTGGTGTGAAGGCATCAGCAAGTTCTGTCATGTTTATAAGTTTCCTGTGCTTGCCAGACCCAGTGTCAAACAAGACTGTGATACCTTCAAACAATCCAATGAAGTACAGGACAATAAAAAAGATGTCACTGTCAGGTGTTCTCACTTGAACTGTCTTGTAGCCTTTCTCTTTTGCACAGAGTATGTAAAGTACAACTCTTGTATCTTTTTCCTCCTGTGTTGATTTCAGATCTGCGATGTTTGTTGTGACTGTAGTCTTTCCATCATGTGACGTGTAATGGAAAGCTTCTCCCTCACAAATGAGGATGACCTGTCTTTCCCTTAGCATGCCGGCATATCCATCACTTTGCCATGTTTTACGCAGTATCTGCACAAGCTGCTTTTTGTTATCATCATTGGTCAGGAATGATTTCCAGTCTGCAGGTCTCTTTGTATGCTCTCCTTTGACCAACAGCTTCTCAGACTTTCCTCTCCTAACTCTTTCCATGCTTTTTACCGAGTTTTCTAGGTACATATCAGTACTGAAAATGATGTCGGTTTTCTGAGGCACCATTTTGAACAACTTTTCTGATATTTGTTTGAAATTGCCTGGCACTTCTTTCATTGAATGGAAAAGAGCATTTCCATCTTCTACTACAAGCACAGTTTTGTCCTGTTCGGGAGGATCAGCTAATTCAACCCCTTCAATCAAGTACTTGAGACCCTTTGATAGAGAAAAATGAGAAGTTCTTCTAACCAATCAAGAGGCTGAACTTGAAAACCATGGAGAATCTAAGTAAAAAAGTGACCATTAAATCAAGTAAGAACAAGGTCATTGAGTACAGACAAAGAAATGTTGCTATGCAGCTTTTAGTTTTGTCACAAACTCCAGACATACACTTTGACTTGGCTGATCTTATGAAATACCCACTAACACCTGTACCATTCAGTATTGGAACCGCCGATGGCGGATTAGCAAAAACAGACAAATCAAAGGGTCTCAAGTACTTGATTGAAGGGGTTGAATTAGCTGATCCTCCCGAACAGGACAAAACTGTGCTTGTAGTAGAAGATGGAAATGCTCTTTTCCATTCAATGAAAGAAGTGCCAGGCAATTTCAAACAAATATCAGAAAAGTTGTTCAAAATGGTGCCTCAGAAAACCGACATCATTTTCAGTACTGACATGTACCTAGAAAACTCGGTAAAAAGCATGGAAAGAGTTAGGAGAGGAAAGTCTGAGAAGCTGTTGGTCCAAGGAGAGCATACAAAGAGACCTGCAGACTGGAAATCATTCCTGACCAATGATGATAACAAAAAGCAGCTTGTGCAGATACTGCGTAAAACATGGCAAAGTGATGGATATGCCGGCATGCTAAGGGAAAGACAGGTCATCCTCATTTGTGAGGGAGAAGCTTTCCATTACACGTCACATGATGGAAAGACTACAGTCACAACAAACATCGCAGATCTGAAATCAACACAGGAGGAAACAGATACGAGAGTTGTACTTTACATACTCTATGCAAAAGAGAAAGGCTACAAGACAGTTCAAGTGAGAACACCTGACAGTGACATCTTTTTTATTGTCCTGTACTTCATTGGATTGTTTGAAGGTATCACAGTCTTGTTTGACACTGGGTCTGGCAAGCACAGGAAACTTATAAACATGACAGAACTTGCTGATGCCTTCACACCAGATCATCGCTCTGCATTGCTTGGCCTGCACGCATTTTGTGGGTGTGATTTAACCAGTGCGTTCAAAGGTAGGGGACATGTTGGTCCAATCAAAACTCTGGAAAAGAGACCTGTCTACAAAGAATCTCTAGGTAGTCTTGGAAACTCTTGGGAAGTGACTGATGATTTATTGAACGATCTTGGAGCCTTCACCTGTGCCATGTACGGCAATGTCCGTGTCAAAGATGTTAACGAATTCAGACTTCTGAAAATAAAAGAGAAATGTGAGGACAAACCGACCGATGCACTGAGAAACGTAGACTTGGGGTATTTGCCTCCCTGCAAAAAGTGTCTACTGCAGCATATACGGCGGGTAAATTATCAGGTGGGCATCTGGAAGCAGTCGCACATCGCAGACCCAGACATACCAGCTGTTTCACAGCAGCATGGTTGGACCCTTGAGAGTGGAAGGATAGAACCACTCTGGATTGAAGGCGACCTACTTCCTCCATTGTTGGTAGATGTTTTAGAGAGAGCTCTTGAAGGAGATGATGCAGAAGAAGATGACACTGTAGACACCTTGGAAGATGTTGACGATGATGACTAATCGTACATGTACACTGTATATGCAGAAACATTCTTCATAAAAGCAAGATGAAACAGTTATATAGTAGCAATGGTTGATGTTGTCCAAACAGCAACAATTTCTAATATATAATACACTACTGCTGTATCTTAAGGGGCAAAAATCACTCCATTGTCATTGTTATTGTCTCGAGGTCATTGTCTAATGAATTGAGTCACTCATTAAATAATAATAAAAAAAAATTAATAAAAATTTTCTTTGAAAAATCTCTTCAAATATACAAAACTTCAGGAGTTTGGGGGGTGGGGGTGCTGCTATCAATTTCTGAGTCTTCTCATTAATATTCATGAGGGTAATTATGATTAAATTTTAAATAATTGTTCAACTCAAAAACATTTTTGAGAAATAACATTTTATCTGAATTTTGTGTGACTTAAACTAATATCTTAAATTGATTTTCATTGAATATAATCATTTTGACGTTTTAAGTTCAAATAAATGTTTCAATAGAAAAACGCAGCTATATGCAAATAGGCTTAATTTATTTTAAACTCAAATATTGTGAACCAAAAACTTTTAAATTACAGTTAAAGATCAAAATTTACAATTTAAAACCATATTTAATCATTTTGCGTATCAGAACAGCTTTTGAAATAAGTATTAATCATGATTTTTTATATTTTTCTTCTATTTTTGTTATCTCATCAATATTCATGAGATAGCACGTATGAATATTAATTAATCTTATATATGTGCATAAACAAATTTTTTTTTGTACTTGTTTGAATCTGTAACATCAACAGAAGGAAAGTTATAGCCAATATTAATTACTTAGGGTATTTTGAAAAATCCTTTATGGTTACCATGGAAACCCTTTAATTAAATATAGCTGAAATGAGTTTTTTTCTGGGGGCACCCTCAAATCGTGTTTAGAAGACCTCAATGCACATTTTGGTACCTATGAGAAAAAGTCTAGGGGGGGATGCACGGTAACCATGGCTACAACCCAACCTACTAGGCTTGGTACTTATCAGTCTTGTTAAGTTTCAGCAAAATTCGACCATAGTTACCCAAGAAAAGGGTAGAAAAAATCTTGTCTACAGATTTAGATGGACTGACGGACCGACCAATAGATTGAACGACATACATGACTCCAATATAGCCCCTATATACTTCATATCTGGGGGCATAATAAATATCTACCTTGGTTGTCTGATGCCCCTGAATGGTTAGCAAGATAGAAGCTTGATAGAAGCTTGCATGCAAAACTTTAACCAAGCTGCAGTGCCAAAACATGGGTAATCACTGCTATAGCTCTCATATTCTTTGAAAAGTCAAGCTATTGGAAATGTCTTGAAAAAATGCTTCCTTTATGTTTGCACTTTTTTTGAACAGCGGTTCAGATATTAATGATTGAACATCGAGCAGTTGACAATACAACCCCAAATTATATGTCATTTAGTTATCTCTTTATAACTTTGTTCTTGAAGGGCTGCATATTGTTGAAAATACCATTAGCAAAAATCAATAGTCACTGAAATATAAGGAATTTACTTCACGAGAAGTAACAACAGCTATCATTTTTATTTTACTGGTCACAACACACAAGTCTTCTATTGGTGAAGTGCATAATCTCCTTATTGCCATCTATTCACATACTAATTTCATTTACCTTGTTCATATACTTTTTGAGTTATCAAAGGATCCATCTTTATTTTGACTATTTCATTTGCCATAGCAACCACAATTTTGATAGGCAGAAAACAATAAAGTAACGTGCACAGTCCCCATATTGCCATCTATACATATACTTATTTTCATTAAGCTAGCTTGTATACTTTTTGACTTAATAAAGGATCCATCTGCTAAATCCATGTTATGATTTTTTGTGTTACATGGCAAACATGTTTGTGGGGAAAAAAAACAAAACACAATGACGTGCATAATCCCATATTGCCATTTATTCACATACTACTTTTTATTAACCTAGCCTGTATACATTTTGAGTTCTGTTCAATTAGGAAAAAAAAAAGTTCCATTTCTGGTCTCATGAACATGAAACGAAAGGTAAAAAAGGGAATTATTTTTTCTAAAGCAGAAAGGTAAAAAAACCTTTAAGGTCAGTACTTAAAAAAGAGGGTCGGTTGGGAGACCAGAAATGGAACTATTTATTTTTTTTGGCTTTAGTTCATTCACAGAATGGTCATTGACTGTGACTTTGATTTTTAACTATACAAGGGTTTTTTGAAAAGAATCTGGAAAAGTTCCATAACTTAATTATTACTATGGTTATTTAAATAAAATTTTCCAAAGTAATACATGTACTTTAATATATTTTGAACTTAATCTGAAGGAAAAATGATAGGACTTGCAGTGATGCAAATTCTACAGTCATTATGGCAACACTGGGTAATGCTAAGGGGGTTTAATTAACTCAAAAAAGGAATATGGCATCTTCAAAGTCTGTCTGACACATCTAATAATGATATCTTTTCAAAATATTTTTCCTTTGCATGATACACCCTTCCCTCCAATTGTCAAAGCATGAAATTCTCCTATGGAATTTTACAGACTGTTTCCCAGACAACTCTTATAATTTTGTCTACTTTTCCTGACTCCATGCATAGACGTCGAGATCTTGGGCTTTTGGTACCATCTTGTAAAGGATTGTGAACCCCTAGTGACCTCATTCTTAATATTAGTGATCAACGGTTACTTAACTTTTGCAATTATGATAGACATGTGACCACTAGCTGACCATGCCAAATGAAATTAGGTTCTAACCATTGGTTTCATAGAAGAATAATTTTGCAATTTTTTAGAGTAAATAAAGAAACCAGCCTACCCCCAAGGGGCCTCATTTTTCAAGGGATCCTCTTTACTTTAATAATTATGGTATAGGGCTATGAGGTGATCATTTTTACCAAATGAGATTCATTTCTGACCAATGGTTTCATAGATTTTTTTTTCTATATAGAGTATATAAGGAAACTAGCTGACCACATAAGGGTCTCATTTTTCAGGGGTCCAATTTTATTTCTGCAAATATGGTGGAGGGCCAAACTTCTGTTGATTGGCGTAAGGCAACCAGAGTTCTGCAATTTGCATGAATCATAAAGTTCATTTTAGCAACTTTTGTGAAGGGCCACCCAAGGATCATTCAGTTCAGCCAGAAAGCAGTTGGTTGAAGGGACTGACAGATGGACGGCAATCATATTGTCCCTTCCAGTGTTAATATTAACAGTGGCGTGGACTGAAAACAGAATGACAATATAGGAAGGAATTTAAAAGTATGTAGTCTCTTGATGGAATGTTTTTTAGTCTTGAGATATTAAGAATCTTAGTGATCAGAATATGACTATGGCCTTTGCGATATTTTGGAAATGGAAGTCACTGCACAATGATGCTTTTCTGCACCTTCAGAGAAAATTTCATGTAAATCAGAGGGAGAATAAGCTCAGCAGTGCTTTAGGATCCCAACCAATAAAGGTTGACAAACTAAAATCCGATTCAGTATGCTAACTGGATCTGACCACATCGTATAGAGGGTCGACTCAGATTCACCTTTGTATATGCCAATCAAATATGCAGCTACAGAATCGTTAGGTATAATAACCAGGGGAAGTAAAATTCAAATGACATAGTATGTTCCCATAAAAAGCTCTAATTAAATAGAAATCACAATAGCTCAGTGGATAAAGGTGTCTATTTTTTTCATACAGTGCAAGCATGGTCTCATTTTATTCATTATATTTTTTCTTGTATTTTTCTTTGTATTTTTGTTATTTTGCTTTGGCATTCTTTTCATCATTTATTTTGCTTTGGCATTTTTTTTTCATCATTTATATATTAATTCATGAACATTTAAATACATTCAGATTTTCATTCAAAAGCACTATCTGTGTCTGAGTAGTCAGAACATTCGCTTGCTGTTTCCGTCGCCTTCATCATAATTTTGATGATTTGTATACTTTTGGAATTTAGTATACTCATTGTTTCTGAGACGTTTAAATATTGTACATGTACTAATGAAAATAAGGAACTAAGAAAATTCAGTAGTGAATACTCATGTATATGATTTGAACACATCACTCAACTTTCACGAGGAAAACAGGGCTGATATTTTGAATAAAACATTAAATAAAAAAATCTTGAATTGGACCTTTCAGTTATAAGATGGCTGTCATCCCACTGCGCCACTTTGCTTATCTAACAACAGTGTTTATATTTACAACACAGTACAACAGATTTAAGTCACAATTTGTGATTTTAATACATGTCAGCCCTATTCAAAACAAAAACATGTTATCGTTAAAAATACCATGCGCGAGTTATATTCTTCGAGTGATAGATGTTTTGTGTGTGGAATTTCTTTTCAGTAGATCTTGGTAACAAGTTCAGTGAGAAAAACTGAAATTATAAGGTTTTAAATGTGCTATTTGATTGGTTTAAAATAGAGCACTTGTTTATGCATGTAAATTACTTAAAAGGTCAATCTGACGTTACCCCTAATGCCATGTTGCCAGATCCTAATCGTGGATATTAGAGGAGCACAAATTAGGATATGATTTAAATGAGATTGGACAAGCTTGATCCCCTATAATTTTCTGAAAAGATTCAATGATTTTGATCCACTTCTTTTTTCACCTAATCTTATCAAGATATGTTCATCCCTAGAGATCAACATCATAAGAATGTATGCAAGAGGTTCTCAAAAGTATAATTAAAGAGTGTGCCCCAAAAGGCCTATATCATATGTTTTACTACCTGGCAGTGCATAAACTAAACACATACTGAAGCTTTTTACTATATATCATTTCATATTATTGATTAAGCAAATTTTGAGCATGAAATTGTTTCAAAATTCTGCAAAGCAAGTGCTCCTCATGTTTGTTCATCATTAGATAACCAGTGGTACAGATGACAGTTTCCTTATGTTTATTTGTTGGGTTTAATATCCCACTAACAGTATTTCAGTTATTAGGAGACTGTGTGTACCTGAAACAGATATATAAAGTACTGCCACACTGCAGTATCACACTGTAGACAAGTGACATGATACCATATACCCAGTCACATTACCCTGACACCAGGCAAACCAGTCCTTGAACTATCCTTATATGCAGAGCTCCAAGCAAGGGAGCTATACTAGTACCATTTTTTACGACTTTTCACATTGATTTACTCAAAGGTGAGGATACGTTTGCCATACCCACTCCAAGAACAAGAGATATTTGTGATGGCTGCAGGAACTCTGTAGTCCACATGGCTTCCCTTGGACATGATCCCTGTATTTTACAGAATGAAGGAGTTGCCACAGAATATATATATATCTATACAGTGCACTCTGAGAATATCGGACTCTGTGAAAATTGGAAATTGGAGAAAATCGAGCAGCAAAAATGGTCCCGAAATACCACATATAATTTTAATGTAATTTCTGTGAAAATCAAATGAAATACCAAACATTTTATGATGCACAGATTAGCATAGTGTATTAATAAAAACTCTGACAATACCCAGCGCCTACAACCACCTGGGGCAATGTTGGTTACTAAGGTGCTAATACCAAGTATAATAATACCATTTTTATCAATGTACTTATATAAAAATTTTGAAGTTGCAAATCTTATATATTTCAAATCTCAAATCTGAACCACTGAGTAAATTGAAAAGCTCTGGTCTGGAAGGTTTCCGTACTTTCAAAGTTAACTGTGTAATTTTGGTACTTGTTTTTTTGTTTGGAGTATTTTATTTTGAATGATATCAAACATAATGACAACCTTGAGAAATATTCACAAGGTCTAGAATCTAAACATTTCACCTTTATTATGACCATAAATTTCTAGGTCAAAAATATTGTATGAATCCATAAATTGTGACTGTTTAGAAATATAACATATGTTAATATGTTTACATATCGGTAGTTCCCACTGAGTTTTGAAACTGAGGGTACTATTGCTGTTTTTCCGTAACTTTGTACCAGTGCATGTATAGACAATTTTGGGAGCTAAGTTTATTATGATTTCACTTTTAATGTGACTTTGACAGATATGCTATAAAACTGACATACAGATAAATGTAAAATTAACTTGACAGAATTATATGACTGTGCCTGCTGTGTCACAAAGTATTGTCACGCAGTAATGTAATCATTCATCACTACTTTAACCCTTTCCCTCATATAGACTCATTTTGACGCACTCAATAGGTACCACATAAAGCCTGATCTGCAGAAAACCACAGTTAAACCTTACCAAATTTAATGATAAAATCCTCATTTCCAGACCACTGAGGAGCAGCGAACAGCATAAAACCTGATCAGCCTGCGAGTTACTCGCAGGCTGATCTGGTTTTATGCTGTTCGCATAGGTCTTTTCATGGTATCCTCTATGAGGGAAAGGGTTAAAGGCTGTACAGAAGCCATAGATTTTCTGTCACCCGAAATTCAAAATATGCCATGCTGCTGCACTTAAATATTTGACAGCTATAGGATGGGAATCCTGCAGCAGTCCTGTCATAAGAATTGGCTGTAGAAATATAAGACCGTATGCCACCATTGCATCTTATACAGTATCTTAGTAATTTAGAGACTTTCTTTACATGAGGTAGGTTAATAGTACTGCCATACAGTGATATCACACTGTAGACATGTGGCATGATACCACACTCAATCACATTATCTTAACACCAAGCAAACCAATCCTGAAATAAGCCTTATATGCTTGGTGCCAAGCAAGGGAGATAAAACAATATAGTTACTTGTTTGTTCTAGATAAACTTGGAAAAACCACCCTCTTTCACATATTACAGAGTAAGTCTTTTAGAACGGATAGTGTGTGTTCCTCAGTCATCAGTATCAGTAATTTTGTTATTTGCTTGAACCGGTAGCATGGAAAATATGGCTAGACTGAGAAACTCCTAGCAGTCTTCTCTGGCGATATACTTCTTAAAAATGTTCAAAGTGACAAATTAATGTGACTCAGAATTGGATTCAAGGAACCTGGCCTCGGCTGTCTGATGAGCCAACTATAAATGCCGTTAAAATTAACTGTCCTCAAGTTTCACTTGTAATTAAGCACTGCTGTAATCATTATCATTTTGAACCAATTATCCCATCATGGCCCACAGTTACAGACATGCTGAAGGAATTCTGAAGCAATGGGAAAATCAATACTTATTAGGACTCAGTTTTATGTGTGACTTGCATGCCAATGGTAGGTAATTCAATGTCTGAAACTTCTAAACAGGATAGAGTTATCTTCCTTTTCTATGGTTCCTGGTGTGTCATTTTTATTGTGACTCACAGAGTGAAATTAAGCTTTATGTGTAAAGTAGGTACTATACATGAAATCAATAAAGATAGATTTCATTTATACAAACAAATGATAAGGCATTCTGCATATGTACACTGTTTCAAACCTAAACAGTCTAAAAGAAATTCCCAAATAACATATTAACATGAATTTGTATCACCTTATTTTTTTGTCATACATTTATACAATTTTTAAAATTTAAACAAAAATAAAACAGCCAGGAATCCTTCTACAAATTATATTCATACCCTTATATATAAGAAATAAATACATTTCAAGATATAAACAGTTAAATGTATCTGGGGTACACAATTTTTGTTTTTCTGTCATGACTTTTTGTTTTTCAGTCAAACGAACTTTAACAGTGACCAACTGCAGACATGCATTTAGACATTGGCTATATACACATCATAATAATTTATAATTTGAACAACCAGTCTGACTTACACTTATATGTAGCACCAAGCAAGGGAACTAGTTGTTTTTATCATTTATGGGCTGTGGAATGAACCTACGTCACTCCAATTACCAGGGTGAACTCAACCCACACAGCCGATTTTCTAAATTATATGTTACCAATTGAAAGGTTTATGTATGATTGACTTGACTATTGGGTTACCGTCGCTTCGAAGTATTCAGTCATATAGCGACGTCCAGCTAATACAGTGAGTTAGACCGAATGCACGGAGGCATGGGTAGAACCACCGACCTCCGCAACCAGCGTGGAAGCTTCTCACATGAAAATCTGAATGCCCTGGGGATCGACCACGCGGTGAGGGGAGAGATGATGTTTAAAGTCAGCGACTTTACCCTTCGTACGGAGGCCTTTTATAATGTATGACACATAGTATTTTCTAATATGGGAGTGTCAAGTCAAGATGTTGATAGCATCCCTAACTCCTTTAATAATAGCTGGATGGACCACATCATAAAAAGGAAACATACATGATAAAGTATTTATTACTGTTAACCAATAACTCTGACTTAAAGGTATAAAACCTATATGGAACAGAGCCATTATGAGTGCCCCTAATACACTTAATAGTTGAACGAATTGGATGACACATGAAGATGGCTTATTTTTTAACATTTTTAGGATGTGTAGATTTCATACAAATATGTGTGTTTATTTATCACCCCAACCAGATTTGCAACATAAACAACTTACAGACTCAAAAGATTCTGATAAAACTAGAAATGCAACCACATATTCAATTAAGATTTTTTGGAAGCTATTTGAAAGAGAGACAACTAGAAATGGATTTTGAGAATTGCACCAAAATTTATTAAGATAAAGATTCAGTATCATTTAGCCCTAAGGACAAGATGAAAGGTTGCGGCTCAGGAAAACTATGTTACTTTTTTTTTTTCATGAAAGATACATGTACTTTTTCTTTTCTTTTCTTTTTAAACCTTTATTATCTCCGTCAATTGGTGGAAGTAGGTCGGGGAACCATCCCACTTACCACCTCACAAATGCAGACATATATCAAGACATTAGCACAATGTTTTCAACATATATGAGCAACAAATCAACATTTTTTATAGTAATTCACAACTACACAGGACTAACAGTTAAATTTAAAATTTAAAAAATAAATAAAAATATATACCGATATGCTATTTATAAAAAAATGAAACTGAATGTAGGATTTTATTTCTTATTTTTTTCAACATCAACATTTCTTCTATCCTCTGGCTATGTCTTCTTTTACTAGCTAAATATTTTTTTGACTAAATTCAAGTTTGCTTCAAATTTCTGTACACCTTGTCCAGAAGAATTGAGTTCATGTATATGTTTTTTTTTATATTTATCACTCAACAGAAGTTTAAACTTAGAGGTATATTTAACAATTTGGAAATTAAAAATGAAAATTAATTTCATCATAGAAATGACTTGATAAATTAGTTTCAATTTTTGTCTTACATAAACTAGGTACTTTGAGAGGAGGATCACAGACTTCCAAAACATGTTTTGAGATCTTCAATCATTCTTCCTGCATTAATGTTATGACACAATTAATAAATTTATTTAATCTAGGTATTTTACAATTTGTAGCCATTCTTATCTGTAGAAAAAGCTTAGCCTCTGTATCCACATTACTTTAAGGCTTTGAATAAAGCACTTTAGATTGACCATCTTGAGACCACCTTCAAAGTAATTTTTCACTAGTATAGAACTTTTAATCTTTGCTGGCCCATGCCAGATGAAATCAAATAGCTTTTTATTAATATCTTTTATAACATTTTTGTCTGTGTCAGGTAGTGAAATTAATAAATGGTTGAAAGCTGGTTGTAGTATGGTTTTTACAACTGTAATCTTACCTATAGGTACCTATTCCATGATTTGATACGCGATCTGTCTAGTTTTTCTGATCTACAATCATTATTAATTTTACACATCTTATACAGGTCAACATGGAATCTTATTCCTAACAGTTGAAATTCTGTCTGGCCCCACTCTAGTTTGAATTTCATTTTTATTGCTTCTGAACTAAATTTTTTAGAACCAATCCATATAACTTTTGTTTTTGAATAATTAATTTTTAAACCAGATATGTAAGCAAACTTGTTTAGTACTCTTAACGTTTCTTGAAGTGACTCATTAGAACCATCCAAAATTAAAGCAGTATCATCAGCAAACAGTGATATTAAACGTTTAGTATTATTTATATTAATACCTTTTATAATATTATTACTCTTTATAATCTGAGTTAGAATCTCAGCACAGAGGATAAAGATATATGGTGAGAGGGGATGATAGACTCCTTGTCTGCAGCCGTGACCTATGTGGAAAAAATCTGATCAAAAACCATTTTGAATAACAGTAGATTCAATGTCATTATAAAAATGTTTTATCCATGATTGTATGGATTTCCCAAAATTAATTTTTTTTAGTCTTTTATTAATAAACAACCATGATATTGAGTCAAAAGCTTTTTCAAAGTCTATTTATAACAGAAGTCCAGGAATATTTTTTTCATCAGCATATTGCATGATGTCATAAATCAATCTAGTATTCTCCCCAATATATCGACCCTTCAAAAATCCTGTCTGTTCTGAACTTATTAAATAATCTAAAACTGTTTTAACCTATTAGCAATTGATTCTGAAGCTATTTTAAATATCACATTCAGTAATGTTATTGGACGCCAGTTTTTTAAAAATTAGCTTGATTTATTTTCTTTAGGTATACATGTTATTACACCCTGTCGTTGAGTTATAGAAATTTTCCCAGTTATATAACCATCATTTATAGACCTGACAGCAAAATAACCAATTCTTTTCCAAAAGCATTTAAAGAAATTTGTAGAGAAACCATCAGAACCAGGACTTTTATCATTTTTCATTTCTGCCAAAGTTTTTGTAGCTTCTTCATGACTAATTAATCCTTCAAGTTTCTGAGACTGTTCAGTTGACAGTATGACAGGTCTATTTAAAGCATTTAGTTTTTTTTCAATTTTTTCCTCAGTAGAAGTATTTTGACTTGAATATAAATTTTTATAAAACCATTTCATTTCATTTAAAATATCACTCTGATCTGAAATGGTACTATGTCTTCTAATTCTAATTTAGGAATCATTTTATCTAGATAATTATTTTTCTCAAGGTTACAAACGTATTTTGAAGTTTTTTCTCCATCCTCAACCCATCTAGCTTTAGATCTTAATATGTAACCTCTAAGTGAATCCTCTCTTAACTTTTGTAGTTTTTATTTTAATTCTGATAATTTGTTTTTATTTTGATCTGTTAAATTCTTTTCACTTTCATTGATTTCTTTAAAGAGCTCTGATTCTTTATGTGCACTTACTTTCTTTTTATATGAACCAGAAGATATGGATTTTCCACGTATTTCCACCAATAAAACTTCTAAAAATAGCTGACTGCTTATAACAAATTGTAGTTCTTCATCCGGTATTTGATTAATATTCTCAAAGTCATAAACAGAAGACAATATGAATTTAGTTTCCCTTATTGTATCATTTATCAAATTATAGTCAATATCACTCAAAAGTGCATAATTATGCTTCCAAAGACCTTTACCATGTAATATATTTGATGGGTTTAAGATGAGGGAAATTATTGAGTGATCAGATAAGTAACTTGATTCAATATCAATTTTCTTAACAAAGGGAATTAAGTTGTTAGTTAAGAGAAAACAATCAAGTCTTGTTTGTTTTAAAGGATGTATTCGTCTGCATGTGTATCTCTTTCTATCTGGATAGTTTTCTCTAAACGGGTCTAACATTTGCCTTTCATGGATTTTATCTATTAACAGTGATCTAGCCTTGATGTTATTTATATCTTTATAGTTAGAGTATCAAGAACTAAATTAAAGTCACCACACATAATACAAGATTCATTACCTATATCATCAACTGTCTGAAATACCTTTTCATAAAATGCTGGATTATCTAAATTTGGTCCATACTGGGAGACTAAAGTATAACGTTGTGAATTATATTGTGACATCCAATGCAAGAAAGTTACCATCATTATCATTTTAATACAGTTTTCTATATTCTGATTAAATAAAATAGCTACACCTCTTGCATTTGAGCATGAAAAACTAAAATAACAATTTCCATTCCACTGAGCATATATCATCTTTTCTTGTTCTCTTGTAAAATGTGTGTCTTGCAAACAATATATATCATAATTCTTTAATGAAATTATTTCTTTTTCTTCCAGTTTGATGCAGGACCACTTATGTGGCATAGTCGCACCATTGTGATTATACATAAGTGAGGGCAAGTCCCATAAAAGATCAAAATCAGTCTCAAGATAAAGCAGCTGCAAACTCAGACTTGAAAGTGTTCAAAGTGGGGGCTGACACAAGACCCTCTGGCAGTTCCACAGGAGGATGGTGAAAGGGAAAAATGACTTCGTCAAAACCAGAGTCCTGCAATGGGGTGTCATGTATCTTATTGAGTGTCCTCTTGTTGGCAGTCCACGTGGGTGTAAATAAAGTTTACTCGGGATGGCAACAAGGTTGTTGACTATCTTGTAGAACAAGACTGACTTGGCCACTTTTCCACAATGTTGGAGGCTCTCCCAAGCAAGTGTGTTGAGCATGGCGGTGACGCTGCTTTTTCTCGAATAATCCGAAGAGACAAATCCGGCAGCTCTGTCACTTCAACTTTATTAATGTTGGCCTTGGTATATGGGGTTCCCAAACATAGGAGGCATATTTGACCTGGAGCCTGATGAAGGTCTTGTAAGAGGCTTCTTTGGGAGCCCTAGGACAAGATGAAAGGTTGCGGCCCAGGAAAGTTATGTTTCTGTTGGCCCTCTTGGTTGACATGTCTATATGTGTGATCCAGGATAGGTTGCTGGTAAGTAATGCCTCAAGGTATTTTGATTTTTTTGTTTGTTTTATATGGTGGCCGTGTATGGTATAATCGGCATTTATTTTGTTACGCTTGTTTGTGAAGCGAAGGACCTCACATTTGTCTGGGTTGAAGTCCATTAGCCAGTCCCTCTCCCATTCCTGGAGCCTGTCTAGATCATTTTGAAGTATCTTGGCATCTGCTGGTGTCTTGATGATATGGTACATTAGAGAGTCATCAGCAAATAGCCTAGTGCTGGACTGTACACAATGAGGATGATTGTTGGTGCACACCAGAAATAGAAGAAGTCCAAGTCTTCGGGGGAAGCCGGATGTTACTGGTGCAGACCAATAAGATTTACCTTCCAGTATGACCTGCTGCTTATGGTTGCTCAAGAAGCTTGTTATCCATTGAAGCAACTTCCCTCACATACAGTTGTGTTGAAGCTTCAGTTGGAGGCGCTATGTGGGACTTTGTCAAAAGCCTCGAAAAGTCCTGTAGTACTGCATCCACTTGTTGCGAGCTATTGAGGTTTGAGGCGATATCAATGACTGTTATGATCATCTGAGTTTCGCTGGACAAGTGCTTGTGGAAGCCATCTTGGTACTGACTGATAATATCATGGCTATCAGAATCAACTAGCTGTGGATGATATGCTCAAGACGTTTGCAGGTAACTGATGTTAGGGAAACTGGCCTATACTATGCTATGCAATTGACTTTGACTTTTACAATAATTTTACAGCAATAAAACTGCAGTCGCTTTCCCTCTTACTGTAGAAAACAAAAGGTATTGTGTATGCCCATCAGAACCTAGCTCTGCCCCTTGGCTTTACCTGATTATTGATTTTTGCTCAGTTCTCAGTTTCATGATGGAAGTGTCGGCCATTAGACGGACTATAAAAAATCATTATCCCTATAAAGGGTGTCTGCAGTTTGATATGACAATCGAGGAGTTTATATAATTCCTACATGAAGAAGTACCTCAATTAAAATGGATAGATGTTGTTAAAAGCCACACATTCGTAGACCATGATGACAAGGACAAATATCACGCTCCGTTTGACAGTAACTACTCCACATTGCTTTTGCTGTGTTTTATAAATTCAAGACACAAAATCACTCTTGCTAAAACACCCCGACTTTAAGTGCCACCTATTTTGTTTGAAACTACATAGATGTTTATTTAAACTCATTCATTATTTCCTCACAAAGCGGGATGAAACAGATTACACAACATAACATGTTCTTGCAGTCAATTCAAAGTAAAACTGCGCACTTGATTCCTCTCGCTAAGAAGGCATGGTTTATATTCATCAACCGAAGCGACGTTCTATTTGACAGGCGATAAGATTGAATGGAATGTCATTTTTTTCGTTGAAGTGTAAAGTGGAGAAAAATCAAAGTCAATCGCACGGTGTAGTAATTTGCAGTATTACTCTCATCTCCCTTTTTGAATATTGGCATTACATTTGCCTTTGTTGAGTGAGGCCTTGAAAATCAGAGTAAGGGCTGGTGCAAGTGCCCTTTTCCTTCAGGAAACGAGAAGATATGGAGTCTGGTCCATTTGCTTTGTGAGGGTTTAGTCCCTGAAGTAACTTCAGGGCACCCTTGATTTCAACTTTGATGGGTGGGGCAATTGGGTAGAGGGATTCCTCGAGGTCAGGCAGTGGAGACTCACCCTCATCCGTGAAGACTGATGAAAACTGACTATTCACTATTTCAGCATTTGAGGCTGCATCAACATAACTGATGCCATCACTCTTCAGTGATGCATGCCTGTGCTATCACACTTCTTCATTAATTCATTTCAATAATTCATTATTATCAAATTACTATATTGTAATTATCTAGTTGTTGAGTTCTAAGATAAAGGTATGAATGGGGTCACTAGATAAATAATTATAATACAAATTTTGAAATATTTTATATTCAGGTCAATTTTTCCACATCAACTATCAAAGCTATTGCTTTGAAACTTCCACCACCTATTCATCAGCATCAGTTGACTTCAGTCTGCAAGAACTTTAACTCTATCTTGCTTTTTGCAAGAATTTAGCCCTTTTACACTAAGACAATATCAGATTTATTCGTTAAGTTTTATGTTTAGATCATATTTTCAACTCAGCAATCAAAGCTGTAGCTCTTAAACTTGTTTGCACTTGTGCAGCATAATATACAAGCTTACTATACCTCATATCTTGACTTATGCATGAAATTAGGTACTTTTTTACATTTATATTAAAGTATCAAAATTCTTTGTGTTTAGGTCAGCTTTTCTCCATAACTATTATAACCACATCACAGTAATTATGCATGTATTTGATTGAAACTTCAGACAACACCTCTTCAAATAATCAAGTCAGATAACTCTTTATTTGAATTTGATGCAAATTTTGGACCTTTTTAACTTTAAAAATTTTGGTTAATTTTGCATAAAAGTATCTCAGAATCCATTGCATGTTTTGGTTTGACCCAACTTTTCTTTATTTTTTAGGTTACTTTTCCTTTTTTTTAATCTCTTACCTTATTCAATTAAAGAAGCATTGTATTAAACACAGGATTAACACTTTGTTCCACCCATTGACAGGTTTGCTCTTTGAAACAAAGTAACCAAAGAAATATTGTAACTTTAGTTTATAGTTAATACATGTATCATTTATACAAAGAGATGGGTGGGACAATATTATAGATAATCATTATGCAGTGACAAAAAAATCAGATGAGTGTTAAATATGGGAAGTATGCACATGTTTGAAGACTGAATGTGATTTATAAGTCATGTGATGTCTCAAAAATTTGAATTTCTAAACATAGGTTACAATTCTAAGTGTAGATTCAAAATACTGTTAGTAATGTTATTGCCTGTGATGGAGAAACCACCCATTTTATTACAATCACAGGAGGCTGCATTGAGGAACCATGCAGACTGTAGATGGACGTAATTCACACAGGTAGATAAAAATCAAATTCTTTGTCAATGTCCATGTGTGAACGAGCTGCTTTAACGCTTTCCCTCATAAAGACTCATTTTGACGCACTCAATAGGTACCACATAAAGACTGATCTGCAGAAAACCACAGTTAAACCTTACCAAATTTAATTTTAAAGTCCTCATTTCCAGACCACTGAGGAGCAGCGAACAGCATAAAACCTGATCAGCCTGCGAGTTACTCGCAGGCTGATCTGGTTTTATGTTGTTTGCATAGGTCTTTTCAGGGTTTCCTCTATGAGGGAAAGGGTTAAACTTTAAAGATTATCACAACTTTTGAATTTGACAACACAGTGACTCGGGAATCATGCAAGATATAGTTCAACAACCAAAATGACCCTGAGTTACCATTCAGATCTGGTCTTTGGATGGTACCATGCACTACTGCCAGAATGGTACAGATGTAAGTGTGGCCTTTTCTGATTATGCCCCATGTATTAGAATTGTTGGTAAACCCATAAGATATTAGAACCATTGAAAGTTTTTTATGAGTAGAGGAAGTTAATGTAAAAAAAATTAAAAATACTTTTACAAACATATTTTTATGCCCCTCAAAATAAACAGAACTTATAATTGTATGGCGCTGTTGTACTTTGAAATACGGAATGAAATGAATCTTTAAAGTATACTGAAGCCATGCTTTTTTGAAATACACTAAAACTAATGAAGACCAATATCACAGTAAAAAAATCTTAATGATTCATGTTTTCTTTAAGATTTTCCTCCTTTTTAACATTCATCTATGTTTCCTTCTTGCTTTGTATGTTTACAAATAATGTTACAGAAACTTATATTTCTATTCAACAGTGCTAAATGAGCGACTTCATCAGAGGTGTTTTACACCAGCTAAATTGATAAGGTTGTTAAAGTTCCCTTCAACAATGGTCAACAGTGCCTGGTATATAACAAGAGGGCCATGATGGCTCTGAATTGCTCACCTGAATATAAATGATCAACATATGTTGCATTTTTCATATTGACCTACTTTTGACCCCACATGACCCAAATTCAAACTTGTCCAAGATTTTAAAGAAACAGTCATTCAGACTAAGTTTCATGAAGATTTGGCCAAAAATGTGGCCTCTAGAGTTTAACATTTCCCCTTCCTTTTGACCCACCATGACCCAAATCAAACTTGTCCAAGATTTTAAGAAAACATTCGACAATTTTTAGTTAATGAAGATTGGGTTAAAAAAATGTGGCCTCTAGAGTGTTAACAAGGTTTTTCTATGATTTTACCTCAAGACCTTCTTTTTGACCCCACATGACCCAAATTCGAACTTGTCCAAGATTTTATGAAGGCAAACATTCTGACCAAGTTTCATGAAGATTGGGATAAAAATATGGCCTCTAGAGTGTTAACAAACCAAATTGCAGGGCAGACGAAGGCGATCAAAAAAGCTCACCTTCAGCATGTGCTCTGGTGAGCTAAAAAAAAACAACAAAAAACAACATTTTTTTTCTGCCAAAATTTAGATTGTACTAGCTCAGGATTTTCGACTTATAATTGCAGTCCTTTAGAAATCAGACAATCATTTCCTTCATATTTAAGACTCAGCTTATGAAGATAGAGTTATATTGTCATGGAGTTAGGGGCTTCATGTAGCTAATGAAATAGACAAGTTCAGCCCTATTTTCTGACTACTTGTGAAGTGGGGCAAAATCTGTTCTACAAGGGTCAGTCAAAAATAACTGAGCCCTACCTCATAACCTTTTATTTTTTATTTAATAGGCAACTTACTTGTTTATCATCCCTCAAAATAATCTCCCTTGGACCCAAAGACTGAATTCCATCTTCTCGGCATGATGTTACAATAAATGACGTCACATGTATATGACGTCACATCACATTAGTTTTTCCCACACAAACGGTGCACGAGATATTGGTCAACAATTGTGCCAAAAATAATTACTGTGTGTCCAGTAATAAAAAGTTATGAGATAGGGCTCATATATTTTTGACTTACCCTCACAGTGTTATATAGATAAAAGTTTTGGGGTCTTCATATGTAGTTAATGAAATAGTCCAGTTCACTCCCTTATTCCTAAATATTTATGAAGTGGGGTAAAATCTGTTCTTTTAAAGTTATATTTTCATAGATTTTGGGTCTTCATATGTAGTTAATAAAATAGTCCAGTTCACCCCCTTAATTTCTTACTATTTATGAGTGGGGCAAACTCTGTTCCAGTGAAGTTATATTTTACAGATTTGGGGTCTTCATAATTATGTGGTTCAGTTCACCCTATTTTTGACTAATTGTTAAGTGGGACAAAATCTGTTCTAGTGAAATTATTTCTTATAGACTTGGGGTCTTCATACGTAGTTAATGAAATAGACAAGTTCACTCCCCATATTTTTTACTACTCTTGAAATGGGGCAAAATCATTCATAGTTTACAAAATAGTGCAGTTGACCCCTATTTCTGACTACTGATGTTGTGGTGCAAAATCTGTTCTAGTGAAGTTATTTATTCATAAATTTGGGCTCTTCATACATAGTTAATGAAAATCAGACCACTTCACCCCCAGTATTTCTGACTCTGTAGTATTAGTATTTTTTGTGCTGGTCTAATATTTGCTATCTTCGTGAATAGGCGTTCTGCAAATTTAAGACCACACGATATAAAGTCTGTATATTTGGAAAATGTCCAAGGATTATGCAGAAAATGTTGAAAAATTTGATAGTACTTGATTATAGTTTCCAAGCTTTCTTTTATAAGTTATGCCACCTCAAATAAATAAAAGCAACTTTTAGCGAAAGGATTGTAAGATCATAATATATCATTTGCATTTATTATCGAATCATTCTCCTGTCTAAAGACCTTAAGAGATTACCATTATCACCATCCCAGGGCCGCGATATTATACTATTGAGCGAGAAAGCAACATTTTACTCCTGCACCCGCACCACTAACGATTACATAATAGAAAAGCAGGTTTCTTCTCAGTCAGTCGCAAAAAAATGCAAAAAGATAAACAGATCAGATTGCCGGGAACAAGCACTGGGAAACTGCTTTGAATGCTGTAAAATCTGGACCGTTAAAGGCTATCGGAAGTACATGTTGCTAGATGGTGATAGACTGGTAGGCACATAATTGCGTAGATTCAATTTTGTTCCTTGCATTCCCTGTTCCACTTTTCAATTTTGTATAGCTTATAATTTTCTTATTGAAAAGTAGTTGCTTCATAGCTTTAAGCACTTTCTCAAATAAAACTATGCATGGATTCTGTTTGAAACAAGACTACAGCTAGGTGCATACAAGGGAAATATAAAACTGATGTCACTAATATCCATGCTATAAGTGATCAACACCGGATTAATGTATGTACAGCAGTTATAAATTTAGCTGCCTATTTCACATAAATGGGGAATCATAATGTTTCTAATATCGGCTTTGATAACATTTCCCAGCTATGAACCTCTCCTTTAACCTCAAGTACTTCAACATATAATTTCCCTTTACGTCACTGTCTAATTTTCTGTTCAACTGGTATACAGCGATTTTTAGCATTTTGAGAAATGCTAATACATGTACATTTGTACTAGTATTTTGTTTCATTTGCTTAATTACCAGTGATTAACCAGTGCATAAAATTAGGTTTGTGTGATGTTCACACTGTTTTACCTGTACATATTAAATGTATTCAGACACTGACCTTATGCATATTTATATTAAAATACGATTTTCTGAAAATAAATAGGTGGTCTCGTAATCACCTTACCAGATTTCAACCATTTAATAAGAGACATAATTCTCTTTTTATTTTTTGGTTTATTTTTTAATACAATTCCGAATATTTAATGATAGCAGTATGGACACAACATGGATTATGATGAAAATAAGTAAAGTGAGTAAGGTGGCAGGTCATGTGGACTGACAACTCGCCAGCAGCCCCTGCTGAAAATTTGACAGTTTGTTTATACAACAATCTTTGTAAGACAATGTTACCTGTTAAACAAAAAGGTCCTGGAATATATTAAGTTCTATCACCAGGGTGTCTTCCCAACTGTCCCACTTTTATATAAAACAGTAAAAATCAAGGTGGGACAGTTGGGAATCATGCTTAATTGGATAACAATAGACTGTCATGGATGAGTGACTATAGTCTTTACCTAAATGGATGGAATATTTCAGTGCAATTATTTGTCTTATTGTCTTATATTATTAAGAGCAATTTGCAATAGTATTTATGGTTAGTAATATATTGCATTAGTATTTATAATAAGTTATATGCTATTAGCAAAATTATTTATAATAAGTATTTATAATACTTATTATGTTTTAGGATGTTGTCAGTATTCTCTCTCTCTCTCTCTGAAATGAAGAAAACAAACTCTTTATGTTTTCATATATTTATTATTTTTATTTCATGTGTCATGAACAAATCAAATAAAGACAGGGCTATATTCGGATGTGGTACAATTTATTGTATTTTGTTTTAATTTGAAAACAAGCATTTCATTTAAACAACTGTGACATTCCACCCTACTGATCTGTTCTATACAGAGTTACTCGTCAAACCGAATCAAATGCGATGCACAATCGGCATACTCCATCACAGTGATTTCTTCAGCCATGTACTTGTGTTTCAGGGCAGACAGTCTCTGTTCAAGTTGTCGGTATTTCCTCCTCTTCTTTTCTCTCACTCCTCCGGCACTGTGCTGAAGAATTTTGATAGCATTGGCAGCTTCAATCCTTTGTATTGTTTCCAAGAACTTGTAAATGTTCGGATGTGACTGTCTCATACTTTTCTTTAGTTTGTTGTGCCAGCCTTCCAAGTTGTTTGTTGTTCTTGGTCCTTCTGTCTCGAAATGGTTCCAGTTGTCCTTGTCTCCCTCAACCCAATGTTCAGTGACATAGTCTGTGAACCTTGAAACATCCACTGGAATCTCTGCATTTTCAGCATCCGTCAGTGCGACAAACCACACATCTTCAACATGTTGTATGGGGACTAGAGGCAGAACTGCAGCTCTTCTTCCTAGTTTCTTAAAGTCCTCATTCTCAGAATACAGTCCAACTAAGCCAAGCTTCTGTATCTTCCGCCAAACACACTGTGTGTAATGAAAAAAACACCCTTTCACATTCACATTTGGAAACACTCTGCGAGCTGCCTGCTTGGTTGCTGCCTCAAAGTCTATCAGGAGTGTGTCTGGTCCCAGTTCCATTCCTATTTCCCTGCATTTCTGTTGAAGATGTTGAAAAAGTCTGCAGTAAATCCTTTCACTTTTTCCAGGCAGAAGGGCAAACACTGGCTGAATATGTCTGGGCACACATAAAATGTTCCGTCTCCATATATGGTTGGGTTCTGTGCCAGATGCTGGAGATTTGTTCTTGTAGCAAAAATCAGCATCCTGTTGTCATTCTCTGCCTCATCAACCAGTAGGAACTGCTCACCAGTGTGCGTTTCAGTCCATTTTCCATCCAAATCTATGTCACTCCTGGACTTTGGTATCCCCGGTCTCAATGCACCTCTTTCCCTGTATAGAGATGACTTGGTGGAGGGGAAGGTTGGTAATCCTTTGCAGACTTGTTCTGCATCTTCGTCCCATTCTCTGTCTCTCAGACTGGATATGACTTCTTCATATATTGACGGAATCGGCGTGGTTTCTTCGCGTGCCCTCTTTCGCATGAGTTGATTTATTTCATGGCGCTTCAGTTCCATGTGTTCGGCTGCATGATTATGGGTATTGGTCACAGAAACTGGAATGTTGTCAGCTGTTGTGATTTTAGCAGAACAGGTTCGGACATGACAGACCCAGTACACCCTTGTTGGTTTTCGGTTTTTGACCTGGTATCTGAATCCATTGTAAACCAGACTATCACCACCACGTTGGTTCTTGACAAACTGCACACTCACTTGTGCATTTGCCATTTTAGCTTATAATTTCAGACGATGTTACTTAGTGAAATTTTACTATCAAATGAAGACATTTACATCAGAATGTAAATATATTGTATCTGATACAGTTCAGTTCATTAATGAGATATCACAGTTTGAAAGTCACAATAAATTGATAACCAAAAATGTTAATTACTTCAAATCAAATTGTTTACCTTAAGTAGTAAACTGCTAGATCAAAGGACTTGTTTGTATTTCTTAATCCAATCACTTAGCAATATATACAGGATAAATGGACTTTAGTTGGACCAATCAATTAACACAATTTAAAGAAAAAAGTAGCAGAGGTGATAATTATCTTAATAAGTTCAAATTATTTTTTATCTTTATCAATTCACATAAGCTTTAAAGCCAGAGATCAAAGGAATGCATGTTTACACTATAAATTACAATTAATTTAGTAACCCTAATTAATGGACCTTAATAAACACATTTTAGAAAGAAATAATACAATATAACTAAAACATGAAATTTTACCTCTTAAAATACAAAATCAAAAAAAAAATCAGAAACAAAATCAGATAATACAACTTCAATTCATTTTAATGTGTTGTAGTTTGAAATAGATTATAATCCCTTATCAAAACACACCCAGCAAGGTGCTAAAAATCTTGAGTGGGACAGTTGGGAAACAAAATATCAAAAAGTGGGACAGTTGGGCATAAACCATCACCAGAAGCGCTGAAGACAACAACAATAGGAAAACAAACTTACAGCAGCAATTAAGGAAACTGTCCCAATTAACATCTTATCAGTGCCCCTGTCCCTGTATATTCAATCATCTGCCCATCGCCTAGGGAGGTTAGTGGTAGAGAATGAGGTCCTGTACACTCGTTCCAGGATTTATATGGACAACTATGCTCAAGGTCACCAGGGTTCAGTGGAAAAATTTGTCACAAGAATCTCAATCATTTTTTAAAACAGAAAAAAAAACACACACACATTCTATCACAGGAAATTGTAAATTAATACATCATAAAATTTAGGTCAAATCAGTGATCAGTACTTCCATAAATTCTGCATGCTCTTCTGTGTGTGTCTAAAGCAGCCAGTCAAGGGAATTATGAACATGTCTGCTCAGCACAGGTTGCTGTTTTATAAAAGTTAAATTCATGAAACTAGATCAGCTAGCAAGTTTGTTACATGCTTATCAAATTATACTGTTTACCACATAATGCCTTTAAAATTCAGAGGTCTATTCTGTAAACCTTGATGAGATTTAGAATATCAGTCTGATCTGGCATTTTTGAAGGAATGCAACACCTTACTTTTCAGGTAAAGATTGGAACTCAACACTTTCACTTATAATGAGGAACAATATTGTTCTTTCTTTTTTCTTTCTTTTGTTGTAATGGCTAGCAATCATTTTCTGATTATTTATGGCCATATATTAGACCTTACGGTTATGGATTTCCCATGTGTGAGTCCTGTTTTATGCTAAGAGACAGTAGTTGGATACAAGGGAGTCTGGATACCCTAGTTCATTTTGCGAATAGACCCCTCGCCTCTTTTATGTGCCTGGTGTAAAGAATCGATACACAGAGACAAATTCCTGGATAGAACCAGTACTGAGTACTACTAGTAAAACAAATTTATTAAAAAAACAAAAAAAAAAAAAACAGCTTAAATTTGTATTTCACGAGTTTTCAAATAATTTCCTTTCTCAAGATACAATTTCTAGTTGGTCTTCCAATTATTTATGGATTATCAGAATAAATAAATCAATAATTCAGGCTGCCTGTTGCACTGTTTATAGACCATAATCTGAACTACTACCAGGACAGTACTGACAAAGGATGACATATCCCCATGTAAGTTTCTTCAATATTATTATCATTTTCATTTCAAAGATTTTCTTTTGTTTTGATTTTCCATTTCAGTATATGCCGTATACTAATTTCTATAGCTTTAAAGTTGCAGAGAGACAAATGTACCCCATATTTACCAGACCTGTCAATGTCTCAAAAAGTGACATGACTTAGACCGCCATGTCTTAAAAAGTGGCACACATGTTCAGATTCAAAAGTTAAGAGGCTTTCTTACTCTCTGTGTTTGGGGTTCACAGATATTAATGACCTCTCCCAGTTTCTGATCTATTTTTTGTGTGTCAGAATGGGCCATGTGATGGGTCTAGTGTGGTGTGCTTCAGCCTCCACCGCTGGCTAGCCAGTTTCTGGTGAAAAGGAAGCATTAAGTCTCCTCTGTCAGTAAATAGCCTCTCCATGGTCAAGCCCTATACAGTGCCTCCTCGTGGTGACACATGTCAATTGAGGACATTGTGTCCTTTGACTGAACTGCTAAGGGACAAACATATTATATTTATCATAAAATGTTAACTCTTTAAAGATTTGATCAGATGTCATAAAATGGCTAATTATAAACATTTTTGATAAGGACATTTAAGTTTTATTATAAACATTGGGGCACATATGACAACTTGAAAGGGTGTTACACAAGGCTGCCCATTAACTGATTTATAAACTCTTTCAAACTATATTGCAAAGAACTCAGAAATTGAAGGAATTCAAGTACTAGTTAAACTGGTGGGATCCCTACTAAAAACAAAAATTCATATGGACATCAGATAAACCATGTCTTTCCATTTCCTACTAATTAGTGCTCCACTTTTCTGAGTGTTCCATAATGTTAGCTGTTACTATTTTTAGTTTTAACATAAAAAACAACAACATGTGACATTAAGTATTAAGCTCTATTGCGTGTGGGATGTTTTAATCCTCTAGCTTGAGTACTTAATGGGATAAGAAATCAAACGGTAAACATTAACCTAAAATATTCAACATTTCAAGAGAACCTGACATTTTTTGCAAAAAATTAACAGTAAAGAAAAATCTAAGTTGAAAAGGGGCATAACTTTAAGAGTAATATGCCCTTTGAAATAACTCAAGTATTCTAACCTAAATAATGTGTTTGACAGTTTTTGAGAAAATGACCATTACCAACAACATGCCCTTTTGAAATGGGGTTCCTCTTCTGATAGTGAACTGGTATTCCATGTTCGAAGTGGATATATTCAACAGTTTTTACGAAATATACCTTAACAAAGAACTGAACCAACCCAGAAAATTTTAAGTCAAAAAGGAGCACAACTAGGCCAAAACAAATTTTAGGGTGACCAGTGCTCTTTTGAAATGGGTTCCTTTACAGAAAGTGAACAAGTATGTCAAGTTTGAAGTGAATATGTTTGATGGTTTCAGGAAAAACAACTGAACCAGGACAGAAAATTTTATGTTGAAAAAGAGCCATAACTGTGCCAAAATGATTTTAGGGGTTACCTGCTCCTTTGAAATGGATTCCTTTTTTGGTGTCAGCAGAGATGACACATTAGAGATCACTTTTCTGTCAACTGTCCCACTGTTTGTCCATCACACTTTTTTTTCTGTCACACTTCAGCAGGTGAAATACATGTTCCAAGAAGCACTCTTGTTACTGTGACCAAGTTTACCAAGTTTGAAGTGAATATGTTTGATGGTTAATGAGAAATGGATCTGAATGAAAACTTTAGCCAATGCCAATGAGAGGGTCATGACAAAAAAAAAGTGGAGCTAAAAATGTGAACATTAATGAGAAAGTTGCTGTTGTCAAAATATTTTCTCTACTTATATACATGTACATATCCTATTGCAATATTGGGCAATCAACGTAAGAAAAGAATAATTGAAATAAACAAAAGGACCATGATGGCCCTTAATCACTCACCAGATTACTGACCATGCCTTACCCATGATTGAACTTTACTGAGACTATCATCAAGTCAAACATTCTGATCTAGTTTGAGAAAGATTCAGCTTATAATGTAGCCCCTAGAGTATTTAAACAGGATTATACAAGATTTGACCTAGTGACCTATTTTTTTTACCCCTTCCCACCCATGACTGACCTTGATCAAGATATCATATCAAACATGAGAAAGATTGAGCCAAAAATGTGACCCATGGAGTGTAAACAAGATTTAATCAAGATCTGACCTAGTGACCTAGTTTTTGAACCCACCCCACTCATGACTGAACTTGACTAAGACATTATCAAGACATACAGTCTGAGCAAGTTCTAGAAAGCAATATGGATCAAAATTGTGGCTTCTTTAAGTGTAAACACTCAAATTGATGATATTTTTATTTTATCAAAATTAAAGGGCCATAACTCCTGACCTAATGGGCCAATGTTAGTCATAGTTAAACTTAGCTGAAAGATTATGACTATAAACACTGTTGTAAAGTTTGAAGAAGATTGCTTAATAAATGGCCGATCTCAGCCATAATCAAACTCAATCGATATATTATGGTCATAAACATTATCATAAAGTTTAAAGATGATTGTTCAAAAAATGAAGATGCTAGAGTGTAAATAAAGTGAAATCTGGCATTTTTTTTTATATTAAAAGGGGCATTACACCTGACCTAATTGGCCAATCTCAGCAATAATCAAACTAGACTGAGTGATTATGGTCATAAACAGTTAATAAAGTTTGACTATGATAGTTAAAAAAAAGAAGATGCTAGAGTGTAAACTAAGAGAAATCTCACATTTTTTATATTAAAAGGGGCATATCTCCTGACCTAAATGACCATTCTCTACCATATTCAAATGCAACTGACAGATAATGGTCATAAACATTGTCATAAAGTTTGAAGATGTTTGTTCAAAAGATAAAGATGCTTGAGTATGAAGAAAGTAAAATCTGGCATTTTTAGCTCACCTGAGCACTTGTCCTCAGGGTGAGCTTTTGTGATCGCCTTTCGTACGTGGTGTGTCGTCCATTGTCAACAATTGCTTGTGAACACTCTAGAGGCCACAGTTTTAGCCCAATCTTCATGAAACTTAGTCAGGATGTTTGTCTACATGATATCTTGGATGAGTTTGAAATTGGGTCATGTGGGGTCAAAAACTAGGTCAATAGGTCAAATCTTAGAAAATCTTAAAAAAAAACTTAACACTCTAGAGGCAACAGTTTTGGCCCAGTCTTCATGAAATCTGGTCAGAATGTTTGTCTACATGATATCTTGGATGAGTTTGAAATTGGGTCACTTAGGGTCAAAAACTAGGTCACCAGGTCAAATCTTAGAAAAACCTTGTGAACACTTTAGAGACCACAGCTTTAGCCTAACCTTAATGTAACTTGGTCAGAATGTTTGTTTACATCAAATCTCGGATGAATTCAAAACTGGGCAACATAGGGTCAAAAAGTAGGTCACCAGGGCAAATTTTAGAAAAATCTTGTGAACACTCTAGAGGCCTACATTTTTGTCCCAGTCTTCATTAAACCTGATATGAATGATGACTGCATGAATTCCCAATATGAATGATGACTGCATGAATTCCCAGTTGAGTGCAAATTCAGGTAGGATCAAAATGTAGGTCACTTAGTCAAATGTTAGAAAAACACTTTAGATGCCAGATTTTATGTCATTATGCCTAACACAGCCATCTTACTCATTTGAGCGACACAGGGCCATCTTGGCCCTCTTGTTTATATTAAAAGGGGCATTATAAACTCCTGACCCATTTGGCCGATATTAGCCATAATTGAATTCGATCGAAAGACTATGGTCATAAGCATTGTCATTAAGTTTGAAGATGATTGCTTACGAAATGAAGATGCTAGAGTGTAAACACTAAAAATTGTTGTCGCACAACTGACATTTAAATATCATTTAAAAGCTTTCGTTCAGTTGAGCTAAAAAAATATCCCTTATTACCTACAGACCCACTTTTTTCTAGCTGGAGATCAGAAATGGATTTTTTGTTTTTATTTTTGCCTGAGCTATAAAAAAACAAGAGGGCTAAGATGGCCCTAAAGACGCTCACCTGAGAAAAACTGCTTTCTTTGCCTGTACAAGTTACTAAATTATAGCATAGTTGTACTGAATACAGTAAAACCTCACTCTGCGACCAACTCATTTTCATGACCAACTCAATATTATGGGCACATTTTGTCGGACCCAAATTTTTCTCTATATATTTCAATGGTCCCTCACCTCATTAAAGCGGGCAACTCAAAATTGCGTAAAAAGACCATTAAAATTAGACCAAATCGTAAAATTAGTCTTCTTTTGACCTCAATAATGTGAACGATGGTTCTGTGAAAAACTTGATTCAAGTTGTCATTTTACGACACCTGGTTTCCAGTACAGGTGAAGGTTGCACATGTCGTAATTCGGATTGTTTTGATAACACAGTAGATAAGATTCGATGGAGAGTGTTTGAACTGTCATTTTTTTCTTGTAGCTGAACGTAAACTACAGTGTTTTTTTGTGTAATGTTCTCTAAATGTGTGGTGATAATGGAGATATATATCTATAGCGAATATATAAGTGAATTTCTGTGTTTATTGATTCTTAGGCATTGTATTGACATCAGTTTGCATAATTCAACCACCATTAAATGACAAAATCCTTGGAGCTCCTGGGGCTTTGCCCTCTGGGCCCCAACCAAGGCTCTACCCTGGACCTACAAGGGGGCCTAAAGCGACCTTGCGTATTTGTGTTTGTGTTACTCAGTTTTGGCTTAGATACGCCCCTGTCCATGAATATAAACCCCCATGAAAACTTGTCTCTTATATAGACCTCATGTTTTCTAGAACATAGATCCATGAATAAATGTACACACAAAATTCTCTTAGATACATAATCAATGAAATTAAATGTCAATGAAAATTAATGATTTTACAGTATGTCTCAAAGTTGTCTGACAGTTTGCGGAGATATGAATGTTCCTTATATGATCACCACATTGATGCAATTCTTTCATAGGCATGCCTGACTTCTGACAGTTGCTTTCCAGCTGCATAACTTATTTGCTCAATTAATGGCTTTTGCATTCTTTACCTAGAATGTAAACTGTGTCATTTCTATATGGCAAGTCCACTCATCATTGACATAGTTACCAAAATGCTTACTGCTAAAAACTCCATAATGTCAAGTGCTTTCAGCAACTGAGAAACACCATATTGATATTGTTATCATATAATATTGATCTAGATTGATTGATAGAAAACTGATAATCATTTTGTAAATGTAAATAAAATCTCACATGAAAAAGAACAAGAGGGCCATATTGCCCTTGATTGCTCAAAAGAGTACATAACCCATTCTTTTCACGTGGTAACCTCCAGCAGCAACCAGATTCAAGTTCCAGATACAAAGAATTCTGAAGTAAGTTAATCACCTTGAGGCCTGACATTTTCACTTTTCATGGGATCAACTTCATTTTAGCAACTATGGTAAGACAGCCAAAAGGTGACCATTTGTGCTAAATGAAATTCTGTTCTAATCATTGGTTTCAGAGAAGTAGATTTTTGAAAATATTAAAGTAAAATTCTGTTAGCTGCCAAGTCGACCAGAGTTCTGCATGGATCAAGTTTATTTTAGCAACTTTTGTGAAGGGCCATCCAAAGATCATTCATGCCAAATTTTATCAATTTCTACCCAGTTGTTTCAGGGAAGATGTTGTTAACAGCAAAATGTTGACGACGGACGGTGATCACAATAGCTCATCTGGTGAGCTAAAATAACTTCAATGCATATACAATGCCCAAATTTCATGCTTCTAGCACGTCTGGAAGCTTCAAAACACTTAATTATATTTTTAGATTATTGATTTCGAAATCTGTTTTTGCTATTGAACCTTGGTCTTTTCAAATGGGAATGCAAATGTATATCTAGGTCTTGAAATACACCTTTTGTGAAAATCTGGAGAAATTCTGAACATAAATGGCAGCTCCAGAGTGTGTACAAAATGTTACAATATAGTGATTCAGGAAAAGAAAATGATTGTATACATATTGACCATTTCACTCAGAAATGAGATGTAAACCTATGTAAATCAACAAGCACTACCCAAACACCTAATTTACATGTTGGTGTAAAATTACAACAATGTTCAATGGGAAATATACATACATTTTGAGATATTTCAACGGTCACGGATTAGTCAATATAAATCAGAGAATTATATCAAGTATAGCTGATCATCTGGTGAAATGGTCTATTGTTAGTAGCCATCATAATTATTATTCATCATTGCCAGAATGAGGAGTTGATAATTATACAGCAGACTTTACCCACAGAAGAAAGCATACATGATACTGAGTATATATATACAAATGTATATACTTTCTCTGCATGTTCACAGATGGTCATTGACCAAGAATTTGATTTCTAACTATCTGTGTGTATAAACAATTTATATATTACGTCTATCAATAACAATCTACAGACGCAATATCACTCAATGCAACTGTGACAAAATGGCTATTGCACATAGTACCTTCGGTCCTTTTTAGCAATTAAATGATATGATTAGAGTTGTTTCCCTTACAACTTTCGATTTCTTTATAAACTCAAGAGGCACAAACAGGTAGCAAACTATCCTTTCATTATTGTATGGGTGTGTGTGTGTGTGCATGCGTGTATGTTTATATTGGTATGTTTTCTATTTTTCTTACTGTACATTGCACAAAGCTTTACATAAGTTGTTTATTTCCTTCTGTTTACTTTGATTAAATTGAATGTTGCCAGCTGCCATAGTTACTCCTCACATTCTGTAATCAGATCGGGCGTTCTCGGGAATCCGCTAGGGGCGGTTAAAACAGTAGGCGGATCTCTTGGGTCACGTGATCCAGGCAGCTATATAAGCCGGATCCGACCACACTTTTTCATAATTGTTGTCTCAGTCACAGAGGTAACATTGGTGCTGCTCTGCATTGGATTGTATTACAACGGACTTTGGGTAAATAAGACGATGGTGTTTTCCTTACTTTCTCTTGGGAGCCCTGCTTCATTGAGAGGTCTGGAATAAGAACCAGCGTCGTGCGACTCGGGTCGCATAATATATTACTTCTGTATTTAAGGGTGCCTAGGAAAATAGGTCTAGCCTTCAGAGTCTTGAAAGCCTCGCTTCATTGACCCTGAGAGGTATTAAGGGCCCATGTACAAGATTGTATTGGTGGCTTATTGCCATTGTGGTATAATAGGACTGTCCTCAGAACGACGGTGGTGTTGCAGCGCCGGCCTATACAGCACCAGGCTTCCCAGCACACCCAGCCTCAGGGAGCCTGTCTTCACAGCGCATAGGCCTCAGAAAGCCGGTCCTCCCAGGGCTGGTCTTCACAGAGCCTCAGGGAGCCGGTCTTCACAGCGCCGGTCCTCAAAGCGCGTAGGCTTCAGGGAACCAGTCCTTGCAGCCCCTTGCTCCAGGGAGCTTATGGCTGCAGTAGATCACACAACGCTATTTTATTTAATCTAGTTAAGTCTCACAAAACTATTGTTTTTGAAGCTTTTTCCCTCTTTTATATATATATTAGTTGCCTTTAATTGTGATTCTTTTCATACCCAAATCTTTGTTCTTTTATTGTGAATGTATTTCCTCTTAGGCCAGTTAGACAATACTTTTGTATATATTTTATTATATCGAATCCTTAGGACAGGTAGTCCCCAAGGAAAATCTAGATATAGCATGGTAGATATGTTACAACTGGTGGAGCGGTGGGATACATCAACAATATCCCCATTGTCAGCCCCATACTTCTTTGAAAATGGCTTCAATAATAATATAACAGATATGGAAATGCTTTTAGATCACATTGATAAATTGGAGAGAGAAAATGCGATTCTCAAAATGAGCTGTGACATAAAGGACTTAGAACAGCAGTTGCATGAGGCTCATCTGCAACAAGGCCTCACTGAGACAGACCTAAAGAATCCAAAATTAAGCTAGAAACAAATTGCAGCAGCTGAGGTCAAAAAAGGGACAGCTCTAAGTTAGCAGACTGATCTTCAGCGACAGAGATGTTACTGTGAGACCATGTCGTAGCTCTTCAAGCCGATCCACAATGGTCAAGGCAGCTATGTATGATGGAACTAGCACTTGGTTAGACTATAGGGCACATTTTGATACTTGTGCTGAAATCAATTGTTGGAGCTACGTTGATAAAGGACTTTACTTGGCACTGTCGCTGCGTGGTCAAGCCCAGGGTGTCTTTGGGAACTTGTCAGCTAATTCAAAAGACTACAACTCTCTGGTAAGAGCCCTGGAGGAATGTTTTGCTCCTCCCAATCAACAGAGTTATACAGAGTTCAACTACGTGAATGACATCAAAAAGCCACAGAGACACTGTCCGAACTAGGACAAGACATACGAAGACTGACAAACCTCGCATACCCCTTGGCCTCAGTTGACTTGAAGGAATTTATTGACTCATTGATATGCATCTCCGAGTCAAACAGGCTCGACCAACCAGCCTCAATGACACCGTGCGTCATGCTGTGGAGCTGGAAGCCTTCAATAGTGCAGAGAGAGCGAAGTTGGAGAGCCAAGGAATAATAAGCTCTGCAGATGTATTGTATGCCTACAGGTAACAGCAGACAGGCTAGAAAAGCAGCTCAACTCCTTACAGGGACCAAAAAGGCATGAAAATCAAAGAAGGTACGAGATGGTAAAAGAAAAAGAAAAGAGCATGCTTCAATTCATCTCCAGCTGATTGCCCAAAGCCAAGACCCAGGAATCCAAAATTTCAGAATAAGTCGGAAAAGCAGAAACACGGGAATGAGAATGGAGGAAAAGGTGCTGGTGCTCCACAAGCCAGCTCCACTGGTTCTGGCTTGTTTCTCCCTGTGATATTTGGTGGTCAAACTATTGACTGTTTGATAGACACTGGAGCAACACTGACTGTCCTCTTGACACGTGCTTGGCAATCGTCTGAATTGAGTCAACGGGATATATCCTCGTGATTGGTGATTACTTCACTAAATGGACTGAGTGTCACGCCATGCCTAATATGGAAGCAAAGACGGTGGCTACCATTTTGATAGAGCAAGTGATTTCGAGATTTGGCATTCCTCAATGTCCATTCCTATCAGGGCCGACAATTTGAAAGTCAACTTTTTGCGGAGATGTGTCAGCTCCTCCAGAAAGAGAAGACAAGAACTACAGTTTACTATGCCATGTCTGATGGTATGGTGGAGCGATACAACAAGACCCTAGTAGCAATGCTCAGCGCTTTTGTAAATGACCACACACTGACTGGGTCAACTTTTTGTGGAGATGTGTCAGCTCCTCCAGATAGAGAAGACAAGAACTACAGCTTACCATGCCATGTCTGATGGTATGGTGGAGCGATTCAACAAGACCCTGGGATGAACAGCTTTAGTATGTTATGATGGCCTACAGGTTAGCAGAACATGAAACAACTGGTTTCACACCCAATCTGTGCATGTTAGGCTGGGAGACAACAACTCCCCTCGACCTCATGTATGCAATGCTGCGAGGAGTTAAAGAAATTCCTCAAAACCAGTGGGTATGGGAGCTGCAAGAACGAATGGAAGATGTCCACCAAATGGTAATCATAACACTGGCGTGGCCATGAGGCGACAGAAAAGGTATCATGACAACACCCTCTCTTACGAGAAGTTTGAAGTGGGAGACAAAGTTTACGTGTTTTTCCTATTGAAGAAGGTCGGTCTTTTTTCCAAATTCACATCCTTCTGGAGGGGACCTTATGAAGTAAAAGACAGACTTTCAACTGTCTTGTATAAGGTTAACTGTGGTAGAGCTGGAAATATTCAAGTTATCCATTGTGACAGATTGCACAAAAGCAAAACACAAGTACTTTCAGGGGAGAATCCACCAGTGTGTCAGGACACTTACAAGGAACCTTCCCCTACAACTGATCCTAAAATTTCAGATTACCCAGATGTAGATAGAGAAAAGGGTAAAGCGGAAACCAGCTTGGTTTCATGAATATGTCTTTTCTCTTTTCAGAGAAGACATGCCTAAAACTAAGGAAACACCCCGGAAGGCATCACTGGTATGCATGAACTGTAAGGAAATAGTTCAGCCAGACAAGTTCAAGTATCATGTAGAACAATGTGTAATGAAGAACATTGGCTGTGATGCTTGCAAGAAAACATTTGGTATGAGAAAGTACTACCTACAGCAAATGAAGAGGAAACATGCGCCATTCAACCAGGTCACTGAAAAGGATAAAGGTGAGGGAGAGGACGAAGAAACGACTTGGGTTCAGAACCAGACTGTGAGGTGATGGAGGAGGAGAGACATGAGGAAAAAAAGACCGACACTCTTTGTGAAGGGCGTATGTTTTCAAAGAAGACAAGACCACAGCCTGTCCTGGCCCCTGTGAAGCGGAGAGCTGAAGACGTGTCTACTCCCTGCACATCTGGCCAACAAGAGAAGGCTTCCAAGAAGATACTTTGCATAAAACTTTACATAAGTTGTTTTTTTTCCTTCTGTTTACTTTGATTAATTTGAATGTTGCCAGCTGCCATAGTTACTCCTCACATTCTGTAATCAGATCGGGGGTTCTCGGGAATCCGCTAGGGGTGGTTAAAACAGTAGGCGGAGTCTCTTTGATCATGTGATCCAGGCAGCTATATGAGCCGGATCCGAACACACGTTTTCATAATTGTTGTCTCAGTCACGGAGGTAACATTGGTCTGCTCTGCATTGGATTGTATTAAAAGAGACTTTGGGTAAATAAGACGACGGTGTTTTCCTTACCTTCTCTTGGGAACCCCGCTTCATTGAGAGGTCTGGTATAAGAACCAGCGTTGTGCGACTCAGGTCGCATAATATAAAACTTCTGTATTTAGGGGTGCCTAGGAAGATAGGTCTAGCCTTCAGAGTCTTGGAAGCCTTGCTTCATTGACCCTGAGAGGTATTAGGGGCCCATGTACAGGATTGTATTGGTGGCTTATTGCCATTGTGGCATAATAGGACCGTCCTCAGAACTACGGTGGCATTGCAGTGTCGGCCTATACAGCACCAGGCTACACAGCACGTAGGCCTCAGGGAGCATGTCTTCACAGCGCGTAGGCCTCAGAAAGCTGGTCCTCCCAGCCCCAGTCTTCACAGAGCCTCAGGGAGCCAGTCTTCACAGCGCCGGTCCTCACAGCGCGTAGGCTTCAGGGAACCGGTCCTCACAGTGCCTTGCTCCAGGGAGCTTATGGCTGCAGTAGATCTCACAACGCTATTTTATTTAATCTAGTTAGGTCTCACAAAACTATTGTTTTTGAAGCATTTTCCCTCTTTTATATATATTAGTTGCGTTTAATTGTGATTCTTTTCATACCCAAATCATTGTTTGTTCATTTTGTACATATATTTCCTCTTAGGACAGTTAGGCAATACTTTCTGTATATATTTTATTATATCGAATCATTAGGACAGGTAGTCCCCAAGGAAAATCTACATATAGCTCAGTAGAAACGTTACACAACCATCCATGTTTGAAAAAAAAATGTGTGGTTTTCCCTATCACAGACAACACCGTCACAGAAACTATATTTCGATTTTTCTATTTTCATCTGCTGTCACATTTACTTTAAGCACATGTGCTAACATCATAAAGCAAAGCTGAACTTATGAAAATTGCTACCATGAACTGGTGAAGACACCATGTTTCACAATGTGTCAAGTGTACTGCAAGCACCTGCTTTGGGGATACCATATTCTATATTAAACCAATTTAGTCAAAGTTATGTTTAGGAAAATAGTGTTTTCCAGTGCAACACTTTCTGAGTTTAAATGTCAAGAAACATTATAAGACTTCACCAGAGTAGAAAATTTTTGTTTAATTTCTACCAATCACCTGTGAACAAGCTTCTTTAACAGCCAATAGAAAGCACCATAAATTTCAGCAAAATATTCAGATTTTCCTACACCACACATACTGAAGATTTAAACATCCACAGTACAAACTTGTAACTGCGAACATTCTGAGAATTTGCAAGTGGAGAAAATTCTTTAATTCAGAAGTGTGAAATGATACCCATGAGGAAATTCTACAATATCACTGAGAAAGATTTTCTGATTATGGACAAGGACCCTAGAGGACCTGATGCAGCCTGCATTAACCATCAGCTTCTCAACATTTCAGTTTTATTTCCTCATTTTATGCAATGTGTGATTCTATACAAATGAGGTTATTACAGCATTGTATTCAACATCCAAATGACATACCACAAACTCTTGGATAAGCAGTTATCAGTATTAAAAGGTTTACACCTTAAGAAGAAGCTTTCTTCACTAAAAACAGGTTGTTTAAGCTCTTTGTATAGGTTTAAGTTTATTTAGAAGTTTCTACATTAATAAGTTAGCTATTAAATTGAGCAGAGTGCAGTGTTGCAAATGTGCTTAATTATTCATGTAGGAACTTCTTAATAAACTCTTAACCTACTTAGTGTTTGTCTCTCCTGTCAAAATCATTCATTACCCGTCAATCAATTCAGAGCAATTCTTTTTTAAAACACTGGGATTACAAACGGACCATTTCAATTGTGTGGGGTGTTAGGAAGAAGTAATAATCATATTTTCATTTACTTGTGGGGTATGTTAAAGAAAAAGTTCCCTGATTCAAAATGGGCAAATCCTCGGTCATGAGAACTTATTAACTGTAGTCAAAATGGACAGCAAGTTTGATCTGAGAACTTACTTACTGTACATAGTCAAAATGGACAGCAAGTTTGATCTTTCAAATTTTAATTTACATGATGATCATGATAATATTTCCTTAGAGGCAATGTTCAAAGAGGAATTTCATGATAGTTCCAGTAGATGTGCCAGTCTGCATATTTCCGGCTTGCAACAGAAGCATATTGTTGTTGTTCATTAATGTTCAGGCACAGATGAGTCAGCCTGACTGTAAAGCATTAGAAATAGCAGAAATGTATGCAGAATGATGTTTCTACTAACGAAAAGAATGTGAGTTATGTGGCAACGTATCACACTTTTATACAAAAATATTGGACTATGCATTATAGACCACAGAGACCTAGGCTAATTGTATAGATTATAATACTCTGCAATTGAACAATTTGTATACTGATCCTTTAATGCACCTTTCCAGTTTTTAGCAGAGAAAATTGAAGCTCCGCCATATTCATTCATAGCTAGGTCAACTGTTCACAAACAGTATCACAAACAAAACCATGTGTTATTTTGTATAAGCTAGGTCAACCATTGACTACTTTAATCCCAGGATACCAATTAGATAACATATGATAATCAATTTGAATACATATATGTAAACACTGGTACATGGTAATGAAATGAAATATTATATAATGTAGCCTCATCATTCTTTTGTTTTTCAATTCAGTTGCCTGTCACTTCCTAGGAAAGTACAAAATAAATTGACAAATAAGACTAAAAATAGTCAATTCTGAATTGTTTTTTTCACCAATGTGGTTTAACAGCAAAAATAAAATGATAAATAAAAAAAGAAAATAAAAAAAGCTATCAGTATTCCTAACAGGAGCAATCCATTTTTGGTTTTCATTCTCAGTTAGATATATATGCAAGAGAAGAAATAAAAAGAAAAAAAAAAGAAACCAGACTGACAGCTTTGGTAATTTACAAAATAAAAGATGGGCCTAGGGTCTAGGTTTTATTTTAATGTATTAAACATATTTATTTTACGACGATTGAAAAACAAGTTCTTATCCCTTTTGGTGGTTCCTGGGTTGGACCAGTACTTTGTACATGGGAATCCTTGCCCCCATTGGAGTTCAAACCAACAACTTTTTGATTACCTGATGGATAAGTTCCTATAGGACCAGGGTGCCTTCATATGGTTAATGTCAAATTTAAAAATCAATCGATCGGGAATGAGGCAAATTCGAAAATATAAGTGCAAGTTTCAATCAGGTGAGTGGTCCAATTAAAAGTGCCATCCAGGATTATGCACCATCCATGCGCCACCCAGGGTTCTATAGTGCCACCTGCTTTGTTAGGGGTCATATAGATATAAAACTTAGCTGAGTCCTGTTATATTGCAAGGAAAACAAAACAGTCTATTCTAATGACCACCTACCATCTCACAACTGCCCCATACAGTACAGCATTTTTTTTTAATCTGGGCGTCTTTTGTGTGTGTGGGGGGGGGGGGTGCAGATGTGCAATCTCTACAACAACTGTATGATTACATCAACATTTTGTACAATATTGGAATAAGAAGAACGGGACACCGCGGTCTGCACCTTGACTTAATCATCTCCTTACAGAGATGTGGACTTCGCCCCTAAACTCAAAACACAGATAGAAAAGATATTGTGTTCACGTAAATGCATATCTATCCAAATTTGAAAAGGATGGGAATTTAACGAAAAAGAATGTCATCATATTATGCAAAAACTACGATTGTTAAGAAACAGTTGCATGTCAGTTGCAACTTACGTTTTCGTTTCCTTCGAGGAGGGTCCGGTTTTTCAATGATTTCTGATCTTGACATGAATCTCCCGAATGCAGACCTGGCTGAACTTAAAACAGGCGCAGGCCATGAATCACTTTTATTATCCGTCACTTTAGAATCAACACTTTTATCACTTAAATCCTTTGCAACACTCTCAGTTTCCTCTTGTTTTGGTTCTGTGGTCGCCATTTTGTTACAATAAAGTCATGTGATCGGTCAGGTTTATATTGCGGTTTAGTCCCTAAATTGGCTCAAATCCCACCAAAAGTAATTAATAACTTAAGGTGAATTTCCCTATAAAAAACACCAGAGTATTAAATTTCTTAACAAAAACTGTTAAGTCATTGAGGTAATAAAATTACTCTTTCTTTTTTTTTTTAAACAGGAATGGTGGAAATAAGTGTCTATCTATTATTTAAATATTACATAGCAATAAGCAATCTGAGCCTGGTGCATTATTTTTTCATTAATGATAATTATGGTATTATGAGAATCAGTGGTGTCTATGGAATGTTGATCTTGTAATGTTGAAAATCGAGGTTCAATTCCTTGGGCTTGTTTCACTTAACTTCGCACAAGTTAGAATTTGATCTTAGTTGTAAGTCTGTTATTCTAAACAGTGTTAAACTAATGTCTTCTTTTTGACAATCAAACATGATGGAAGTTGACCAAATTCATTGCATTATACAAATACACCACTTTTTGTGCTCAAAACAAGCTTTGTACCAATTGCATTGGCTTTCTTTCAAAGCAAGAATAGAGTTTAAGTTATTAAGATTCATGTACGATTGTTCAATTATCCAAGCCCCTGCCTATTTAATTGAATTATTGTCAGAATAGGAACCAAGACGAAGATTAATATCATCAAGTTCTGCTTCAGGATGCTGCACTGTACCTTTCAACAAACATTAAACCTTTTGTGATAGAAGCTTTAGAAATGCTGGACCTAAATTTTTGAACAACCTTCAACTACATAAGAGAAATTCTTAATTGGTTTTGATTTTCATGAAAAATCTTATAACATTCTATTTCAGGGATTTGGAATTATTTTTTTCAACATGTGTATGTTGTTTTATGCCTAGAACAGGTCCTCTTGATTCATATATGTGTATAATTTGAACATTGTGTTTTTCTTTTATTTTAATGTACCACGCCATTGAATATACATGTATGTAAAAATAGGCATTTAACCAAATATAACAGTTCACAGTTTTTATAAAGGAAAATCACACAAAAAATATTATTTCACATTTATGACTTAACGCGTACAGAGATTTTTCTTTGGACAAATTTGAGTGAATCAGGTCCCTGGTCTTTTGAGTAAAAGTTTTTAGTTGTCTCCTTACTCTCCTATTTACCTTGAGTCTGAGATACTCTGCTTTCTTTTTACATTAATGACCCCCACATGATGACTGGTGTTGTTTTTTCTTAATAGCATCAGTGTAATTAAATGAAATTGATCCATTACAATTTACATCAATCAAGATTAAATAAATTGAATTAACCAGGGCTAAGTGCAAAACTATTGTAACTGTTTCTCTATTTTAATGTTGTTTCCATAGTTTTGCACCAAGCCCTAAATTAGCGACATATATTAACCCTTAACCTGCTGAATTTCTCAAATGGACTTAGCCAGCACATTTTTTTGATCTGTCCATTATCAATTTTAGGGATAACAAGATGTGCAAGCTGGCCTGGCTCTTTACAGTTGGCAAAGGTTAGCACTTACGGTTCCAGCAGGGTATGGGTTAACCTAAAAAAAATCTCAGGAATCTATGGTAGCTATTACCAGCACCTCAATATTAACATGTTACTTTGTCCATGCAGTTTCACAATTATCAACCAATGAAATGAGGTTTTACACATTTGTTGGTCTGTTAAGTAGGTAAAATGTTGGGTGAAAATAAAATTCATATTTATTTTATTTTCAAACTTAAAACACCACTGCAGTGTATGTCTTAAGATTCAAGATTGTAAAATCAATATTTTATGTAAAATATGACTTTCAATTATGATCATCAATTATTTGTGCAGACATCCTGGATGTTATTGTTTTATTTTGCATTTGACAACATCTCTAAAAGAATGAAAACTCAGTATTACTTATTTTATACTAAAATATTTTAAATAAGTTTCTGCTTCGGAAAAAAAGAAGTGTTTGCAATCTCTGTATAATGCTGCAAACTTGAAAGGAATACTTGATAAATGGAGAAGATTGTGTGTACTGAATCTCTTGTGTATTGAGATATCATTTGAATTTGAAAATCTGGCACATAAATAGGACAAGAGATACTCACACACAATTTTTAATTTTGAAGTATTAATAGCAACAACTGTATAAAATTAAATTCTATGATTTAATCAAGCAACTAACTATGTTAAGTTTTTGTGTGTAACACCAGAGTTCACCTAGCTACACTCCTGATTGTTGATTTACACAGCATATAATGAAAGGATTTAAATCACTTTCTTAAATTTCAGTTGCTGACAATTTCCACATAGGCCTATATTTCTGTCTGAAAATGTCATGCTTACTGCTACTTGTACATGTAGTCAATGCTCTAGTGCACTCTTAAACACAAAGTATTGTCTCAAGATATAGAGTATGTGCAAGTAGAAGTCAGAATTCATCTGAGACAAAACCTAGAAATTTAAAAACTATGTGTGCTTTGATCCTTTCATTGTGTATCTATGTATAAACATTTTTTTACTTGTTCTTTTCTTCCTATATAAAAGAAAAATAAAACAAAATAACAAGTTCACTGGTATAACCATTTATTATTTTTTCTTTGCAAATGCATATAGTCATAGCATAGATCTGGAACTTTTGACTTTTTAAAAACATTTTCTTATAAGCTGTTATACAATATTTACAATGATTTTATACAACCTGTTCTTTTCATTCACCAAAAAGTGAATACATACAAGCCTTGACAGGTGTATAAAACAGGGATATCAATCCATGGTGCATGTACATCAACCTGTTTTTACCAGGTATGGGTTTGACAACGTCTGTATATCATGCATATACTCTACAACATTGCTAATGGAATGACAATCAATTTACAACTTCAAATGCTTTATTACTTTGAATGATGCATGTAGCAAAAATAGATAACTGACAGTTTTAGTTTTGAATGTTGAAAAGATAGGAAAAAGACAGAAAATATTTCTTCAAGAATTAAAAAAATAACAGCAATTACATTTCAATTCATTTATAATAAAAATATGCACTCATAATTCTTACCGAAAACATCTTACTTATCTAATATATAGTATATACATAAATGTCATTTTCATTATCTTCTTTAACTTTCCACCTGAACACATACACAATTATATTGAAATGAAGACAATAAATCTTGCAATGACATCCTCCACTGCTGTGCCTCCCTCCATGGAACCACTCCTTGGCCTGCCATGTCAGTCCCACCTCACCGTGCACAAGTCTAACAACCCTCTTACTAAAATACACATAACATCATGAGGACCCTTCCATGAACTCCTAACACCATTATCTGTTGCATTTGTCTCAAGTTTCAGTACAGCCGACTGGTAATCCATTCATCATGAAATTGTGATCACGGTTTATCAAGACTAGTGATCATAGGAATTTTCAAACTCAGCAGTTACCTCCCCTTACAGTTGTCCATATCCACTGCCACAAGTAAAAATTTACACAGAATTTAGCTAATTTTTCTTTTTTCCAAAAAACTTTTATTTTACTGCGAGTGTCATTTCCCTAAGTATGTTTTCTTTAATAAACATCAAATATCGCCTTGTGGTAAAAAAAAAAAAAAATATTTTAAAAACTATTTTTGTTGTTGTGACAGCAGACGGAGACACCATTTTGTTAGTTTACCATCATCACGTGACATTTGTGACGGCAGTGATTTTTTTGCTTGCAAGGGAGATCACTGTGTGGAGTTTGAAATTTTTTATAGTAAATGCAAGCCATTATAGACTTTGAAGAAAAAAAAAATCCAAGTCAATGGATGCTTGCATCTGTACTGACTTTTTTAAGCATTGGAAGGATCATGTTTATAATTTAATAAGAGATGGATTAAAGTAATTCTTGTTATCAATTTGACCATTTATGAAACATTTCAGAAAGTTGTAAAAGAATTATTTTCAACAAATTAATACAAGTACATTGTATAATAAAAATAACTTGCAGCATTACATGTATAAGGCAAATGCCAATGAATGATATAACACCATGTAGATCATGCCACATTAGACCTAAGAACTTTTTTTATTAAATTTACATTACAAAATGATCCAATGTAACACAGTGCCTAGAGTTGGACTCAAAATACAGTATTAAAATAAATATACACTGTATAATCTTGTAGAGAAATTTAAGCTGTAAACATCTGAGATGCTTTCTATAAACATTACAGACTTTGTGCTGATACTGGTATGAGAGTTGTGATGGAGTGGGTCCTAGCCCCTGTCTCTATCTGTCCTGTTGGGCCCCCATCCTGTTGGGATCCTGGGACGGGTAGTGGACCTGAGGAATGTTTCCACGGGGTATCACACCTGGGGGTGGGCGCAAGGGCATCATCCCTGGGGGTGGGGGTGGCATTCGCATACCTGCAACACAGCACAGTTTGTGTTAGTAAATAAATATTTATCAGTGAGTACCCCATCTGCCAGACCATTGTACATAAACATCATACCGTAAATCTGCAGAACATGTTCTTATCGGGTCATTTTATACAAAGCAAACTTATGATCCACCTTAAGATTTACTGGTAGTTTATTTGAACTTTTATCTATAATTCTGATAGGCAAAAGTTTTTACAACATATACAAATTATAACCAAAAAGTTGTCGGAACGACACATATGCCCCCTACGTTCCCCCCACTCCCATCAAGGTCACTGTGACCTTGACCTTTGACCAAGTGACCCCAAAATCAATAGGGGTCATCTACTAGTCATGGTCACTTGGTTAAAGGTCAAGGTCACAGTGACCTCAAATGAGAAAATCGTTTTCAATCAATAACTGGAGAACACTTGGGCCAACATTCTTCAAACTTCATAAGATGATTGACTAGTAGATGACCCCTTTTGATTTTGGGGTCACTTGGTCAAAAGTCAAGGTCACAGTGAACTTGAATGTAATATTGTTTCCGATCAATAACCGGAGAACACTTGGGCCCACATTCCTAAAACTTCATAAGATGATTGATTATGAGGAGCAGATGACCTCTATTGATTTTGGGGTCACTTGGTCAAATGTCAAGGTCACAGTGACCTCAATTGGAGTAGGGGAGCGTAGGGGGGCATATGTGTTGTTCTGACAACTCTTGTTACTAATTTGATCTCAATAATAAATTATTCTATTAATAGTAAATGAAGATAAAATATTTTATCAATTAACTCAAATTTGACCTTTATTTTGATATTTTAAATACCAAATATGAAATACAGAAACCAAATGTCCATAGACAGATGGATGGACAGACAGTGCCATACCATAATACTTCAATCATAAAAATGGGATGGCCATCACATCTAACTGTATTGGAAATATATATGCAATAATCTATATTAGAGCCATGTCAAAATATTTACAACATAGAATCAAGGCAAATAAAAGGTGCCATAAAAGACACAGTCCTCACCAGGAGGTGGGGGTCCCCTCATGAACACAGGCATCATAGGCGGGGGTCCCCTGGGGGGCATAGGATGTCTCATGGGGTGTGGCATGGGAGGCATGGCTGGATTGGCCCCACCAAGGTTGAAGAAGTTACTGGCCAGCTCTTCTGGTGGTTGAGGGAGAGCTGAAAGGAAAAAACACAAATAACATGACACTTTTGAAAACATCTTTCTTTGTGCAAGAGTTGACTCCCCCATGCAGTTGTCAGAGATTATATTTATACCTGTGATGACGCATTGTCACGTTACTTTCCCCTCCAAAAAGTCTCAACCTGAGACTTGGCCTGCCACCAATGTAACAAACTCGACCCGGCCCAGGATCGAACCTTGTCCACCGGCGTATAAGTCCATTGCTCTAACCACTGAGCCAAAGAGTAGACTCCCTGACGCACTTGTCAGAGACTGTATTTCTGTACCTGTGACAACGCATAATCACAAGAACTAGATATTATTGAGGGTGATTCGTATCCCCCATCAATAATGTTTCAGGATAGAACAAGGTTAATCCTATATAGTCCATCACCAACTGACATGTTAGGTGGGTGTATAAAAACTTATCATACATCTATTAAGAAATATAAATGCACTTGTCAAGTTTTTTTCTCTTTAATCTACTTTTTCAAGTGTGACAATTAAACTTTATGTATAGCAACCTCTTATTATTAATTCCTATAGAAAAGGCTAAATCTCAATTTAATTTGAGAACATATTGAATAATTGGATAAACATCAGAGAAGCTTTGACCGTTAAAAAAATAAAAAAATCGAAAGGTGATCAGAGTATGCTGTTAATTTATTTCCTTTTGTAAATTTGTTTTGAATAGTTTGGTTATGACTCAGAGTTTGCTTGGAAGAATGCTAATTCAAATTCATGAAGATATTTTAAGTACATAATTTCTAAAAGGAGATAAACACATAAATCAATGTGATAAATTTATTGCTTTAAATAGCAGATATATGATGTACCGATAATTGAAAGCTGATTTTCTGTACAAATCCCAACACGAGAGTAACCAGTACACAACATACCTCCAGGTAAGCCTGGTACCGGCTCAAGATTCTGCTCCACTTTCTCCTCATCCTCCTCTTTCTCTGCCCCAGTCTGGCCCTGGGACTTGCCCCACTTGATGTTCAACCGTCGTCCCATGATGATTAACTTGTTAAATGATTTCTCAGATGCTGTCTCAGCGGCGGACCGTGATGTGAACTGTACAAATGCACACTGCTGTTTAGAGACAACATTGATGGACCGTATCTCTCCATATTGGTAGAAATGATCCCTGGAAGACAAAAATTCAACCATTTTAATTGTAAACAAAACCCCAGGGAAGTACATGTATCAATTTGCATATAACATTTAGTTTATTATTTAATACGAATAAATTAAAAAAAAAAAATGTATCTTTAAGTGTCTTAGGCCAGAGCTTGATTCTATTACAAACCCAGTGTTGCCATAACACTGGACATACTGTATACTGGTAACGAAACTTACAAATTCATAGCAAAACATGTAGAATTAACATATTCAATCACAGACTCAACAATTAAACCGTACATTTTATTTTCACTGGAAAAATCAAGTGATCAACCCAACACAAAAACAACAAAAAAATATTTGAAAGAATTTATAATTAATTTGAAATGATGTGAAATATAAGAACAGCTCCCCCGACATACCTGAGTTCCTTCTCTCCTATTTTTTCTCCAAGGTTGCCCACATACAGTGTTGTTATACTCTTGTCTTCTGGAGGTTCAAGCTTTGGCATTGAGTTATAGCGGTTCATCAATTTGTCAGCCACTGGGTCATTCACACCGTAGAATCTGTCCTTGATGTTCTGGTCTGACAGAGGGTCGTCAGGATCTGTTGGTTTGTCGTGTCTGGTAACAGAATTCAGAATTCAATACCACCACTTTAATACAAATTTGGTACATTATTTCAAGATTGTGTAGATCCATTACGATGCTATCTTTGAACAGACCAAGTCTAAGCCTAGATACACTGGAACCCAAAATAGGACTACATTGTAATAAATAGCAATTTTTTATCATATGACATTATGGTCAAACAACTGTTTCCGGTTTTACATAACCATCACATATTTTCTTATATTTAACATGTTTTATATATAACTTAGGCTGAATTACATTACTCCACGTCACACACATGCATCCTATATATATAATTAATATATGCCTAGTTTAACCGAACAGCTTGATGAAATGTGTTTGATGCAACTAACATTGATCATAAATTTGCATTAATGATAATTCATAT
>CM037778.1:46780385-46830385 GCA_021229015.1 Solen grandis | reverse complement strand
GACACTGACCAAGTTTTGAAAAGATTCATTCAGAAATGTAGGAGGAGTTGCGTTCACAAGGCTGCAATATCATTCAGCTACAGAGACTAAGTTTCAAAGGGACACAAATCTTGTAAAAATCAATGAACCGGAAAATCGCCACTTCATGCACATCTACCCATTATAGTAATGACATTGACCAAGTTTTGAAAAGATTCATTAAGAAACGTAGGAGGAGTTGCGTTCACAAGATATGGACGTACGGACGTACGAACGTACGGACGGACGGACAGACAGACGGAGAAGATGACGCCAATATACGACCGCCTCCGGCGGCGTATAAAAACTAAAATAATCAATAATTTTTTTGCTGTTTTGTTTGGAATAATTTCATACCTTTCCACATTGAGCTTATCATTGGACGCCGTTTTACAACACAATGACAAGGGAGGGTACTCTTTATCAAGTTGTTAGTAGTCCTAGGATTTACTATAAATGCTCTAGACCTTTTGGTTGAACATTTGTATCGAAAAAAAAAAACATATAGCAGATTCATACTGATATGTATTGTATCTTAGCATTTTGAACTGCGGTTATGTTGTGCACTGGTGAATTCTTGTGTTGATGGATAGTGTCTAAATATACCTAATCAAAGACTGGGTTTGATTTTGGCTGCTTAAGTCATTTCTTGAATAGCTCTCTTGTGGTGATGGGTTTGCAACATTGACCATTTTGAACTTTTAATCATCTGATTGACCCCTTAATATTTCTATTTCTTTCCCACAATACATGTATATCAATGTGTCACTTGAAACCGCTGCCGCACCCCCCCCCCCATTGAGAAGACCCAAGTTTATGGTGTATTTATATTATTTGTATTTTGTATAATTTGTTTGTTACTCAACTTCTGAGACACAGTGATTGTTTTCTCCTAAATAGAATATGACTCGTTTTTCTGATTTTCTTCATGAATATTCATGTACAAATTTATAACTTGTTGAATATTAATTTACTAAATTTTAAATGATACATGAAACATCAGATTTTTCTTTTCCATGCAGACTGTGTAGAATCTGGGCTACACTATAGTGTGAGCAAACAACAATGAGCCTGATCTAGGTCTGCTCTGTTTGCTAATGTATCAAAACTTGTTTATTTGAAGTAAGGGATTAAGAAATTATGTGAATTATGTTAAAATGGCATGTAAGTAATTATAAGAGTACTGGTTGGATACAAAAAAACACATGATGTTGTTAGATTTATTAAAGTTATCCAATATACATGTATTAGCTGTACAAAAATACTGTACAATAAGCATACAAAAAATGAACAGTACATTACATAGATTCCAACATTTACATACAAGGCACATACCTCTCGTGTAGCATTACTCTAACTGAGGGTCAAGCTGCTGACCCCCTGGAGTTATTTTGTGTTTCCTGTGGTACAAGTATAATGTAGTGACCCTATCACCATTTTAATTTTTCGGGAACCATAGAAAAACCCCCAATTAGACTGAATACAATTTCATACACATAGTCTGATGGTGTTCCCTCAATACCTGATCTGCAAGTTATTGAGGAGTTGCCAACAGTGGAAAACCTGATCAGCTTGAAAGTTTACATGGGCCATTGTCTTACGAGGTAACTCAAGAGGTAAACAGTTGTATGGGACTTAGAATTCAGTCTACAGACTGTTGATTTATATCCAAGGCCATCAGTGATGTCTTTATAACCATTTACAGAATAAAAATGCCATTAAAATGATCATACCACTGGTGTAAAACTTGATCAGACTGTAAGGAATACCAGACAGTTTTGAGTTTTATACATTTTTCGGCTGTCTGTTACAACAATTAAAAGCAAACATTAATCTTGGGCAGGAATCATGTCCACAAAACATATCAAGATTTCCCTCTCTCTTGGATTATAATAAAAGAAATGCTATCGTGATTTGTGATAAAGGCATTAGCTGGAACTTTTGACACTTTGACAATGTGATTATTTCCATGCGTTGCCATGGATATGTATCCTGTTATATCTTGAATTTGCAGATTTTTTACAACAGTCATATCTCAATAATTTTCTAGTCCAGCAACATGTTTACAAGAAAAGAAAAAGGATTATATTTCTGCAAGTATGACCACATTGACCCATATTCCTTTTGAAATGCTGTGGGCATTTGTGACTGTCTTTGCGACCAGCGCAGACCAAGATCAGTCTTAACAATTTTACAGTTTGATGATGGTCCGCGCTGTTTGCTGTTCAATAAGTAATATCCAGAAAGCACCCCTGTAACAAACTAATGGTCAGTCCAAAATGGAGAAAGGACAAGTACAATTAAGAAATGTAGCATGGTAAGGGTTAAAGACCCACATTTATCTATTGTTATGAGATTAATTTCTTTTCATAGCTTGGTCAACTGCTCACAGACTAGTGTGTTCTTTTAAATGAATTAGGTCATCCATTGGATAATGTGATCATCTAATTAGAATATCTCTGTAAACACGGGAAAGGTCCACTGGAAAAAAAAAGATTATAAAATTCATCAAAATGAGTTTCCACTAATTTCTGGATTTGATGTAATGGTTTGTAAAGACATGAAAATTCTGCAAAAAATGTAGTCAACAAAGCTCCAGTGTTATCATTTTAAATAAGTGCAAAACTTGCCTTTAACCCTTTCCCTCATAGAGGAAACCATGAAAAGACCTATGCGAACAACATAAAACCAGATCAGCCTGCGAGTAACTCACAGGCTGATCAGGTTTTATGCTGTTCGCTGCTCCTCAGTGGTCTGGAAATGAAGACTTAATAATTAAATTTGGTAAGGTTTAACTGTGGTTTTCTGCAGATCAGGCTTTATGTGGTACCTACTGAGTGCGTCAAAATGAGTCTACTTATATGAGGGAAAGGGTTAAAAGGATGGTGTCATGTGTAAATGGATAGGCTCTACTTCTAATAAAATGATTTGCATATCTTACATACAACCTCTGTTTTCTCAGGCATGACACTGTAAACATCTTTAACATAAAATATCTGTAAAGGTATGTGTACATTGATAGTCATTTATCCTCGTGAGGTAGAGTTTAAATGTCTTGCACCACATCAGTCTCCATACTATGCAGTGAACACCCTAAACAGGATAATCAGAACTAAAAGGGAAGTAACTGTTGCATTAAGTTTTGATTTAGCATGTAAGTTACTCCCCTTTTAGAGAGAGAACTTATAGGAAAAAGTATACAGATATATGAGATTTTGTGAGATATATAATTTTCTTCATTTTTTTTAAGGTACCCGGTATGTTTTGTAAAAAAAAAAAAAATTGAAAATTCATTATCGTTAAGAAAGCAAACTATTCACAACAAAAAGAAGGGAGTTTTTCATGTTTTTTGTTTTTTTTTTTTTTTACCGTTTTAATTATAGAACTAAGCCTTTGTCACAAGACAAAGACAAGTGGTGACAGTGATTTCTGTAAAGGAAGTAACCGCTGCATGGATTTTGGCACCAAATGGGTAGAATTTGGTAAACCGGTGAAGGGTACCCGGTAATTATCAGGGTGGGGCAGTAACGGTAGGGCAGAACTTACTGTTGAGGGAATTATGTGTTCCTGACTAGAATTATAAATGTGGCAATGCATTTGCTACTGAGCATCAGTTAGTATTGCTCAGGAAGCTGAAACCAAACTTGGGTATTTCGTTTGTGCACACAACTTATGTCTTAATGGCTGTACAGCTTGTGCTACCAAAACAGCGATACTGATCAAAGGAAGAAAAACGCAATATTAAAAACTAACCACACATAAAATTCATGTCACGGCTATAGCAATACAATGTAACCTGTTTGTACACTTCATGGTATTTTATGTATTGTATAGTTCTTCTTAATTTATGTTTGATGAATTTGTGTAACTTTTTAGTGAAATATTAAAGATGAAGATCTGGATTCCTGTGAATGGAAATACTGTTAGAAGATTCATTGGAGTGATGGATTGAATAAACAAGAGAATAATACAAGTAATACTGAATAGAATACTGAGGAGAGAGATTAGGAAAGTCTTTCAGTTCATTTAATATTAAAACTAATGATACATTATGTCAAATTAATGAAAAAGACAGTATGTTTTATGATTAAGGCTCCCAATGAGGAATTTAAAGGACATGAAAGAAAGAAAAATATGAAAAATGTGTGAGTATGACATGAAATAAATAGATCATTTGTTGGTTGACTTTTGCTTGGTAAGATATATTATTTTCACAGGTGAGCTATGAGTGAAAATATGTATTTTAAATAGCAAAGTGTAAGAAAATTGATCTTAACACTCAATAAATATCCTCCGAAATATGAACATGTGTACAGGGCTTATCAATTACAAGGCTTTATTTTTGATCTTAACCAAGATATTGTGTTATTATAGACCATTTTGAGACTACCAGTATTTCAAAAATAATAATCAAGTTATAGATTTCACATCAATGATTTGAACTTATTTATGTTAGCATTCCTGTTACAATGGATTTGAACAGTATGAATTTATAGATTCACAGCAGGGACTTTATGTGTTGTCAAGTTTTTTTTAGAAAACATGCAGCAATACATTTAACACACTGAGATTACTAGAGAGGTTTACTGACTGGTTTGCAATCTTTTCACTGAGAAGTATTTCTTATCAAACTAGGAACACAGTCTTTATCTAGGATTGTGACTTCAGACGAGAGAAAGAAATGTTAACAGATCTGTTAGAACAGTCTGGATTTTTCATTTGAATTTCATATTTTTATATTGATTCTGATACCTGATTTAAAACTAATGATTTCTTACTATTTACCTAAGACAATAATTTGGTGCCAACAACACGAACATTTAAGGGGTGGGAATGAAGGGTTTGAGGGTGTGGATAGGTCACACAACATCCAGCCGGTCGTGCATGGTGTCTCTTGGTGTTTGCATAATGTATTGAGCAATATACAGTCATGAGCATTCTACCCTTAATCTCTCAGATGTACATGTAAAATGATTAAGCATAATGGCTTGATCATTCTAATAATGTTATTTGACATGCCATGATACTACCAGAACTATAGATCATAAGATCCCCCTATATAGGCTAGTGGACATAAGCTATTATTATACCATAATATTTCAATGTCAAAGAACATAAGATTTTATTAACGTATACATGTTGTGTTCTAGGCTATAGAGCTGTAGTAAGATGTTATACTCCAGATGCAAAAGAACACACAATCTTATTCATTTTTTGCTCTAGACTAGAGAACATAAGATGTTTTTATGTATCATTTACCATTCTTTTCCTGGCAGCAGAATATAAGATCCTGTTATTTATGTTTAGCTCTAGGCTAGAGAACATAAGATGTCACATAATATATGCTATAATACTATAACTAAGACAGTTGAGCATATTAGAATCCTGTCTTGTAACCTATAATACTATTGTGGCTGGACAATATTGCACATTCTGTAGCATCGTTATATACTGATTTCAACATGATTAACCACTCAATTAACCCTTTCCCTCATAGAGGACACCATGAAAAGACCTATGCGAACAGCATAAAACCAGATCAGCCTGCGAGTAACTCACAGGCTGATCAGGTTTTATGCTGTTCGCTGCTCCTCAGTGGTCTGGAAATGAGGATTTTGTAATTAAATTTTGTAAGGTTTAACTGTGGTTTTCTGCAGATCAGGCTTTATGTGATACCTATTGAGGGCGTCAAAATGAGTCTATATGAGGGAAAGGGTTAAAATGATTTGTACATGGAAGATATGTCTAAGGCCCTATGTAACATAATGTTTGTAATGGCTAGAGTGTTTAAGATTCTATGGTATATATCATGTTGTATGACACATCATAACATTAGCAAACATAAAATACATATTAAAATCCTTAAGTTTATTATTTATGTTATGTGACATAACATAACGCTACAAAGGCCAGAGAACATATGATCATGTCTAGATAATACCAAGGATGGAAAATGCAGTTTTTTGTTGCATATTGTTTGGTTGCTATAGGATACAGGTAAATGAATGGGACTAGGTACTTTATCATCAGTACAATCATTATAATATACAGTCATGTACTATTAGAACCGTTCCGTATACATCGTATACATATGATAATAATAATAAAAAAATAATAAAAATATTGTTACTGAATAAACAAATATAATAACTAGACAAGTGAATGGCAAGAAATAAATATTTCAATTAGTTGCTTTCTGCTATTTGGATTCTTATTTTGCATATGCAAGAAGATGAAACTTGATATGCTGGGAGTCAATCATTCATGGATTAAAGTATTTGAAATGAAGTGACATTGTATTTATGAAGCCATGATACATGCTGTTCACATATACTGAAGCATACACATTGGAAATGATTTTCCCATATATTGGATGCCGTGATCCCATACACTGAATCTGATGATCCATACTATGAATGAAAGTGTCCCCCACGTTAGGTACTTTATGTCTTGTTGAATGTTGACATTTTTCATCATATTTAGCACTGTGAAGTTGCATAATCAGTACAGCATAATATATTTATCCACTCCAATACCTCACTTATTTCATATTGAACAAGAGATCATTTTAATGGCTGATTGTGAAACTGCGCCATCTCCTTCTATTTCTACATGCACTTAGAAGAGTTTTGCATGCAGCGCTTGATTTATTCCTTGTCAGGATCATAATACTGGAAGGACTGTTCAAATTCTGAGAGAACTGTATTTTATGTTAATCTGTCACTATTTATCCATCACTGTAGAATTTTTTATCCTGCAATTTTAAATCTTTTATTCATCTTTGAAGAACTGATTTTTCCATTGTTGTAGAAATAGTGAATCAGTTGATATTCAAACCAGGTATTGATATTGTTTAAGATATTTTTCTATCTATAGATAATAAAACTGTATGATCCATTCCCATAGAATATATTTATTCTTATTTTCACTGTGGATTTTAATGAATAAGAAAAACTATTTTGTATCCCACCTCACAGGAACTGTACATAAAACAAAACAAACTAAAACATTGGAAATGCAATCATGGTTTAACAGTCTTAGCTGTGTGACATTTTTGTATGAGCATGTCACTGCAGATATAAGCAGTTTCATGATATTCTACTTCTGTACCAGTCATCAGAGTCTTAGAACAATATTGCACATAATATTATAGCATTATTCTTCCAGGCCATCTAATCCTGTCTCAAATATCCATTTCGGCAACATTTTCTGTCAGTGATACAAGTGCGTTTGCATGAAGCAATCGGTCAATAACAAAAAGCACTGAACTCCCAAGCCACCAGAAATCTGGTGTCTCTCTGAACACCCTATTCATCTGGTCTGCTTTCCTCAGCCATTCTGGAAGAAGTCGGTTGCAGGGGGAACCATCATATATATTTAGTTTACAGAGATAGTATCTCCACATGGTGGACTAGGTCTACACTGGTGACTTGTCATCAATGTGGGACTTCCTGTAGGGGTCTGATTGAGTTCTCTCCCTTTTCACTGGGCTTACTGACTCGTCACTCTGTAGAGTAAATGAATAAAATGGCCACTGATATTTTCGTAAACTTACAAGAAATCTTTATGAACATTACATCCAAGAATAATTATCAGAACATTTAGTCTGAAAGAAAAAAAGATTAAAAGAAATATTTTTAAATTACTGTTTTCTTAAAAAAATTAAGCTTTTGTATAAAAATTCTAATTATTATTAAGATGTAATACATGTAAGAATAACTAAAGCAGAAAATCACAGCTATCAATGCTAAATTTGAAATTAAGTGAACTTTGTTAACAAAATCTGGGTGGTCAGTTTACCTTGTCATCTGATTTTTGACTTGAGCCATCATCAGCCTTATGTTTTGTGGCTGAAAACAAAGATACAAAGAGTTTGTTGCCTTTGGTTTTGCAGTACAAAATAATTTACATGTGCTAAATATACTCAGAAGAATAATACAATGTGAGTCTCTTTTTTTTTTAGTTAGACTTGACTTGACTATCTGAGTTTACCGTTGCCTCGACAGTATTTCAGTCATTATAGTGATGTCCAGCTAATTACTGGTGGAGGAAGACCCCGAATGCAGGGAGGCATCCGGGTAGAACCACCGATCTACCGCAAGTCAGCTGAATTTCTAGTTAGAATATTCATCATAAATCCATATGTACAGATTTGTATCTCAACATACATTTTTTTTTTTTGAGGGGCGTGGGGATTATTAGCATCAGATCAAGAATGAACGTGCCTTATATGGCTACCTGAATTGCACTCCTTACCAACTTCTGATAGAACAGTTTGAATTATTTTGAATAAAAATGACTCAGCATGGAACAATTTTTTTCTGATACAAGCCATGTTGCCCCTTTTATATCCCCCCCCCCCTTTCACAGAAATGATGGCTATATTATAGGAATGGTCCCGTTAATAATCCCATCCTGCACTCACACAACCTGAAGACAAGGTGGAATGTGGGGGTATCACCTTTAGTGATACAGTTACATGTGTAGTTCTGGTTAAGAAATACATGTTAATTGATTATAACATACATGTATATTTATAAATGTATGTTTTGCTAAAAAAAAAAAAATAGTGTCATTAAAAAAAAAAGAAGAAATTCTTGCTTAAAATGTTTTCAAGAAGAAACTTGAATTTTAATGAGACTGACCTTTCTGTGAATCTTTAGAGTAATCTCCAGACTTCCTTTTATCCCCCGTCATATCCCCGACAGACTTACACTTGTTTTTCACTGTCGGATCTATCAGGTAGAATATATTGTTAATATTAGAAGGAATTCCTGATAAACGGTTAGTAGCACTAGACTCGGTAACTTCCTTGTCCTCGTGTATATCGGTGGCAAGAGCTTCACTTCTACTGTTTCTGTTTTCAGCTTCACGATCTTTTCGTTTATATTTCCGCTTTGTCACAGGTGATTCTTTATTATTTTTCTTGAATCTACTGGGTGATTCATTACGACTGTCTTTGCTTTTCCCTGATCTTGCTGGAGACTCAGTCCTCTCTTTTTTCTCACTCTTTGGAGAATCAAGGTTTCTGCGATATTTCGCACTTATCGGCGATTTCTTTGCGCCTCCTATATCACTTCCTATACTTGTAACACTCTGGTTCATAACCGAGTCAAAATCACTAAAATCACAAGATTTTGACATTAAGTCCCCTGGCTTCTTTTGAACACTGGTTCCCCCCACACTGGGCCCATCCATGCTTTTATCAAGATTGTCCTTGCTAGATCCGGGAGCCAGCAGCTTATCCATGCTGTTGTTTTTGCTTTTGGTTCCCGGTGTGAGAGGTAGAGATATGCTGGAGGGTGTGGAGGCTGGTTCCCGATCCTTGGATGTATCCCTACTGTTAGACTGGCTCAGAGATTGACTCTGTGACTTGTCCTGGGACACAGTCTGTGGAGAAAATATAATTATCAGATATATACCGAATTTATATATTAAGTATCCCTGTAATAGATTACTTTTAGATTATTGGACTTGACTCTCATTTTTTTGTGACATGCTTACTTGAAAAACCAGTTTATAAGTAAATTTAAAATATAGTTTAAAGTTACCTGTGATCAGCAGCTTTTCAAGAAAAGCAATCTTACAAGATTTACATTATCTAAAAGCAATGAATGTTTTATATCATATACTTAGTAATCAGAAAAATATTGTGAATGTTTTTTTTCAATTACAGTCATAAAGTCATAAATGACAAATATAACAATGGAAGATTATCCATTAAATGTATTTATCAATTATGCAATTTCCATATATAAACAAGAAATGTTCCATGGAACACATGTGTCACAATCTGAAAGAAGTATGACCAAAAAGGAGTGACAAAGTGTGACAGACAGACAGATGGACAGAAATTGACAGACAAGGGAAAAGTGATCCCTACAAAAATGGTCTAATTTTGTTTGCTATGTCTTCCCCTTTTCAGTATACCTGAGAGACAGGTTGATTGAAATTGTGTCTCAGTCTGATTCAGCAATTTTCATTGTGATTTGTATGGGTTACAATGTATGACTGACTGATAGGGGTACTAAATGGAATTGGGAGATTTTAAAAGATGACTCACCCTCGGTCGCCGTATCCTCCCTTTTGATGTTCTTGTGGCGGGACTGCGGTTCCTAGGTGGTTTGGCTCGTTGGAACTGGAAGTGTAGGAAGGACATTTGCATTGTGGGATTATTTAAGGCTGTTTAAGGTTGATTAAGCAGATTACATGTATATAGTAGACAGAGATGGATAGTAAGAATAAAACTGTAAATAATTTAAACAAACAGGGAAAATTCCATAATTTATGACCTTTTCATAAAAAATATACACACATAAAATACATGCAAACATTTAAACAGATGAAAAGACCAACCCCTGTGGCCGTGTGGTTAGAGCGTCCGCCTAGGGAGCGGGAGGTCGTGGGTTCAATCCCCGGCCGTGACATACTAAAGTCATAAAAAATGGTACTGTAATAGCTCCCTTGTTTGGCGCTCAGCATATAGGGATAGTTGCAGGACTGGTTGGCCCGGTGTCAAGATAATGTGACTGGTTGTGGTATCATGCCACATGTCTACGGCATGATACTGCAGTGTGGCAGCACTATATCTGTCTCAAGTAGACATTGTCAAATGACTGAAATACTGTTAGTAGGACGTTAAACCCAACAAATAAACAAACATAAAAGAGGGAATAACCCCTGTAACAATAAAGAGATGTGTAGGACTCTCCCTTCTTACTTACAGACTTTAATATGACTGTGCCCCGCTGGAGGGCTGCAAACTCATCCTCATCATCCGAGGCTACCACAATGTCAGGGTTGTGTGGCTGGGACAGAGCACTGTAACGAATATACATATTAACAAATTTGTTTGACTTTTTTGCATATTAGACGTAGTCTCCAAATGACTGAAATACTGTTGGTGGGACATTAAACCTTACAAACATATATAGCCACATTTAAAATTGATACAGTTGCTGCAATCAAGTATTATGTCAGATTATATGTTGGGGATTGGAAATCTAGAGTCAATAGGATAAGCAGAAGCTGAATGTTTATTTGAATATTCCTGTAAACAGTGAAATGGTCCATTTCTTCTTATTAATGTGTAGGAAGCAGGCAAAGAAAGTACTTCCTATAGGATTAGACGTGTGTGGCAAGATTCTGATCAGATCAAAGAAAAGTAGTCCTTTTGTACATCTAACTGATCGAGTGACAGCCAGCTGGTTAGTCTGAGTGCATTGAACAAAGACATTGTGGTTACATACTTTTTTTTTCTCTATTTTGTGAAGATATCAGAATATTGACTAGTGTCTTATCACCCTATTCTCCTTCTAAATTCCATTTCTGTAGGCCACTAAGCCACAAGCTTTTTTATATACGACTTCAGTCCATGATTAATTGAATCAAGCCTTAATTATGGCTAAAACTTGGATTGGATTCAGATAATGTCAATAGCACTGTCTAGACACCTAAAGTATAAGGCCTGGTCATTTTATAGGAAATCCAATAAGCTTCTGGGCACAATTAGGCATTGGTTTTAATAAGAAGACTTTATTTTCCTAAACACATGCTGTACGGGGGGATGGGGGGACCAGATCATACCAGTTATCTGTAGATTAAGAGGTAAAAAATTTATGTCACTGATGTGCAATTGCAAAGTAACCTGAGAGATATTTATAAAGCTTTTAAATTTAAGGTTGAAGTTGTATTTGAGATTTATGTAAATTGTATATCAACATTTCATTCATTCATAATTTCATTGTGATATTAGATAGGGCTGCATATAAATCAAATTGAAAACTATTGTTTTAATATATTTTTTTTTCGACTTGGAAAAAGCTATGCACCTTGTAGGATGATTAAGCTCTTACTGTTCAGCTCTGCCTTTTTAGTTGTTGATATTCACTACCTTAGACCTAGAAAGTTGTAAGTTAACCCCAATCAGCAAGCAAGTAACTGGTTATGAGTTTACCTGTGTGTGGAGATATTGTCGAAGATTTTGTCGGAGACGTCATCTTGAGTGTCGCTCTTGCTCAGGTTGTCAGCAGTGCTCTTGGTCTTGGTGTGCTCCGTCTTGTCACGCATCATCACTTCATCATCCTCATTTGGTTTTGGTTGAGGGGCCTGAAACAATAATGGTTAACTCAGCATTACTGAGTACTCAGTAGGTTCTCATTTTAACATGTGTAACATTATAAAGGTAGATACCTTTAGAATGCAAAAGTTTAGAGGATATTGTCATTTTGATAAATCTGTTCCCAGTTTCTGAATTGTGGAGCAGATGGAATAATGGATCAAAATATAGATATACATGTACATGGAAAAAGAAAATATGCCCACTGATGTGTGGACATGAAAACGAAGTCTAGCTTAAGTCTAGACTACAACAGTATATTTTGAATATTTTTCTTTGCTTGTGATAGTCACCTTGCTGTTTTGGGCAGTTTTCAATTTAATTAAATATTTCTTTTTACATGAGTTTAGAAACAAAATCTTACCATTTATACTAATTACTCATGGCAGTTCATGGGTTGGACCAGTACTTTATGCCTGGGAATGTCATGATTATTGTTTTCCACTAGGATTCATACCCGTTGAACAACAGTCATGGAAACTATTGACATTATCTGAATCCAATCCATTTTACAAGTTTTAGTAATAATTAAGGCTTGATTCAATTAATCATGCACTGGAGTCTTACATAAATATAAGTTTGTGGCATAGTGGTCTGGGAAATGGTAATGAAGGTTCTAGGTTCAAGACCAGCAGCAGCATATTTCATAACCTGCTACATCTTGATAGGGTTACAGTATGTGTCCCTTACTTGCAGACAGCTGCTTCTTTTCAAGGAAATAGCATTAGGAATAAAAGACCATTCCTGATCAAAGATATTGAAAAATGTCAACAAACCACTAATCAGCAACAGTTGCGTGACTCATCAAAATGTGTAGCAAATTAATTGAACTATTAAATCACACTGCACTTTTTTCTTGTCATCAAATTTGTAACAAATGTTATTCAGACAGACCAGAACATTCCACCACAGAATTTCTTTAGTTTCCCAGAAGATTGACAGTTTTCATGGCCCTCTGAGGTTTTGTGTAATTTTATCAAATTCTGCTTTGAAGCAGAAGAATTAAATCAATATTTTTTTTTTCCGAAGTATCCTGGTTAGGCAATGTGCCATGTGATTACCAGATGTCAGTCGATGAAGGGTTTGAAATGTGATACTGAAGACAATGGCATTCTTTCTATCATGTTCACTGAGAATCTTTGTAAATTATACTTCTGTGCATGGCCATGAGGAGGTTTGACAGTCACTTAACCCTTGGCCATTGTGAGTTTGAGTTTTGGTCTAGTTGAGAAGACGACAGTTGGCTTGCAGTAGGGGTTGATGGTTCTACCCATGTCCACTTGGGGTCTTCCTGCACCTGTCCTTAGCTGGACATGGTTACATGTATAGGCCAGAAATACTGTAGCAATGATTCCCCGACGGTCCCATCCCACCCCACAGCATTAACCACATATGCCACTTTATACATCACTGAAAGGGATTTGTCTAAATGCTGATGGTGGTATAAATATTTGTTTGTTGGGTTTAATGTCCCACCAACAGTATTTCAGTCATGTGGAGACGATGTCTACTTAAGACAGATTTAGTACTGCCACACTGCAGTATCATGCCATAGACATGTAGCATGACTATGAAATATATAGATCCTGTGTATCCTTCATTTCCTGGTATACCTGGAGATTGTAATAATTCACACAAATTCCTCTATACCATTCTTTTTAAATTTGCTGTTATGTTTTAAGATTAATACTTTTCATGCCTAGTGTTAATAAATTTGATTCATCTATGAAATCACCAATTGTTCTACTTTTTGATCTTTTGAAGGGGTCATTTAGTACAACTGCCTCAAGTTTTGACAATCAGCCATTGATAATAAGAAATACCACTGAGCACACTGAAAAGAATCGATCAAATTATTGAATTGATACATTTAATTTTGATCTGCTATAGTTCTTTTGTATGTTTACATGTACCTGCACAAAGTTAGAAGTTAATTTTTTAGATAGATTAGTAGGTGCAGGTACAAAGGTATTATGTCCCAACCTATCTCTGCAGCAGATGTAAATTAATGGTGATTACTCAGCAAAGTAAATACAGCGATTCTCAAGTAGAGAATAGCCTTAATTTCTCTGTAAATTTCACCTGTCTGTTGTGGTGTGTGGATGAGTTATCAGAGGTAATATTGCACAGATATATACAGTGTTTTGGGCTCACAAATGTGGCATATGTAGGTTACACATTTTTTGGTTTCTACTCGGCGCATAATGTGGAGCACTGTATGGACTACAAGGTTCAGCTGCTAATTTTTCCATTTTCTTCTTTATCTACATGTATGTAGAACAGTTTTGTGGTGAGCCTTTCTTGATACTTCTGTTTTTAGCTATACAAATTTTAAAACATACAGAATATTCATCTTGCTTTGGGATGAAGATTTTGAAGGCGTTTGATTATCAGCCTGAAGGCTTCTGTTTTGAGATAGGCCATAACCTCTGCAGCTTGTTTTTCAAATTCAGTGAGAATGCTTTCACTTGCATGATGTAGCTTGGTTACCAATTTTAGTTAATGGATGTAAAAGGGAGTTAGAATTGCTGACTGCATTTTGAGACCAAATATTTTAAAAATTGTTTAAGCCTTCAACAACATCAAATGAAGACAAAGCTGTTGATGGCAACAACTGTTTCCTACATTAAATTTATATAAAGTTACTTTGAGACTCCAACCATACTCATTGGTAACTTGCTTTCTTGAACCCAGCATTGCTTAATCAGCTTGCTTCATTAGTGGCCATTTGTCTGATTCTGGACACTTGGCACCAGACTATTGCTGGTCATTTGGGTCAGCAGCACTGACCACAGCTGTGGGTCATGAACTGACCAATGCTAGATCAGGAGATTAGCTGTCTGAGAGCAGTGGGTACCATTCCTAATCACCAGAGTGCTGCTGTGGTAATAGACCTGACCTGCAGTGTTTATGTCTCCAATCCTGGCTCAATTATGAGGGTTCATGCAGGGTCAGTAATCTGGCAACTGAATGGCAATATTCCATGTTCCTTGCTTCTGTTTATACAAATGATATGTCTGTCTTGTATGTTTCATCATGCTATGTAGCTATAATAGTATTGCAGAATGGAAATAATGGTTTGTTGTCTTGCAAGACTGGATTGCCTTTGTGTTGAAGGTTATAGACTTGGAGCCACAAGTTTTAAGGGCATCCGTGACTTTCTAACATAGCCTTAATTGAGTTTAAATGAGAAAGTTGTCAATATATTTGTATTTGCCTTCAACATTTCCTGTATGAAAAAAGTTAAAGGTTTGAATTTACATCTAAATGATATATATGTAAAATGGTAGAAAAAATGATAATCTTCTAATTACAATATTCACTTCCCTTTTCTTAACTAGTGAAATATGGCTGACAATCTATATTTTTAATCTGATTTAAAAAATGATGCATATTTTTGACATCATTATTCTCATTAATATCAGGGATATAATGACCGCTTTGCAAACATCCTGGTGAAATGGTCTATTAACTTCCACAATGAGCTTCTTCTTCTTGTGTCAAACTCCGCACACCGATTACGTCAGGCTACGCTACTTTAACCACTGCCACCTCACAAGTCACATGATGATAGTTGAAACCATGTGACCAACATTTATAATTTTATGAATTAATGTTATACGATTTGATTTTTTACTTTTCTAGAAATCATGAATGTTATTTCCGTGAAATATAACGAAACTGATATGATATATTCAAAACTAGTCATAAGGGATAAAAGTAAATCTATGTCAGCCGAAATCTACATCTTTATTTCCTCCAATATAGGAGAGCATTTTACATATACTAAATCAACAGCATACACATATAATACAGCAGTGAAAAGTGTGACAAACATATACAGTCAGTCATTTTTAAACCCTTCTGACAGACTGAACTCTGTCAGTATTTATCAAGGAACTTCCAAGCCCAATGACCAAAGCCTAGTGTCATGGGACTTTTTTCTGGCTCAGAAATGACATAGGTATGTCATATTCACATTCCACTCTTGATTAATTTACTCAATTTGAATGAATTTATAAATTTCAAAATGCCCATTATCTCTGTTCCAAAGACAAATACAGGCTCAAGCTTTAGACATTTGAATGTACCGGTATTTAGCAATTATCAAGATTATTTGCCCTCAGAAAATTTCTTGATTTCGATCCAGACTTAATTAGTTCAGATATTTCCCAGGTTGCTTAGAGCAAACAGTATAGTCTATACCCCGCCAGTCAGGAATTCTCTCTATAAACTATATAACAGCTTGCCTTTTTCATATATCACAAAGTCTTAATTTCCTGATGATTGCATTTCAGCATCATTAAATCATATTGTTGCTTTAATTTGATATCTCACAGATGTTTCTTTGGTTACAGTTACTATTTTTTTTTCACAATATATATATACTATATGTATGAATTCCAAGCTAGCATTTGTGAACTAACAGTTATAAGCACAGTCTAGATATTAGAATGTCATTGAGACATAATTTATGTCTTGGGGTTTTTATCATGAAATGAAATGATTAATTTCTTTTATTATTATGATTTACTTTATTTTACTCTTTGCAAGAAAATCTTCATATCCAAAGCCCTATATTGAACAGTTTGCTGTTTGTGTTTTGGTTGTTTTTTATGCAGGGTCTGATGTACAGCATCATCAGGAGTGTACATGTTAGTTTTATGATGTTCTTGTTTGTTCAGCCGCACCACATATGTTAAGATAAACCACAAACCAGGCAAAACCTCACCAGAAGGTGTCGAATTCTTTGCAATACTGAAGTTAAGGTACCACAATGTGCAAGCATCATCATTCATGCATAGTAATGATACAGATTAGGAGCTCTTGCTGTTTGATTTGGATTTAGACTAGTTTGACATGGTGTAGCGAAGATACTTTTGATTTGTAAAAATGCTATCATAAAGTCATTGTTGACATAGTCTTAGTTAGTTTTAAAGATATTTTATCACTTTGTGCATTGTTCGGTTGTTTGAAAAGGTTATAGAAACATACATTGAAATGCTTGATCTAGAACCGCAGAATTTTGCCATGTTTGATGGAAATTTATTGGATATTCCCAAGTTACATGTTATTAAACATATCTATGGAATGTGTTGTTAAAGTTGAAAACACATGAATAGATACATAGAAAGTATTTCACCTCAAGCTGTATAAGAAGATTGAAACATATTACTTTCATGCCATGTAATATTAGAGTTTGAATCATTTTTATTTCTCTGCAGCTGTTATGTTTCCCCAAGAAAGTAAAAAAAAGGGAGGAATTTAAATCGGAAAATATCAGAAGAGGAAATGTAAAGACTTACTTTATCTGGTACAGAGTACTGGGCCTTGTTGTCTTGCAAGTTGACCTCATTCTGTGACTTCCTCTTGTTGTTGGGCGAGGGTTGGAGGTATGACTGGCGCTCCCCGGGTTTGGGGGATGGCTCCAGGTGGGATCGCCTCTTCTCGATTTCCTCAACAGTGGGGCTGAACTGTGAGAGGCGCTTGATGTGGTCCGGGGAGTGGCCGATGATGAGCTTGCCGTCAAGGGCCTTGATCTTGTCTTTAACAGTGAGCTTCTCATCCAGGTCCTTGTCTCCGGCCGGAATGTCACTGAGTGTGATAGGAGACGTTTTAGCTCAAATAGTCAAATCATTTATATTTATAGGAGTCTCAGTATTGACATCTGTGTCAAGCTTACATACAATTTACATACAATTTAGTGTCATGTACATCTCATGCTCAGTAATTGCCTGTCAGTATTGCTAAAGATTGAACTGCAACTTTACGAATGTCTTCATAACCCTTGGTTGATTTGATTGCAAAACGTGATCCTTATTTAAAAACTTGGATTTTTTTAAGCAGCTTTTACCACTTAAAGCTTGCCAAATGAGTGTTCACCTCAAAAGGAATCACAACATTGAACATGAAAGATGAAATTATTTCATGGAGTTTTTTTGTTTTTAATGTGGATTATGGCATTACAACTGCCTTGCATAATGGCTCTCCAAAAACTTACTCTTATCTGCATTGTAAATAGTTCCATATTTGATCGGGTCAGATTGTCTGCATGCTCACTGTCAGATGTATAAAAATATATCAATGAAGTTAGATGTCCCTTTTTTCCAACAACTACCCACATATTTATTAAGTATTTAAAGAATATTATAATTATGTTCATTTATAAGACCAGTCTGGTAGCTGTATATATGTACATGAAGATTCCATCTTTTCCCATTTCTACATGCAATTAGAATAGTTTCATGGACTGCCCTCACTACAGAGTCTGTATGAAATATAGTTCAATTTATAGTGTAAAAATTGTGTTTCATTAACCCTTTCCCTCATAGAGGAAACCATGAAAAGACCTATGCGAACAGCATAAAACCAGATCAGCCTGCGAGTAACTGGCAGGCTGATCAGGTTTTATGCTGTTCGTTGCTCCTCAGTGGTCTGGAGATGAGAACTTTATAATTAAATTTGGTAAGGTTTAACTGTGGTTTTCTTCAGATCAGGCTTTATGTGGTACCTATTGAGTCAAAATGAGTCTATATGAGGGAAAGGGTTAATCCAAGCAGATAACGCCAGCTCACAATGAATCCTGTCTAAGTATTTTTGGTGAGATCATGTATGAGGTCACATTATGTTACATACTCTTCTTCTTCCTTTTCTTCCCACTTGATGCTCAGGGCTCCCTGTTCATCATCAATTCATTTTTTTTTTGTCATTTATTTCTGAGGTCAGACCAAAGTAACCTGGGTAAATCATAAAATATATTTTCTACAATTTTGAAAACGAAGGATGTAGCTACTGTACATGAATTGATAAGACATACATGAGACAGAGTATAAAAGTCCTGACACCAGTTACTGTGAAACACTGTGGTTGGGCACATTCTTGAGTGATTAAGGGCAGTGTTCAGGAAGTGGCACTTGGCTATAAGCTGGTCAGTATATTGCTATGGGAAGTGACTCAACACATGATGATCTTATACAATGTACATAATATGGTGATGAATATTCATGGCTGATTTCGGTCTTGTGGGATCAATGTCGTGAACTGAATGAGATAAAACATGTGTGAGAAAGATGAGGAAAGGATATCATGGAAAAGTGAAAATAGCGTGATCCTCTGTTTATATAATGCCTGGTACATTGTTAAATATTGAGTCATTTATTTTCCAGTTTAAACCACGAACAAATTGAGGGCTTTAATACCGCTAAATTGTTATTTGATTTGTATATTGTTGAACATTAGGTCATTCATTGGCTATATACTAGTATCAAGTTTTAGTTTAACCCTTTCCCTCATAGATACTCATTTTGACGCCCTCAATAGGTATCACATAAAGCCTGATCTGCAGAAAACCACAGTTAAACCTTACCAAATTTAATTACAAAATCCTCATTTCCAGACCACTGAGGAGCAGCGAACAGCATAAAACCTGATCAGCCTGCGAGTTACTCGCAGGCTGATCTGGTTTTCTGTTCGCTTAATTTGGTAAGGTTTATTTGGTTTTCTGCAGAAAACCCCTGCGAAACGGCTGATCAGGTTTTATGCTGTTCGCTGCTCCTCAGTGGTCTGGAAATGAGGATTTTGTAATTTAATTTGGTAAGGTTTAACTATGGTTTTCTGCAGATCAGGCTTTATGTGATACCTACTGAGGGCGTCAAAATGAGTCTATATGAGGGAAAGGGTTAAGTGAAGGACAACGAAGTTAAGATGTTAAGAAAAGCTTATAAGTAGATGTTCCAGTATTTGTATTTAACCTTAACCTCATTACTATTCATGTACAAATTTATGACCTGATGAATAATAATTTACTCAAATTTAACTGGTATATGAAACAATGGGTTTTTCTTTGCAGCACAGACTTTTGTATATTGTGTATGAGCAAACAAAGGGGGCCTGTATTAGAGAGCTCCTTCCTGAAGCTGTCTGATCTGGGTCTGCTCTATTTGCAAATGCGGCAAAATACATATGTATGAAGTAACGGGTTCATGTTAGTTTAATGCTATATTTGGAATAAGTAAAATTGAAATGAAAATAGCTGATGCATTAAATTTTCATATTTAAAGAGTATATTATCAATATCAAGTTTTAGAGATAATAAGAAATATTAAAAATACATCATTTCATGTTTAGCTATGTTGAGTTTCTTAGTGAGTTAATCAGTTCAGATAATTAATAAAATAAACAACAACAGTGGAGTGTTTCTCACGTATACATGCTGTTGAGTCATGTATTTACACATCCAGAAGCACTGGAATGTGAGACACCCCTCCCCCAGTACAGGAAGCATGAGAAGTCTCCAAGTACACAAGCACGTGGAGCACAAGCACTCTCTCTAGGCAGGATTATGTTGCACATTTAGCCATGATAGACTGAGATAATGTACTGGATGGTAGGCATGATGAGCGTGCCGTGAAATGTGATCTAGAGACAGACATACTCGATACACACATTGACATTCTGGAGTCCAGATTGAGCCAAGATTAATTTGAGCCCAGTGAAGTAACCATGACTTTCCTACACCCACATTGCTCAAATTCCTCACTCACTTCTTTAATAGTGAAATTCCTGCTTAGGCAGTGAGTACTTGACTCTCATGTATATAAGGTGTTAAAATCCCCCGTTTTAGTGTAGCCCTACTTGATATACAGTGAGGTGTGTAGGAGGTGCGATTCCTCTTGTGCCTTAACTATTCACAGGTTGAGAAGAGTGCCACTGATTATCTGCTAATTTGCTGTTTATCTGTTTGAAAATCCATGAGACTTGTTTTTGTGTGCATTACTGACATATCTTTAAAAAATTATTCTTTTCTTTTTTTTTTTATCTATATGCTTATAGACTATTAAATGTGTTTCAAGATAGATAAGTTCTCATGCAATCACTCTCAGGTCTTTTCCCTGATCTGTATTAGGAATACAGGTATAAGACATTGGTGTATAAATTTTATGATTGTGAATTCTCAAGAAATGCAGTACTGAAGATATAGCCTTACCTGGGATTGAATATTTCCGATGGTTTCTTACTGTCAGCCAGTGATTTATTTTTCTGTGTGCTGTTGTCATTGTTTTCAGTTTGTTTTTGTGTTTTCTCGGCGTTCTCGTTTTCATCAGACTCTTGTTTCTTAGCACAGCAGCAGAATATTCCTACAATCAACCCCAGGCCAAAAAGGGCCACCAAGGTTGTCCCAATAGTCAGCACCATCTTGCTGCCTGTGAGATTTCCACTTCCTTGGTCACTACTTTTAACTGCCAGCTGCAAAGCTTTAGATGCACCTTCAATGCTCATAACATGCTCAGTTGCAGTATTTCCTGTATCTGAATCTACTTTACTGTTAAGTCCCAGTTTTACTTTTTCCGTCTCTAAAATATGTTCACCATTTGCATTAGCATGTTTATACTGAAGCACTTTAGAGTCTACTGATGAAGAAGATTGCACAGTGGGAGAATTCATTGAAGGCTTTAATGCATTCTTTGAATAGTTCTGCCTGTTATCATTGCCAGAGTATTCAAGAGACTTGGCAAGCATTGTAAAACTCTCCTTGTGCCTGCTGTCATGATTTTTGGAATGAGAGGGATTGTTTGAAGGATTGGAAACAGGGACTAAGGATGGTTTGGTACCAAGTTGTTTAGCACCTGAGTTGGATTCATGGTCCTCCTGAATAGAAATCTTTGCGACAACTGCATCTAGTGTTTTCACATCACTTAACAGGCTAGACTTTGGATATTCAGTTTCAGGGATGACTTGAAAATACTCCCTTGAGTGGTCCCCTGATTCATGCACATTGTAGGGAACCAATGGCAAACTGGAAACCAGTCTGAGTTGAAATATGCACACAATCAGAAGTGATAGAGCACTCATTTTGATGATAGGTTGTGTATAAATACTGAAATGAATGAGGAGATAAAATACTGTTAATATGTTATATTCCAGCAGTGGTATACCAAATGAATGAGAAGTTCAGTTCCATTCACAGAAACTCTAGCTCTGTTTATATATACACACTAACATACCATGCACTCACTACGGTTGGTTTAGTGTGATAAAAAGGCACTTTAAAGTCCATTAAATGGCGTTGATTTCCTAGATACTCATCCAATCTAGAGAACGGTAGTGGTTATGCAGTACACAATCACCCACATTTACACACACACCGGCAGAAAAACTTGCAGAATTCTGGTCTCATTTAGCACACATCACATATATCCTTGCAGAATCAGGACTCCAACATTGTGGTTTGAATTCGCTACACTTGCAATCTCAACATCTGTAAACTGTACTCAACAATATTTGGGTAGCTTCCTTGAGTAATGTATAGCATGTCTGAAACTTTCCAAATGTCTCAGTTTTCATCCTGTCAATACAAGCCCCATAAGTCCTGACATCCTGCTGTATTGGTAGCTTGTACTATATGCACATTGAGGAAAAATACAACTCATACATATCTTCAAGAAGAGGAGTCATTTGTCTGACCCAGATCAAATCAGGATCACCTGGATGCTTCCTACAGATCCGGATGATGATAATAGAGATGCTATCTGACTGTTTGTATCTTCCTGGTGTGGGGGAAGTGCCTCACATCACCTCCCCGAAATCAATGAGGTTTTTGAACATGAAACCTGGAAGATAAATAAAGAAGAAATCAATTAGATGCCTCCTCATGTAGAAATGCATGTCCCTAGTTTTGAGAGGGCTGTATTTACATGGGGTGGGATAGATTTATATGTGGAGGATACATCTGGCAGAATATTTATGAAACTATATCCATGTACTGTAGGTTACACACTGGAATTGAAAATATAGAATTAAGATTTGGTTTAACAAAACTGAATCTTTGTTTATCTTTTTTTTTTTTTTTTTTGTAAAAAAAAATGCAACAAGCTGGGTTTATGTCCCGACTATAACAAGTCTTACCCTTACAATACATTGGGCTTTTATGACTTCCTTTGCAACCATGCAGACCAAGATCAGCTTGCTCATCCCTGTCTGATCATGGTCTGCATTGTTCGCTTTTCATTCAATAAATTTTTTGCAATCCCCCTCCCCCCCTAAACAATTAATGGTACAGTCCAAAATGAAGAAAAGACAAGTCCAATAAAGACATTTAGCGTGGTAAGGATTTATCATTTGATAACTGAGCTCTTTATGTATGTTATTACTAACCACTGGTAAGATAAGAGTCAAAGTTATGCTTTGATCGCAATATGTCATGTTCCCCAAACACTAGTTGCATTATGATGTGGAATACACAATGGCGTAATAAATTTCTATGATGACTTAATATCATACAGTAACATGTAATTTATAGATAGCGGGCATAAGTTAAACTTCACATTGGACATTTAATGTCAGTAGATTGTCATTTTATCCTTGTAATCTTTGGTGTGACATGAAAGAGGAAGAAAATATATCAGCTGTCATATTTGTCTATCCTTCATACCACATGAAGATTACCAGGGAAATAATTTATGCAGCCAGGAGAGGGAGGTTGTTGGTTTGATTCCTGACCACAACATACCCTCTAAAAAGGGTATAATTCCACTGGTGTCAGGATAAATCGACTAGGTGTGGTATCATGCTATATAGCTATGGCATGATACTGTAGTGCGACTGAATCCTGTCAGTGGAACCCAGCGAACAAACATTTTTGCAGCAAGTTCAAAACTTGATCAGCTAGCTCAGAAGTCTCAGATAATGAATGAGATTTTAAAGTAATATTTACATGTACCACAAATTAATAAAAGCTTTGAAGCAAGAATCTACACTGTAAACCCTGATCAGACTAACATTCTTGCAGTCTGATCTGGTGTACATGGTTTTTTAATGTGTAAATGTGCATTTTAGAGCTTGGTGCAAAACTATTGTACCTGCTTCTTTATTTATCTGTAGTTGCCATTGTTTTGATCCAATCCCTCATTTAACTTATGTTGAAGAGGGTTTAGATCAATTGTTTGATTTCTCACAGAGTAGTTGCTTCACTAGCCAACCATCATCTCCATGATAACCTTTTGAGAGATTGGTGTCAAAGTTATGACATAAATATTGCTCTACTAAAATTTGAATGGTTAATATGAAACATTGGGTTTTTTTTATTCTTTTGCTGTGCACATTATAAAAATCTGAGCTACACTATTGTATGAACAAACATAGGTGACCCCTTACAGGAGCTATCTGATCTGGGTCTGCTTTGTTTGATAATGTGTCAAAATGAGTACATGAAGTAATAAGTTATGTTTACAAGGTTGTTGATTCTTGATCAGTAGCAAAATTCATGAAAATCGTGTCAGTTATACTTGCAGGTTGATCTGGTTTTATACTAGTTACAGATGTATATTTTATGTTTAATACTTCGAAGTTAATAATTTAGTTCCATTTCAAGTTAAGTAATTTTGGTGAGTATAACAGCTGTATCATATATCGGTTCATCAATACAGTAACTGTGCTGTTGACTCAAGTCTCAAGCTTGCTGCAGCTCTGCTTCGATCAATTTTATGATGGCCAAACTCATAACATGTGACAATCCATTATCAAAAGTAAGTACAAGCTTCTAAGTCCTGAAGTCCTTATAATTATCTCCTGTGTGTAATATCACAATTCATTTTACTGTGTTATTTCACTGCATAAATTTCCAGCTGTACTGTTATGTTCCATGTGTTCACATAACACCAGTGTTTTAATCCTTAAGATGATAACACACTATAATCCAAATCCACGTTGATAATTATCACAGAAGTTCCATTTCACCTTGTGATATCCATTCTCTGAAAAAAATAGCCAAGATTCTCTATATAAGACAAATACCAAGTTTCATACAGACATTTCATACATCCTTACCGCATGCCATCCGGCAGTCATACGAGAGCTGACACAATTTCAAGGCAGGTCATTCAGTGAGTAAAGCTTCCTGCCATTTGACTGCCCCACTATATCATCCATTTATTTCATACATATAATGCTCTCCCCCTCCCACTCCCAACATCCAGCTTAAATCATGTATATCCGTAGCTGAATAACTCATACATGTACCAGCCCTGACATGTACACCTATGAAAACAGCTCATAAATGATTCACACAAAAAATGAAGAGGAGGCCAGAAGTTCAGTTACTATACAAGTACTCTGTCCAAATGTTCTTTGCATACATCCTTCCTCCATCCATACATATCTGTGTGTGCATGTAGTTCAAATTCTTGTGTTGCTTCTCTGATTCATATCTCTTCTCCTGGAATTTCAATTTATTTCGTAATGTAGTGAAACTTTTAGGAGAAAATTTCCATTAGTGATGATAAGAAATCTGGAATAATACAGCTAGAGCAAGGATTTGATGAAAAAATCTGTTAATCAGGGACCCACCTTAATATGAGAAACAGTTTTAAGCGGTAGTTTTTAACCCTATCAGAAATGTATTGGCTAACAAGAGTCAAGTGATTTCAAGAAGGTTTTAGATAGAGCTTAAGAAATGTCAATGATTTCCGAAAGGAAGAAGTCATCTCTAAAGATTGCTGAGTTAATTGTCTAGTTATACTCAGTCATCACTCATCTTTTTTATCTATCTGTTGTTTTCTGTTTTTTTTTTCTCTCATTATGTCTTTTTCTTTTTTCATCATAATTTCTTTGTGTTTTTCTTTCCCAATATGCATACTTTTTCTGTCTTATATCCTGCTATGCTACAGAAGTCTTCCATAGTTGAACCATTAATTTTTCTGATAATATCAGTTTCTTTTAATTGATGACCCCTTTTATGTTGCGCACATGATAAGCAGACTTTCTGTAGTTTTACTTATTGCCCGGATTGATTCTTGTGACAGATGTAGACCTGGCGAGTCATGTGACCAGTTAACCATGTCACGCAGGGATTAATAATCAATCTAAGTCAACTCCTGTCGTAAGTCTTATTCATTGACCATGCTCATACAAACCATGTTATCAAGTAGATCCCTTGCTATAAATAGCTGGAGGGGGCGGGGGGGGAGTCTCTTTGTAACCTTTCATTGGTCTTCCCTTTTGAATGTTTCTCATAAATTTCATACAGTTTTCTCACAATTTTTTTCTCACAAATTTGCAATTTTCATTCATATCGCCTTGGTTGGAAAATTTCTCATTGGATTGGCTTCTTTATCTGGAAAAAGTGTTAGCTCCACTTTTCAAAGAAGGGCATGTAACACTAAAATGCATTTTGACTCAGTTATGCCCCATTTTTGTCGTAGAATTTTTTTGTGATGATAAAAAATCTTGGTATGGTCATTTTCTCAAAAACTGTAAAAACATATTCATTTCAGACATGAAGCATTTAAGCATTTGTTCACTCATGAAACACTTGATCACTTTCAAAGTGAGAAACAATTTCAAAAGGATAAGTAACTCTTTAAATTCATATTTGCACTTTTATGCCCCTATTCATTTTAGTTTTCAAATAGTTTCAATTAACATTATACAATTCTGCTTTGAGAAAAGTGGTGCTGGCTGTCTTTGGACATCTCTTGTTAAATATTGTTATGATTATAATTATATTTGTGCAGTGATGTCATTTTATTAGCATTTTATTAGCAACTATATTGGAAAATCTCAGCAAATTTTACAGAGTGGTCTATAACAAATTAGTGTACCTGAAATACTTCAGTAAAAATAAAGAACACGCCACAAGATTTGATCATTAAACAAAACAGGCACTAAATATTCTCCTAACAAGTTGTTATTTACAATCATTTTTTTTTCTGTTGCTCTTTCAAGATTTTTTTTACAAAGACAAGACTGCTTGTTGTTTTAGTGAGGCAGGCAGGGTGTTTCCCTCACGTCAGAGATATCGAGGGTCTTGGAACAATAGGCAGTGTTGTAGAATCGCAACAGAATGGTTCAGATCATGTTATACGCTAATTTGAAGAATGCTATTTCATTAATTTATACTTAACACTTCCAATGGTGTGGGCACTTGTGACTGCCTTTGCGACTAGTGTTGACCAAGATCAGCCTGCACACCCATGCAATCTGATCATGATATTGTTAGCCATTCATTCAGTAAATTTTCTGCAAGTACCCCCATAAACAACTAATGCTACAATCCAAATTGAAGAAAAGATGAGAAATTAAGAATTTAAGCATGGTAAGGATTAATATTTTTCATTTTTTGACTTGTTTCTGCACCTAATGTCACAGGTGTAAAATGATACAGAATAAGTGTAAAACATAAAAACTGGGCTTGCAGGCTTGCATACTTGAACTATACAAAAACTGAATTTGGTAGCAGCTGATTTATTTCTAATTGTTTGCAACAAGTTGTTATAAAAAGGCAAAATAGTTGAAGCTATCTTGCTGTTCTTATGCCATTATGTTGTTTTTTTTCTACAGTCTGTAGACTTTGGCCAACTTTGTATGACATGCAGTCAACAGATTTCTGTGACCTTGACCCCTGTCATACCAAATAATTGATATGCAATAATCTTATCATGACATGTAAAAGCAGATTAAATGATTACGTAATGCTAAGCTAATTAACGTTTTGGCTCTTATTTATGGTTCATGATTTATACAGTCAGTCTGTGGTTTCATTTTGTAGTATTAATCATTATTTGGCAAGATGGCAGACCTGTTTGTTTTTCAGCTTTGGCAGACAAATTATATTGGGTGATCTGTGGAATATTTCCCTCTGACTGGGTCAGTGTGTATTCGACATTTTCTTTTTTGGTAAAAGACTCTGAGTTTGCCACCTACTCTCCCCCCCCCCCACCCTCTTACATACACACAGAATCAAACACACAGACAGGGAGACTACATATTATAATTATTCTTTACAGTTTTATATTTTACTTTTAGTCAATTTAATTTAAACTTTGCCCATGACAAGTGGTTAAGACCTTTACATTGATCCAAAACTGTTTGCTCAAGGTCAAGTTTACTTGTCAAAATAACTAGTCATCTGAGAGGTTAATTTACATCCAACAAACAATGATTCAGCCATTTTGTATACTGGAGTCAGTCATTCTGGTAGATTTCAGCCTCATTAAATAATGGTAGACATGAGAAATGACTGCTCCTGTAGTCTCACCATCCTGACACCGGGTCACACAGTACTGCATGGAGCCACCATTATCAACATGCCAGGACCTTGTCCCACTTGCTTGTAAATTCTTCTGACATGAGCCCATTAAATTTAGTTTGCAGACAAGTAAAATTCCTTTTGACTCCCTATAAATATCACCATCATACTCTGCTGTGTCAATAGTTTTAGCAACATGTCTGCATTTTTGCAGCCTCAAACCTTTTAATTGATTCCCTATATCTGCTGAACTGTGGAAATGATTAATTGTTGCTCTGGTGACATGTATAGGAATGTCTGTAGCATGGAGACAGTGCAGCATCATGCATTACATTCGTGCAGTCAGCGGGTCTCATCAGTAGGATACCTGAATCAGATATTGAGTGGCAGTGGACATGGGTTGTACATGTATCAGGATGTGTCATCCTGCTCTCCATGTATAGACTCTCCAGTGTTTGGAGGTTTCTAGCCTGTGCTAAAAAGTTGGATGCCTTCCATCTCTTACCATCTGTAAGCATTTTTAGCAGAGCATTAAATATATTAGCTCAAATAAGTTATCCTATATAATGCTAGCATAAAATCAGGGACATCTTGAAAAAAAAAAAAAAAAAAAAAAAAAAAGACAGGAACATCAGTGATCTAGTTCGTGGTTAATACATGTTATGTTCATGAATTTCAAGGAGTATTGTTTTGTAAAGTGAGTGACAATTTGATATGCTTTATATGAAAATGGGATGTTGGTGCATCAAAAATGTTTGATTATCAATAAAGTATGTGTGCATGTAATATATTATATATATTAATGTAATATTAAGTCGGAGCCATTCATTATGTTGGATAGTATTAACATCACTCTACTCCAGCTATCAATTTCAGAAGTTGATCTTTCTGTTCATATTTGTGATGAAGAAAAAAAATCTTGGCATCCAGCAAAAAATAATTTTCTCATTCACCCTACACGGTCAGTTTAAGCAAAATTAGACATTGACTATTAATGTCTGTTTTCAATTCTGAGGTGCTTGTTATTTAATTAAAGGATAAATATTATGTCTGCTAAAATTAATTATATGCTGATTAAATACATTTCCTTCACATAGCCATTATCAGATATAACTGCAGAAATCAGCACCAAGCTCGAATTTCTCCATGATTGCGGATAAGGAAAAGTGTTGTTTCAATCTGATAATGACTTTAATGATGCAGACTTTGTCTGCAGTTTTTAGAGACTGCAGACCTCATATTACACAGCAACAACAATGAACCAGTCTAGTTTGAAAGTGGTTGATACTGCGGCTCCATGTGTAGGTCCAGGTACCAGGAGATTTCTTAACATGCATAATCAGGGTATGGGGAAGTCATTAGCTTTCTCTCCTTGGTGTTGTTTTGCATAATTGCCTACCTGTTTTTATTTGAAAATCTAGGGTGAATCACAAAAATCAGGGAGAGAAAGGAATAGAAGTATGAACAGTTTATACAGTAATGGCTTTGTTCTCTTTATGAAGGAAACATTTGATCATCTCAAACTATCTGTGGGAACAAGCAGGAAAACAATGTTAAGGGAAGTATGGAAAAATGAGAGAATGAAACATTGTTATGGTATCTAGTTTCAAGAGAGAAGCAGCCTTGTTTTGCCAGAATCCCCATGGAAACAATTACATTTTTTTCAACATATTTTATTGTATTTTGATTTTTTTCATCTATTAAACGAGGTATTTCTCATTTGTGGTAGCTCTTGGTCTTTCAAGCTTCTAATTATCATAAGGGGAAGCAGGAGAGGTATTCATCACCCTCAATTATAGCTCTAGTTATATATATTATACGGTGAAATATTTTCCATACTGCATTTATTTCAGAATCAAAGTTTTATAAGATCATTTATCAGTATTAAAAATTAAGCCCTGATGTACGATTAATAGTTAGTAGCAGAGAAGCAGACACTGACCTTTACAAAAAAGTTTTGTTTGGTACCCAGCTGTCCAACTGTTTTGATCATTAGAAATTATGGCAGTACCATGATCTGCTGAGTTTACAATGTGATATGATAGTTTAGTGACAACTAGAAACTAAATGCAGACTTCTGATTTGAATATTGAACTGCTTAAAGGCAGTTATTATTCTAAGATTTCTCGAGATCTGAGCTTTAATTGTTATGTACACATAGAATTTTCTGGTGCTTTTAATATTTTGGAACAACTGTCAGTCATTGTTGCCTCTGGGAGCCCACATCCAATCCTAAATAATCTGATCTCATTTGGTTATCCTTATGTTTTGTTTACTTTAGAAAATCACCCAACAATCCAAAATCTGAAAATAACCAGTTTGACAGCAAGATTTTTCATGTTGGCTTTGAATTGAACAAAATGCTCACAATGAATGAGAAAATATTTCTCCTGGTTCCTTAATTGAGAATCAACTGCATAATTATGCCTTCTCATATTATTCAATAGACATGCATCCTGTGCTAGCTTTCACTGTCTTTCCTTAGTAATTCCAAATGCTTTGTTCAAGAGCAGCAAAATTTGTAGACTGTTCCTGGAAATGTCTTTGTTAATCAAGCTGAGGGGTCAATGCAATTTGTTAATTCTACTGCTGCAAAGAAAACAAAGAAAAATAAAAATCAATAGGTTATATGAAGACAAAAGTTAAGTGATGTGATTAATTGATTTGTTTCTGAAAGCTATTGCTATACAAGAGCTTTGTTTTTGAACTGTGTTAAGGCCTACCATATATCATGTGGTGGTTAATACTGTAGGACATGAAAAAAGACAGAAGACCAGACCCATAATCCACATTATGAACACTTAAAGAACATTTCAAAATTGTGACAGTTGCATTATCAGTTCATGAACACTTCATGGACACTCTTAATGAACAGTTTATTTCCAAAAGTTCATGAATTTGTTTCAAGAACTGTTCATGAATAGTTCATGAATGGCTTGAAATGTTCATAATTTTATGAACTGCATTTCACAGGGGCTGCCCTAAGAGTCAATCAGGGGAACATGAAACTGGTCGCTATAAGCCAAGGTTACAACCAACCTTGCATGGTCCATGAAAACATGGTTCAACATTAGATTAGAGATAGTTTGTGATTTCTTCAGCTGATCGACCTAATGTATATTATCATATCTCAATCCAGGCAAATGAACACAAAAGAACGAAATACTGGTGTGCTACACAAGAGATTGCCAGTCCCGTCAACATTTGTTCATTATTCATTTTAAGAAAAAGTGCAAAATGATAAAAGATGGATGCAACGGAATATACAATTGAACAAAAAAAAACAGACAATCTTCCCAGTCCTCAAAAGCAGTAAATAATTGATATTAAAGGTGTGACTGAAAGCAAGATTGATCATTGTTTTTCCCACCTTTTCTCAACTGACATCCATCACAAGCTGGGCATTCACACTTCTTAGAATTTATCATATGAACAAGTATGATACCTCACTATAACAGGATGTGGCTCAGCATGCTATTTAAAAGAAATGTATTTTTCAGGTAATGTTTGATAGACAGCTAGTACACAGAGTTAAGGTTGAAATTTTGGTTTTGGAATCTTTAAACTGACCCCCAAGAAATAGACTGGTTGCCTAATACAGGTGGCCCCTAATTCAGATTCAGCTATATCCAATATTACAGTGGGTGAGATGACTGCAGCTGCAATCCTGGAGTTTCAAAGAATAAAAATGTTACTAGGATAGCCTGAAAGATAGTAATCTTGAGAGTCTTTTTCCCCTATGCTAGATATGACATTTTACAGCTCCCCTAAGCACAAGATCTTCAGGGGAAACTTTTTGGATTGCACTTTACCCATCATTTGTCACCATGTGTTGTGCTTTGGCTTCAAGGAATTTTTCTTCTTATAAACCTTAACCCTTTCCCTCATATATACCCATTTTGACGCCCTCAGTAGGTATCACATAAAGCCTGATCTGCAGAAAACCACAGTAAATCCTTACCAAATTTAATTACAAAATCCTCATTTCCAGACCACTGAGGAGCAGCGAACAGCATAAAACCTGATCAGCCTGCGAGTTACTCGCAGGCTGATCTGGTTTTATGCTGTTCGCATAGGTCTTTTCATGGTGTCCTCTATGAGGGAAAGGGTTAACTGAAGATGAAGAAACTGAATAGTTTTAAGTGAGTCTCTGGTTTGAGATTAATTGACATGGCGCAGAGAGTAGTCCTCCAGTGATCCCTTAAAAAGTGACCCCTGATAGTTAACTTGAAAGAGAATAATTTTTAATTTATAATATGAGAATTTAGGATGGGATGGGTGGGTGGGGATATTCCATCCAGTAGCAACCTGTTAGAATTGAATCTTACTACCAAGATCAAAAGCTAACAAATCTTGGTGCAATATGGCCCCATTATGTTTATGACCGTGTGTTCCAGTTAAGTGGAAGGACATGTGTTTACCCTTCACTTACATCCCTTGTTTACATGGTTGTCATGGAAACCAGATGTTTATAAGTAAATTTCCAGGCAGATGAGCCTGTTAACTATCAGTCTGATATCTGAGGATTTTTTTTTTGAAGGTTGGTCCAAGTAAACAAAGCATAAAAAATACCTAGGAAGGGGACCTACCTGCTGATTTCATATCCTGACAAGCTACATATGGTTAATATATTAAACATATTGTGAACAAATTGTGGGCTGACCGCAATACTATTCTAAGTACATATATAGAAATAGAAGGAAATGGAACAGCTTTGCGTACAGTCCTTGAAATGTTCTTCCCAATTATCTTTAACTTCTATTCATTATTGCCTTTCTGAAATAAATTAGTCCTGCTGATAGTAGAGAGAAAATTTTACATAAGTTTTGGTGAAATCTGATCTCTTACCCAAGATTTGTATCTATTATGAATTGTACATTTGTCAGTGTACATTATAAAGAAAAAGACTTTGTAAACCAGTCACTTATCATATAATCATTGGAAAAAGGCTAATTATATAGAAGTGTTAAGCTTTTGCAAAAGGTATAAATTATGTTGAACATCACCATGGTTACTGGCAGTCACTGTCTGATAACATCCTCATTTAGACATATTTTGTGACACATTGTCAAACAGAGTAGACCCTGATCAGACAGAAGGAGCTATCTCAGATCAGGGTCTCCCCTGTTTGCTCAAACAATAAAAGATGTAGCTCAGATTCTTCACAGTCTGCCTGGCAAAGAAAAAATATCTATTGTTTCATGTATAATTCAAAGTTCACAGTTAATTAACCTGACGCCAAAACAGGTATATCCCCGCCCCAAATGTTTGTTGGAGGTTGTTGACTTAAGGTAACTAATGAAAGCAAGATTCACATGCATTTGTTTGTCGGAGGTTTGTACAGCTTTTCACTGGTTAAATTGATATGCATATTCATTTCGGGGTGTTTTGGCGTCATGTTAATTAATATTCATCTAGTCTTAACTTGAGGTAAAGGGCTAAACTTCATTATGGTCTGTGATCAAATCACATTTGATGTGACCTACTTATATGTCAGCTTTTAAAAAAATGAAAGTGTATTAAACAATACTCTTTCTACTGTTTTCCACAATGCATGCTAGCTAGGTTTTATTATTGATAAGATTAAGACTGTAAGAGAATTAGCCAATTAAGCTGCACACAAAATGTTTATATTGTAGATTATATCTAAGCTTCCTAGTTTATAACTAGAGTTTCTGTCAGCCCCAGCATTAAGCCTTGTGTACCTAATTGGCCAGTTTTGCATAAAGACCTTTGAGGGAGGTAAAAATAGTTACTGTATATATGCCAACAAAGCTATTTCATAACACTTTTTGGGTTTTGTAAAAAATGATACATTTTACTATGTATTTGTGTATACAGCCAGTGTATGTTGGATCAAGTGGGTTTTACATATAGTTATCAGTTGCCAGCTAAAATTTATGTTTGTGTCTCTCTGTCTGTCTCTCTATCTGTCTGTCTGTCCGTTTCTCTGCCATTGCACCTTTACAGTCATCCTCAGTATAAACACTGACAGATTTTCATCAAAATACATCCCTCAGTATTGTGTCATAGTTCAGCCTTTCAAATTTTACCAATCTCTTTCAGTATGAATTATTCATAAATGTCAAAGCCTGGCTATGATTAAGAGAACATGAATGCCAACGACTATCATTTCTGACAAAATCCCTACCATCCTATTTATCTTGAGAGATCTGAACTTGGCAAAAACAGAACTCTAAAACGCATGATATCAGTTATGCATTTACCATTTAAGTACGACATCTTCAGTGTATAGAAGACATGCAGCTGTTTATTCTATCATTGTCAGAGTAGTTATCATCAATTTGTCTTTCTATTTTTCTCTAAGAAATAAAACTGCTTTATTAGTCCCCTATCTGTCCGTCAGTCAGTCCATCTGTCCGTAAAAACTGGATCCCCTGATAACTCAAATAGTACTGAAGATATTTCTATGAAACTCGAAAAATGGATAGATGGCTGTATGGAGATTATGCACATCTTTTTTTTTTCTTCCTAGGTTGAAATATGTGGTTGCTTGACAAAAAATAGACTTAAAATATGGCAAATAAAGCATATATTGTGATAACTCAAAAAGTACTGAAGATATTTTTATGAAACTTGAAAAATGGATAGATGGCTGTATGTAGATGATGCACGTCTTTTTTTTATTTCTTCCTAGGTTGAAAAATTATCAACAAGTTACTTGTTATTATTATTTCAAAAAGTCTGTCTGGTAAATTAGCATGGAAAAGAAACAAATGCAAACAAAGAAATTGAGGGGTCTAAAACCTTTCTCCTCTTTCAAACTTTTTGCCCTCTTACTTATTTTCCTGTTCTCTCTCTCTCTCTCTCTCTCTCTCTCTCTCTCTCTCTGGTCCATCCCTCATCTCCCCTTTGGCCCCAGCCCCACTTTCTCTTGCTACAGTGACTTCTGTTCAAAGGTAAGATGTTCAAGTGATAAGCACAGACCCAACAAAAGGTACACATACCCATCCTCCTGATGCTATCTCATCTTGATAAAACACAACTGTGGGTAACACAATCCAGTGTGCACTCGTTAACACCTTTAAACACACAAGAGCTACCATAGAAATTGCCCACACAACCATTATAAACCTAGATCAGCCTGCTAGTAACTCCATCAGTTAAGTCTGGAAATTGATTTCAGTTTGATCTGGGTTTTCAGGGGTATTCGCAGGTGTTAAATGTTGCAGCAGATGTGAAGGGTATAGGGTATTCAGTACCCAGTTCACACTCACCCACCCTCCCAGCCCAGCTGTCCACCCAAATATCCAGGATTATACCACAGCTGCATATCTTGGCAAATTTTTGCTAATCGGCAATGTTATTAGTCATAGATAATATTGTGTATTAATGCTACAAATACATGAGTACACCATATTTATCTTCCTCTAAGAATGACTTGTATACTGGAAATAAGTTTCCTTTATTATGGATACGATCTGCAGCTTAGAAATATGTGTACACTGCAATTCATTTGCACACAAAAAAAATGGGGTTCTAAATATGACTCATCTATCATCATTTTTTCCATCTCCATTTTCCATAGTTATTTGTTTATTCATATATATATATATATAAAGGAAAAGAAAACAAATATTAACTGTTCATGAAATGTTTTATCCCTAGCAGCCAGATAACATCTACCACTTGAAATTGTTTCTCCCTCTGACACTTTCGTGATCAATTGAATGCTCACAGTAAGTTTTAAAATAAGGTTAACACATAGAAAATAGTTATAATCATACCTTGGCTCGCTAATCCATATGTATGACTCTAATATCCTGTACTCCACTGAATTATGGTAGCATGTTGTATAGGCTCCTTCATACCACTAGCATGAATTAGAGGGGAATAAGGTAGTTTATAAATAAAACAGGCCTTCACTGTTACACCGCTGAGAACAACGTATTGGAATTCGGGTTAGAAAATCTGCTCTCTCACACATACATCTACACACTGATAGATAGCAGAGAGAAAATACTTTTTAACTTCCTATTTATTTAAACTCATCAAAAGCATGTGCAATGTTTTAGTGTCTTGATAGTTATATCAGAATATGAAAATTTTGAAATATACATGTTTCCACCATAGATAGGATAGTATATTGGCTATAGGGTTGAATTCGGTAGACACTTAGACATTAAAACAAGTCTTTGGAACGCAATCAAATGGTCCAGATGATAATGTGGTTTGATTGGACTTGAATCCCACCAATAATGCTACATCAGAATATTTCTTTGGATGTGGGACCAGGAGAGGGTTTGATAAATTGAGGATTTTAGTGGTCAGCCCCCATGCCAGGTGACACACTTGACTGTAGGATGTTAGTCACAGCAGCTGTCAGTGGTCATTTTGATGGATGGACTTCTCAGCTAAAATAGCCATGTATTGGCTGCAGAACGGGCAGTTATCATGTCTATTATGATGGACTGTATGGTCAGGTTTTATAATGACCTGAAACGTACTGTGTGCATTATTAACAATACATGTAAAGTAGTCTTTGCTTATACCATATCCTTGGTTATATTGCGGTATGTTTTTTATTCTCTCCTCATTAATTTGCAAGGTTGTTACTGAAGCAACATGTAATTATTATCATCAAAGCTTTCTAAAATATTTGTCAGTTTGTTCTAAATTATTGACAAAAGATTTTTTATGGAAAACATTGATTGCAAAGTGAAAGCATTTATTTTCAGACTTGTACATTTACAATATTCATTTTTATAAATAAAATTAATTCTAAGCACAACACTATCAGTAAGGATAATCCTATATAATTATAATGAGCAAACTGCAGGGATAATCCTATATAATTATAATGAGCAAACTGCAGGGATAATCCTATATAATTATAATGAGCAAACTGCAGGTATAATCCTATATAATTATAATGAGCAAACTGCAGGGATAATCCTATATAATTATAATGAGCAAACTGCAGGTATAATCCTATATAATTATAATGAGCAAACTGCAGGGATAATCCTATATGATTATAATGAGCAAACTGCAGGTATAATCCTATATAATTATAATGAGCAAACTGCAGGGATAATCCTATATAATTATAATGAGCAAACTGCAGGTATAATCCTATATAATTATAATGAGCAAACTGCAGGGATAATCCTATATAATTATAATGAGCAAACTGCAGGTATAATCCTATATAATTATAATGAGCAAACTGCAGAGATAATCCTACATGATAATAATGAGCAAACTGCAGAGATAAACCTATATGATCATGATGAGCAAACTGCAGGGATAATCCTATATGATTATAATAAGCAAACTGCAGGGATAATCCTATATGATTATAATAAGCAAACTGCAGGGATAATCCTATATGATTATAATGAGCAAACTGCAGGGATAATCCTATATGATTATAATGAGCAAACTGCAGGGATAATCCTATATACTGATAATGAACAAACTGCAGGGATAATCCTATATAATTATAATGAACAAACCGCAGAGATAATCCTATATGATTATAATAAGCAAACTGCAGGGATAATCCTATATGATTATAATAAGCAAACTGCAGGGATAATCCTATATGATTATAATAAGCAAACTGCAGGGATAATCCTATATAATTATAATGAACAAACTGCAGGGATAATCCTATATAATTATAATGAGCAAACTGCAGGGATAATAATCCTATATGATTATAATAAGCAAACTGCAGGGATAATCCTATATGATTATAATAAGCAAACTGCAGGGATAAACATATATAATTATAATGAGCAAACTGCAGGGATAATCCTATATGATTATAATGAGCAAACTGCAGGGATAATCCTATATAATTATAATGAGCAAACTGCAGGGATAATCCTATATGATTATAATGAGCAAACTGCAGGGATAATCCTATATGATTATAATGAGCAAACTGCAGGGATAATCCTATATGATTATAATGAGCAAACTGCAGGGATAATCCTATATGATTATAATAAGCAAACTGCAGGGATAATCCTATATAATTATAATGAGCAAACTGCAGGGATAATCCTATATGATTATAATGAACAAACTGCAGGGATAATCCTATATGATTATAATAAGCAAACTGCAGGGATAATCCTATATGATTATAATAAGCAAACTGCAGGGATAATCCTATATGATTATAATGAGCAAACTGCAGAGATAATCCTATATGATTATAATGAACAAACGGCAGGGATAATCCTATATGATTATAATAAGCAAACTGCAGGGATAATCCTATATGATTATAATGAACAAACTGCAGGGATAATCCTATATGATTATAGTAAGCAAACTGCAGAGATAATCCTATATGATTATAATAAGCAAACTGCAGGGATAATCCTATATGATTATAATAAGCAAACTGCAGGGATAATCCTATATGATTATAATGAGCAAACTGCAGGGATAATCCTATATGATTATAATGAGCAAACTGCAGGGATAATCCTATATGATTATAATGAACAAACTGCAGGGATAATCCTATATGATTATAATAAGCAAACTGCAGGGATAATCCTATATGATTATAATGAACAAACTGCAGGGATAATCCTATATGATTATAGTAAGCAAACTGCAGGGATAATCCTATATAATTATAATGAACAAACTGCAGGGATAATCCTATATGATTATAATAAGCAAACTGCAGGGATAATCCTATATAATTATAATGAACAAACTGCAGAGATAATCCTATATGATTATAATGAGCAAACTGCAGGGATAATCCTATATGATTATAATGAGCAAACTGCAGGGATAATCCTATATGATTATAATGAACAAACTGCAGGGATAATCCTATATGATTATGATGAGCAAACTACAGGGATATTCTTATATAATAAAAATGAGCAAACTGCAGTGATAAATCAGATAATCCTATATGGTTAAAATGAGCAAACTGCAGTGATAAATCAGATAATCCTATATGGTTAAAATGAGCAAACTGCTATTTATCGGCATGAAGCATGATGTTATCCATCACAGCATGAGTGCAGCTGCACTATTGTAGAATCTATCTCTGTAATGATTATAAAACCATTATCATCCTTATGCGTGACAATCTGATCAGGTTTTATTTTGTTTGTGATTTTCTATAGTGCGTCAGTACTGTAACCTGGTTTTTCAGTCTGATCTGGTTTCTCTGTGGTCTAAACTGAAGTTTACTTGTATGTGTAAATGGTTTTCTGTAGGAATTACAGGAGCGGATTGGTGAAAATATTGTTATCCTTGAAGTAAAGGGATATCTATTAGCTGTCAGGATGGGTTTACAATAAAGATATCTCTTACAGTTTTATTCAGTACACTGTCAGACTAAAGGAAAAATACTGAGATCTTCTGTTTACATTACCATCCCTCGATTACTCATTACCTGTATGGATTACGCTACTGATATGCCCTGCAGGCTTTTTCGTCAACTACACGGCCACCATGTACTTAAGGTGGCTACTTTCCCAGCTTGTGTTTATGTTCACTTAATTATGCACTCAGTTGGCTGCACCTTTTTGGTTACTATAATTGCAGGTTTGATAATGATGCATCTTGACCTCTTCACCTCCAGTAATTGTGAGCATTTCTACCTCTGAATAGGGAGACTCCTGTATAGAAAAAAATTCTGGATTTCGGGGCTGAATGTTAAAAAGGATTCAAATTGTTCATGCCATAAAACAGTCTAAAGGCAATGATCACATTCACAATATTAAAATCAAGAGTAATCTCTAGAAAAAATTTTTTTTAGGCCTATAGATTTAACAGATTAATCCTATAGATTGCTGACATCGCTAACTTGCCTTTCCTGTGACCCTTGGAGAAAAAATGTTACTCAGAACTAGTTAACTCTTCTAGCAGCTAAAAATTAAATGAATATGAAACATAATAAATGAAGTACACCTACACCTTAAAAATACCACATTTTAAAACATTGAAGTAGTCCAGTATCTTGTTGAGCTAAGACTGTTTATTTGGGATATCCCTCATCTACATAGTTTCCAAACTTATTGCATTGCATCTGATTTCCCCAAATTTGTAAAACTTGTCAGTTTTCTCATTTCTAAATTCAGAATTTAGAGAAATTTGTCCTTTTCCCAAAGTGCTGGAATTTAACCAACCCATAATTATGTGGATGAAGCAACATATTTTTATTGAGACTTTCAGCCCAACCAGACAATATATTAGTGTCCTGTAGGCTAATGGGTATCCAAGGCTGAAGTGAACAAAAATCACAAGTGATGTAAGATAGCATGTGTCAGTGTTAAAGTCCAGGCCTTTGGAACTATCACAGCAGGATGAGGGAGCCTGCTGACTTCATCAATATTCTCCTGTCTGCCACTTGGCCAATTATTCATAGCTTCTGCTCCAATTATTTTGAACTTGCAAATGTCCTGCCAAGGAAAATTCAGTCAGTTTATCATTCTGCTGTCTGTTCTTTGAATGCTAAGTTAAACCCCTACAGTCATGGTATGTTGGGATGTGATGGAGAGGTGTAGTAATACAATACCTGATGCATTTCCCAGGCATGTTGGTTTGTTGACACTGTTTCTGTAAAATCAGGAGATACTATGTTAGGAATAATTATTGCTTGCTTGTTTGTTTATAGGGTTTAACGTCCCACCGACAGTATTACAGTCATTTGGAGACAATGTCAATTTGATACAGAGCTACCACATTGCAGTATCACACTGTAGGCATGTGGCATGATACCACACCCAATAACATTACCCTGACACCAGGCTAACCAGTCCTGGAACTACCTTTATATGGTATATTTATTGAGGATGTTGAAGATTAACCCTTTCCCCCATAGAGGACACCATGAAAAGACCTATGCGAACAGCATAAAACCAGATCAGCCTGCGAGTAACTCGCAGCTGATCAGGTTTTATGCTGTTCGCTGCTCCTCAGTGGTCTGGAAATGAGGATTTTGTAATTAATTTGGTAAGGTTTACTGCGGTTTTCTGCAGATCAGGCTTTATGTGGTACCTACTGAGTGCGTCAAAATGAGTCTATATGAGGGAAAGGGTTAAGGAATGTTAGGGTAGAACATTAAAGTGATGTTTGAATGCCAAGCTTGTGTGAATGAGGGATGCTGTAATGCTGGTAGACCCACTAACTGGATACAACCTTCTGTCCAACTTCCCACTGATTGTTGTTCCAATAGGGGAACAATAACTGTTCTGTTGTGTGCTGCACAAAGACTTAACTCTTCTCCACCTTCCTTTGCAGGCCTTCAATTTTTAGTTTTTCTGTCAATTACAAATATGTGATACAGGTATATGACATATCCAATTAAGGTTCTTGTAGATTGAAGAGTGAATCACTTTCTGTGCTGGTATATTAAAATAAGTCCTGAAAAGAAGACAGACGAGCTCAAGATTTGATTCACAGTGTCTGTAATATTTTAATCTCTTATCTCTGATAGGAAAAAAGTTAGCAGGTGCAGAAAGAAATTATCCTTTTTCTGTGTAATTATATTAACCCTTTCCCTCATAGAGGACACCATGAAAAGACCTATGCGAACAGCATAAAACCAGATCAGCCTGTGGCGATCAGGTTTTATGCTGTTCGCTGCTCCTCAGTGGTCTGGAAATGAGGATTTTGTAAATAAATTTGGTAAGGTTTAACTGTGGTTTTCTGCAGATCAGGCTTTACCTATTGAGGGCGTCAAAATGAGTATATATGAGGGAAAAGGTTATGGCATTACATGTTGTATTATTCTTTATGAGCACAGAAGTTTGATAAATAAATGGTTGTGCTATCAATAATCTTGTGAAATCATCAGTATTCTGTACGACAGGTGTCCATTTTATCAGTGTTTTAAACACATTCTCTTGTTGTGTTCAATATTAGTCCACATATGTGTACCTATAATTTATGATATTGTTCTACTTTCGATTTGGTGATATCCCCTATGCAGAGGCGTAACAACCAGTACCAAAAATATCATGTCGCACCGAGAGGCTCTTTGATGGGACAAGTTCAATCTATGACACCTTTGAACCATTAAATAGAAGAAATTATTGGGTATATTCAAAAATCTTAAGATTTTTCATATGGACATTTATTTTGTAAGCATTTATCTATTATATGCATGTGTTACAATTCAGTAAAGCTGAGGCTTCAAAGGAATCAAGTGTACTGCCCAGTCCCTGTTTTACAATAAGTATATCTTTTCATACTTTGGGTCATGTTTAGTAGTTCTATTTTTCATAATCTTATAAGCTGAAACCCAATGTTGTTATAAAGCAGGAAGCTGGAGGAGGAGAAGTGGATGAGTCAAGTTCATTTCAGTATTGACCCTGTGGTCCATCTCAAGTGGTGAGCAGCAGGGAGCTATAATCAATAGGTGATACAGATCTGAAGGGCTGGTCATTGAGTGGTCAAATGGGGAAGGAAGTGAATGTGTCTCCTCCAGGGTTTATCTACCTCTATATTTATTAGCCCATTTACCACCTTCACAGGATATGCAATTATTCACCATTAGTTGAACCAAAACAAACTGCATGATGCAAGTTTTCAGTCTGACAAGGCTTTAAATTATTTCTCTCAACTGAAAAAAATAATGAGGATAGAGTAATGTGTTGGCTGATCAGGTTTGATACTGGTCGTTTAGGTCATCTTTGTGTGATTAGGTACTCACCTGTACTGGTGATACACGTGTTACATGACACAGGATTACAAAAAAATTCAGTCTGTGTGTCTGTCCATTTGTCCATCCCACTTTGCATTCAGACTAACATTACGTAAACCTGGCTCTTAATATATTACAAGCACTTGCATTTCTCAGAGGCGCATTGTCAGGGTCATGTAGTCATTTACTTTGTCTCACCATTACTTGTCTAACCACATACTTGACATGAGACAATGATCATACAAATGTCTGTTGTACCAGCAGTTTACTTTGTGTCATCTTCATCATCAGTAGTAGCTATATATTTTTAGAACTTGCAAATACAAATAACTGCTTGCTCAGGTACTATGTCACAAAATAGAAACGGTAAAAAGGACTAGGCCAGGTGGCTGCATACCAAGTAACAGGGGACCATGAGAAGCCCAGGTAGTATCAGTTTCCTGATCAGCCTGTACACTGAACATAACAAGCTGGGCATAGCAGGGAGAGAAATTTGATAACATTAAAATAGCTGTATGAAATTTTAATGCCATGAGGTCAGGCAAGGTAGGAAACCAGCATGCGTTAGTTTGGATAGACTCTAGAGGCATTGAGTCATGTATATGTTTAGAAAGATTTCTGTATCAAGATTTGTTACCGGTTTCACAAGGATAGTAAAGATTGCATTTTTGCAATATATTTTCCCTATTTGTTAAACAATTTGAGAAATTTGTTTGATAAGTTTGTTTGATTAGTGATACCCTCCTTTATCTTAAAGAATTACAACATATAATAAAATATATTACCTTCCTGTTGTAGATTAAGCATATTGTCAAGTATATAAAGTATAATTGATAAAGTGTTAAGTAGCTGAAATATTGAGTAGAACTTTAAATAGAGACTAGTCTTAAACCTTAAACCACTAGATACCTATCAGATAGATTACCATGTATGTGCATGACTTGCAGGCTGATCAGGTTTTCATGCTGTCTGCTTATCAACACCTGTCCAGAATGCAGGTGACACTTTTATTAGCCTGACCAGACAGAAATTCTTGTATTGTTTAGTTATATACAGTTTCCAAGGCAAAACAACAAGATACTCAACAAATTGAATAAACATCTTGATAATCCCTGGTGGAAAAGTGGTTAGAGCTTTTGAATTGGGTGCGAGAGGTTGTGGGTTTGATCTCAGACCGTGACATACCAATGACATTAAAAACAGTACTGATAGCTCCATGTTGGTACTCTGCATATGAACAGGGTTGTTCCATGACTTGCTGGCCTGATGTCAGGATAGGATACTGTGACTGGGTGTGGTATCATGCCACATGTCTTAGTGTGGCAGCACTATATCTGCCACAAGTAGACATAGACTCCATTTGGTGAGGTAAACCCAACAAACAAACAAAGTAACACACTACTCATTTGGATTCATTAACTACTTTTCAGCCAATTCCTCAAAGTGTTTCTGAGTATGTACTTTGTGCTTTAAATGTTTGTTTTGATATATTTTTGATATGCCAAACAAGTGAATCATTTTTGGAAATGAGTAAAACTGATAAAGCACTGTTCTTGGAGCATGTTATGTATTTTGACCTCCCCACAAGCATCTGTAGTTTTGGAGTGAGGTTGAATATTAACAGGTTTGATGTGATGCTCCTTACTGCCTACTCATCCACTGTCCATCCATCCCTCAGATGCAAGTAAATGATTGGTCCCTTCTATCAATACACAAACATTGTCATGCCCATATATGGAGAGCAGTTTGTTTTGGTTTTGGGATGAGGTTATGTTTCAAGAGCTTTTAGTTTCACTTCTCAAACTAAGACGAAAGAAATGAATATTGAACTAAAGGATTGTAAAACTCACATGAGTAATGTCTTCTTATACACACTTAGAGAAAAAGAAAGAGAGAATTGGAGGGAAGAAAAGAGAAAGATAAAAAGAGGCATGTGCTATTGAATTATGAATCATGTGTTTAATTATGTGAGAAACAAATATTTTGAGTTTGTATAGGAAATAACCAAAAAAGGCATTAAAATAAAATTTGGATGACGAAAAACACACAGTGAGAATAAGGGTGGGGATATGGAAAAAGTGAGAGATGGAGAGAAAGAGAGAGATAGAGAGAGAAGCAGTGTGCAGCCTACTAGATTATTCAGAAGTCTGACTCACCGTAGTGTAATCAGCTGATGTATAGAATCCATTGTAATAGTTATTTCTACACAAGTTGGCATGCAGAATCCATGTTAAGACACACAACCGTTGTACCTGCAATCCCAGTATCACTACTTTTGCCACTAGTACTCCCAAACTATAGTACTTCCCCACATAACACTGATATTGGTTATTATCGGCTGGGAGCCAGGGGGATGATGGATGTCATTCAGCCTTTGTGTGAGGGAGCCGTATCGCCACTGCTCAGTCACTGACACTCAAGAGTCGAGAGCAGGCCATGCATCTCCCTTACAGTGTACAGGTCCATTGATGGGAACCGGCTATTGATTTTTGAGGAGCATGCATTCATACACTTGATGGAACCCTGGCTGAGAATCAGGACAGATTTCACGCTTGATCAATCACGGTTCTCAGCTCTGTTTACACCAGCTGCCTGACCCCAGTAAAGGTCAACCATTTTGTGAAAGGTTGTCTAAACTTTTCAGAATTTGTATTGATTATCAGTGATTTCCCTCCTAAGTTCAGAAGTGCAGTTTGTAGCAATGGAGAAGGTATTGATTTTATCAGAATTCCAGCTGTAATTGTGTTTTTATTGGAGAACACTGCATTATTCAATAATCCAGAAATGCAGATATTTAAGAGAAATACTTAGACATTAGTGTATAGACAGACTATATATCCTTCCTTTGATATGAAGTATGTTGCCATAGCAGAAAAGTTGGAAAGTCTCTTGCACATTTTATCATTAAAAATGTCTTTATATCCTGTTCAAAACCTATTTTGGAAATAAAGGTAAAATCTGCCTTTGACATTTTTTAACAGGGTTGCTTGCAATGCTGTTCTAAGGAAGCACACATTGAGGATTGGACAACAATTCGGGGCTATATTTAGAAATTTTATATTTATAGATTTCTCTCTTTTTTACTACACAGAGAAAAAAGTCCAAAATTTGTTTTCTCTCTTAACACTAAATGGTGACATTTTTCATGTTTATTTCAGTACGATTGCGTTATGGAAGTCTAAGTTGAATAAAAATGTGTTGAAAATCGGTGCTGGAGATACTGTGTTTAATAAACTGTAACAAAAAAAATAATACACAGGAGACAAATTTGCATCTCATGTGTATATATTTCAATCCTTGACTGGTTGGAAATTCCACTGATAGCCAACAATATATACATTCAAAAAATCATAATGACTTTACAATGGCGAAATAGCTCAGTGGTAGAGAATCTGATTGGCATGGCAAAGGTTGTAGGTTCAAGTCCCAGTGGAGTAACTTTTCTGATTGGCATGGCAAAGGTTGCAGGTTGAGTCCCAGTGGAGTAATTTTTTTAAAAACTTTTTTAATTATTATTATTTTTTTTAGCTCACCTGAGCACAATGTGCTCATGGTGAGCTTTTGTGATCACCTTTTGTCCGTTGTCTGTGCGTCCATCCGGCGTTAACAATTTCCTGTAAACAACATCTCCTTAACCGCTGAATGGATTTTGACCAAACTTCACAGGAATCATCCTTTTGATGCCCTCTATCAAGATTGTTTAAATTATTTTGATTGGTTGAAAAAGTAGGTTACAGGAGCTAAAAATAGTTTTAAAAATGCAAATTTTGAAAATCTTCTTCTACTAAACTGCAAGGCCTAGAGCTTAGATATTTGTTGTGTAGCATTCTCTAGTGCACTTCTACCAAGTTAGTTCAAATCATGACCCTAGGGTCAAAATTGGCCCCGCCCCAGGGGACAAATGATTTTACACAGGCTTTATATATAGGAAAAAACTAAAAAATCTTCTTCTCAGAAACCATAAGGCCTGGAGTTTAGATATTTGGTGTGTAGCATTGTCTAGTGGATCTCTACCAGGTTTGTTCAAATCATGGATCCAGGGTCAAAATTGACCCCGCTCCAGGGGTGACTCGATTTTACAAAAGCTTAAATAGGAAAACCTAGAAAAAACTTCTTGTCAGAAACTACAAGGCCTGAATTTAGATATTTGGTGTATAACATGCCTAATGGACATCTACCCAGGGCCCTGGGGTCAAAATTGGCCCCGACCCAGGGTAACTTGATTTAACATAGACTTACATAGGAAAGATTTTAAAAGATATCCTTCCCTGAAACCACAAGATCATGGGTTTAGATATTTGGCATGTAACATGGCCTTGTGGACCTGAACCAAGCTCTCAAATCATGGCCCTGGGGTCAAAATTGGTCCCACGGTAGGGTTAACTTGGTTTTTTTGACCACATGTAAACTTTTTGTGTGGAATTTGTATTCAGTATGACTATGTTGTAAAAGGCAATGAAAGCAATATCTCTCAGGTGAGCGATTCAGGGCCATCATGGCCCTCTTGTTTTTACTTTTTTTTTCAATTTCTTTTGCAATATTATAAGACAAACATATTTTTGTCATAATGAAACTCATTAATTTAAGTACATGCGTGTAAGTTTGTTGTTTTAGATTACATATATAATCTTATAAACTGTAGGCAAGAGAGAGAGAGTAAGAGTGGTGATATGTTTATTGTTACCATTCCATTGAGACAAATGATGTGTTAATCGTTTTTAACGACTGTGTTCAAGCAAGGTAAAAATGGTTTTATAACAATTTGGGCTCATTGGCATCGCTTGTAAATTTTAAATTTACTTTGATAAACATAAGAAATGTGACATTTACATTTTAAAAACCCTGTTCTCTCAGTGCTATCAGCGCTTTGATTTAATTTATTTAGTGGACAACAAAATTATATATTCTGTCTTTAGCATGAGCATTGGTGCAGTGGCAATTTTTGTAGATATTGGATTTTCTATCATTTACATCATAGTGATTGCCTGCAATTTTTATGCCCCCACAAAGTGGGGTGCATATAGCGTTGCACTTGTCCGTCCGTCCGTCCGTCCGTCAGTCCGTCAGTCCGTCAGTCCATCAGTCCGTCAGTCCGTCAGTCCGTCCGTACGTCCCGAAATCTTGTGAACGCAACTCCTCTTAAACCGGATGGCAGATTTTGCTTTAACTTCCAGGGATGAACAACCTTAATGTGTAGATGGTAGTAAAGAAAGGAATTTTCCCGGCGACCAAATTTAACAGAATTATGGCCCTTTGTTGATTTGTTCACTATATACCATATAGAAATTTTGTGAACGCAACTCCTCTTCAACCGGATGGCAGATTTTGCTTAAACTTCCAGGGATGAACAACCTTAATGTGTAGATGGCAGTAAAGAAAGGAATTTTCGCGGCGACCAAATTTAACAGAATTATGGCCCTTTGTTGATTTGTTCACTATATACCATATAGAAATTTTGTGAACGCAACTCCTCTTCAACCGGATGGCAGATTTTGCTTAAACTTCCAGGGATGAAAACCTTAATGTGTAGATGGAAGTAAAGGAAGAATTTTTGGGCGACCAAATTTAACAGAATTATGGCCCTTTGTTGATTTTTTCACTATATACCATATAGAAATTTTGTGAAAGCAACTCCTCTTAAACCAGATGGCAGATTTTGCTTAAACTTCCAGTGATGAATAACCTTAATGTGTAGATGGAAGTAAAGGAAGTAATTTTTTGCGGCGACCAAATTTAACAGAATTATGGCCCTTTGTTGATTTGTTCACTATATACCATATAAATAATTGAACATATAAATTTTACATTTTTAATTTAATTTAACATGTACATAAGGTTACCCATAGATCATTTTAGGTATATGCACAGAAATGAAACAGTGGAATGAAGATGGAATATTGTAATTCCATCTGTAAAGAAACCAAATATGATGCCTCAAGAGTTAGGTAACTTTTTTATCATTAATACATAATTGAGGAAATTTCAACTGAAACGCTATAATAAGAACAGAATTTTGTAGACATTAAATGAAGCTGCTCTTGTTTACGAGCACATCTGCACAGTGGGGGCATCCGTGTCCTTTGGACACAGTTCTAGTTGGTATCAAGTTCAGTCTATGGCTTCTGGAAGCAACTGTTTGTTGGTCACTTTATTATTGCTGGCCCAGGCGGCGATATAATTCTGTCGAGCAAGAAAGCAACTTTTTACTCCCTCATTGCTGACGTAATAGTCAGGCAGGTTCCTTCTCAGTCTGTCGTAGAGCTGGCTCGATTTTGATCGATGCATCAATATATCGCCATTTTTTGCTGATGATACCTATTTGTGATTTTAACCTCAAGATTCAGTTCTCAAACGATACTTCAATGAATAACAGTTTTTGGTGTAAACCAGCAAAATTGAATATGCCGCTTGGCCTGCAGCTTATATATTAAGCATAAAGTGTCCGTTTCCGTCGTTGTTACCTTTTGTTGACTAGATTGACTGGTAGACTAAATTCCAAAATAAAAGAAGATTTTTTAAATTAAAAATTAACTTAAAAATGCATTTTTCTATCATTTGTCCACATGTCTAAGCGGCATAGCAACATAGACACGGAACTCTAATTTACAGCAGAAAACTATTGGTTGGCCATGCTAGAACTACGTTATTTATATATTAACAAGTATCGTGTCGCAGAAAGATGAACAAAGCAGATTACTGGGAACAAGCTCTGGGAAACACTTTTAACGCTGGAAAAACTGGACTGGTTAATAGGCTACCGGAAGTACATGCTGCTAGATTAAGCTAGACTGGTAGGCGCTTAATTGGACAGATTTGTTATAGCCAATTTTTTGTTGTTGTTGATGCTGAACCAAACAGACATGATCTGTCATTATATGATTAAATGTATCATGCAATTTAACTATAAGGAACTTGGTTGTTAATGTCCTTGTCTGTACAAGTCTTCAGCACTATCGATAACTTCCAGTGTCTGCATAATGGAGTGTATGGTATGGGACTATTAGCTTCTCTGGTAGGGTAGAAGAGAAGACATTAACAAATCAACAAAGTTTTGTTGTAGCCAATTTTCTTTTTGTTGTTGATTGATGCTGAACCAAACAATTAACATGATAACATTCCCCAACTATGAATCTCTCCTTCAACTGCAAGTACTTCAACATATAATTTCCCTTTACATCACAGTG